>JARHVA010000412.1:3482500-3922500 GCA_037957365.1 Torreya grandis
TTGGGTCATTCAATGATGATCATTGGGTCAAATACTGTAAATATTCCACTCTCACTCTTAGTCTTTCAAAATTTAAAAAACCTTTCTTTTCAAATTTCATTCAAAATATTTATGTTAATATTTATGTAAAAGTTTAAATTTCAATAGAATTGATACATAAATTTCAAGGAAAATAAATCAAACCAATATACACATCAAAATTTAATTGAAAGCATTCAATAACCTTAAAAAAATTCAAATTACGCATGCAAAGTTTGTATCTCCCATTTTGAATATTAATTTTGAAACATGCAAAATACATATATTCATTTACTTGTAATCTGTATGAAAATTGATTACAAGAAACAAACTAGTTCAAACTTCTTACAAATTTGTAGAGGGTTGAGCATGAATTAAAAATAATAATAAATTTTTATCATGTGTGAAATAACCCATATGTGATTTCACATTTTATTCTTTTCTATTTGTTCTATCATACCTAGGGCAATGTATTTACACAATAAATATGGTATAAAATGAAACATTATATCTTCAAAACCAATGATTTTTTAAAGAAACTATCATATTTTACTAGAATAAAAATAAGTTCTTATACAGATAATGAAGAAAATATATTAAAGCATTCATTTGAAAACTGAATAAACAATTGAGTCATATATTTCTATTTTATAAATACCCATAAAAGAAATTCAAAGATGCATCCAAGATTTGAAAATACATAATAGAAAAAGTTTCATGCAAAACTCAATTTTTACATATTTTATGATTTTTAAAGATCTTGAAACATATTTATTCATATGCATGTAAATAAATATATCATTTGATTAAAAATACCAGAGGAAAATATAAATCTAAGTGTTAGTGCAAAAAAAACTCAAACATTGAGAAAAACAACTTATCAAAATGATTAACTAAGCTAAAAAAATAATCAAAACCAAACATCAAGTGTAAAATTTATGTTTATAAACTGATACAAAAACTTAGAGTATAATGACCAAAATTATGAGATCAGTTGAAAATTGATTTAAAAACTAAGTGAACATTATCAATCACAACTTAAACTCTAAATAAAATTGCATGTTTTAGAACCTAACCTTAATAAATACTATGAGTTGAGTGAATTTTTTTATCAACTATTGTTTCAAAAATTAATACTAAAATCAAATTGAGCTAATTCTAATGGAGCATCAATTCAAAACAAAAGACTAAATACAATGGCCATGCAAAACTAACACCAAATGAAAATAGTGCAAACAATGGTTTGTGTAATGAGTGCAATTCCAAATATAAAGAATGTAAAAACCATGTATGCATTTATTTGAGAAAACATAATCCCATTTCAACATAGTCGATAATAATATGAAATATTTTATCTTAAAAGAGTATCTATCACATGCATGAGATACAAAACCCAAAAATAAATGATTGAAATAATCATATGACAACTAAACCCTTAAGTGCAATACTTATGTTTTTATAATGAATGTGTGTCAACCCCCCAAAAATGTGTAAGAATATACAATAATATTGGAAATATACAACATAGAAGTTTTATTATTGAACTCAAATCAAAACCCTATGGATCTTTATTACAACTTCATAAAATATTTCAAATATAACATGAGAAAATTAATTCTCTTTTCATGAGTTCATTTTCAATTAACAAAAGAAAATTTATATTCTAAAGATAAACCAAATGCATACACATGTATAAAATGAGTTCAAAAAAGGCATATACTATATAGTAAAGCCAAACTGACTAAATATTACCAACAAACACCATAAAACTAATAGAGCTTTAATTCCATATAGAATCTTTATAATTTAAAAAAATATCAAATGAAACCTATCAACTTCCTATACCCCATTTGTAAGATACATTCAATACATAACTATTTTATAGATGGCCAAATACAGTTGGCATGTTAAAAAAATGACAATGATGAAAACACTTGTGCTATGTTTTATTGGGCTTCAAAATTAGTAACAATGCAAACTTTGTCACCATTTATTTTATATATAACCAATTTTTTTGACACAAACTTTCTTTCAATTTTTTAAATTAAACATTAAAATTGACATGATTGATAATATTATCAAGAGCACTATGATATCCAATGTGATCTCCAAATATTTACTAAACATTGGTTTAAAATATTGTCTATCCAAATGGATACAAAAACACCTCAAAACCATTACCTTGATAAATGTGACATGAAAATGTCATTCAACTTTAATAATTTCATACTAAGGCTTACCTGAAAGTGGAATTTTAATGTGTTTTAATTGAACCCCTTGAAACAATGTTCTCCCAAGTGACATGTCAATGACATTTTATTAACCCATTTAAACCATGCTTACCCAAAGTGTCATTTTAATCAAATATTTTCATACAATTCTTTCCCAAGGTGGTTATGTGATTGTATTTTTGAGTTATTTATAAAAACTACTATATTTAGTAATTAAAACCAAATAACATAATAAAACCAAAGGGAGGGAGTAAAGGAACAATCAATTAATTAAACATGGAATTTTTCCATCACTTTGTCCCTTATTACTTCTCTCCAAGATCTTTAAGTGTATTTGAATGCCGAATTGATTGAGTGTGGATTGATTACTTTGAGCTTCAAAGTGACTCATATGGCTTCCTTAGATTATTGAATGGTTTGGAAAGAGTATGAGGATGTTTTCAAGTAGATGATTATTAGAGTATAATGAGGGATTATTTATTTCTAAGTTATTTTGGTGATGGACTAAGCTTATATTTTATAGTATGGTGGAATAGATTTTTAGGGAATTTTAAATTATTTAGAAGTCTCTAGTTTAGAGACTTCTAGAATCTTAGAGAACCTTCCCTTGTTCTAGAGGTTTCTTGATTAATTTAGGGGATAATGGGGAATCAGATAGGGAGTAAATTATTTTTAGGATTTATAATGATGTAGGAGAGGATAGGGTTGTAGGGTAACTAGGGGGTAGTTGAATAAATAAGAATTTTAAATTTTTAAGCGGGCTAGTGGGCAGATTAGTGGTTAAGTAGGCTAGTTAATAGGTTAATAGGGCAATTAATTGGTCATAAGGGTATGGAAGGGTTTATGGGGTGTGAGGAATATTGTGTAATAAATTAGGATATTAGTTAATTGATTAAGGTTATGGTTATGGGTCAAATGAGCAAGTTTAATAGGATTATTAAGATGAGATGATTTAGGTGCATACATTTTATCCCTCTTTGAAAGGGTATTGAAAGTGAAGTTAGATGGAAGGAGTAATATATTTTCAAATAAAAACCATTTAGTGGATGAGAATGTTGTTAGTATACATGATTCCCCCTTAAGCGACCATGTAGGGAGGAATGACCCATATGGTCACTTGAAAGGAAATACCTAAGGTGGGATATTACCAAGATGAGGATAAGGGGATGTGATTCCATTAGTAATGATGTAGATATGATTGAGATGCCCCATGAATAAGTGATATGGGATAAAGTGACTTAGCCTCTAAGGATGAGTTCTAGATAACAACCACTATCTATAAGGGAGGTAGGTTGATTAAGATGATAAGGCTTGCATTCCTGAGATATATACATTGTCTAGGGAATACAAAATGCAAGATAGGCCATAAGATGATTATAATTACCATAAAAAGGATGCATGTTAGGAATATCTCGAGACCTATAGAGGATATTTGATGGATGACTAGTGATAATAATCCAATTTATGTTGGATGCATAGCTCAATGTGATTTAATAAATTTGAGTGACCCATAGGGGATGGGATCTAATTGGCTATTAATAGTGGCCAAGCTAGCCTTATGCACCTGAATGTGGCTTGGTGCTACCTAAATAATCTTAAAAAGACCTTAGGCTGATGTAATTTTGATAAAGATTTTGGACTTATAATGGAGAATAGAGGACTATGCCTCACGAGACTTAGGGATGATAACATGATGATGAAATGTTATAATATGTTATGAAATGGGATTTGAGGATAAATATTAGTAGTTGGGGTATGATAATAGGGTTGGTGAGGTGAAAATAGGGTATGAGTGGTAAAAGAGGGGGTAAATTAGGGTGTAAAATAGGAAAAGGTAGGGGTAAAAGGCTCATTTTGTCTTTTAGCCATTTGACTTCTTTGCTTTAGAGCACTAGTAATAGATTTAATTCCTTGCTCATCACATAATGGAAAGAGAGAGAGAGTCTAGGAGTAATAGAGGTCAACTAACATGGGCCCACCAATGAGTAATCCATCCCTATCCCATTAGTTTTTTCATTGTTGCATTTAATGTATGTACATGCAGTGGGATGATACCATGATTGGGGGTTGTGCCCTTAAGTTACAATATTGGCCCCATAATTTGCGATATTACAATTACAAGCTATAATTTTATAAATCCATAATAAGAGACCTATGGTTTTACAATACAACAATATGTGATTCATAATATTGTATTATTATGAGGGGATAATTGTGTTTTCATAAAACTACAAGGTTAGATCTATGGTTTTAAAAAAACATAGATTGTGGATAGCATTATTGTTAAAGTCTCAATTGGGGGCTAGCTTAAGAATTATGATTTTGTAGTGGTTAGGGATAAAGGTTAAGGAATGGGTTATGGATGGAAGGTTAGAGTGATGATGGATTTAGGTGGGTGCATTAATATAGGTAGGGAGTACATAGGTAGGTTAAGATGAGTTAGGGGTTAGTGTAATGAGGTGAGTGGGGTTTAGACAAAGGATAAAAGAGGTAGATAATTAGTGATGATGGGTAGTAAGATGATCTGGGTTAGTGTGATTAGAAAAAGGGAGTTAAGATGAGAATTGGGTAGATAGGATTAGATAGGCTAAATGTATGTCTGATTAGATCATTGTAATTTGATATGATATATGTTGGTATAAGAGGATTTAGGAGTGATGGATTCCAAACTATAATGTCTAGTAGCACTACACGAGATGTATTTATTATCACTAATTGAGTATGGAGTCTTGGAGATGATAGGCTTGTATTATATCATGATGATGCTAATAGTGAGGATTGATAGAGCATTGATCATGACTTTGGTTGAGATATAACACTCTAAGACCAACACTTTTCACTTTAGGACTAGTGATATGACATTCACACTTGAGGATGTTCTACACATATTTTGACTATTGATGAGAGGTCAAAAGATATACTAGCACTCACATACCCTACGTGTGATAATTTAGAGATTGGATGGTAGATTATAGATTGGGGTTCATGATTCATGAGTGGATATTAGTAGGGTACTAACAGATTAATTCTTGTAAATATATCTCTTATGATTAGCATACGCTTTTTGGACAAGAGTAGCCAGTGGTTTCACTTTGGATTCAATGACATGGTTTCAGACATGGTCCAAGATTATCAAGTATTTACCTTGGGTCCCATTATGTTGGCCCACTTATATATAGAGCTGCATATGGGTACATATATGGGAGTAATGAACTTAGGTCCTTCTCTATTACTATAGATATGGAGTTAGGAACATATTTACATAGAAATACCCTTGGGTAATCATGTAGATAGGGAGCCCCACTATCCCTTAGTATTGGATGGCATACCATTATTAGGATGCATAGGTATCATGATGGGGAGATTTAATTTTATAGACAAGACTTTTATAGTTTATGATCAGAGTATATTACCTAGATGCCATATAAATAGGTCTAGTGGGGGTGTCCTAAGAATGCAAATGTCACATGGTTCATGCTTATTGAGTGTTATCTTAATAGATGTTGAGGTTATATTATTAAGTGGTATAGGCCTAATTATGTATAATGATAGTTTAAGAGGCTACATGATGTGCTTGGTGTCATGTCCCCTTTCCAATTGACATCTCTTAGAGCTGATGATTAGCCTATTATGCGACCCTCGCAGGCTGATAGGATGGATAGAGGGTCATGATGGAGCTTGGCTTGGCTTCAATGAGTAGAATTTTTCTAGTTGGCTTTCATTTGGGCTCTTTTGGGACACGTTTGCCTAAGCTCCTATTTTTTTTAGGGATTTTTGACATGTAGCAGAGCACCCCTGTTATGGTATGGTCATGTGCGGAATCACTCCCTTGTTCACCAACTTCAGATGGTTCAAGAATTGGATATGTATTGAGGGAGATATTAATATTTGATTGATTTAATTAAATATTAATTATTTGGCATACTTTTAATTATGAAACCCTAATTTTTAATTATGAAACCCTAATTGGGGCAAGCACACCTTTTATAGGATATAAGGGTTTCTCATTAGAGGGTGTGCCATACATTGATGTTGAAGTCAAATTTTTTTGCTAAGTATTTTTTTGAGAAGATTGTGCCAAGGGTTTCCAGTATTCTATTTACATTGGAGAATGTGCAATCTTTAGTGTGTGCAATTTAGAGGTTGTGAGATATTAGCTGATTTATTGCCAGTTTGAGAGATAACTTCACATAGAGGTTATCATAGAGATTCACAGGTATTTATTTTCATCAGGGTTTTTGTCCAAAAATCATCCAGATAAAGATCTTTAGTATTAGCATAATATTTCTTGAGATCAGGCGTCCAACATATAGGCCATACAATTTTTACTGCTACTTTATAGAATCCATATAGTTTTGTACCAGGCTATATAGTTTTGGGAAAAAAGCATGTTTCAGTAGTCACAAGCCATAAGGAGTGCAAAGACTGACATCGGTAGTGCAAAGATCGACATCGACTGACATCAGCTGAGCAGAGACCGACATCAGTAGAGTAGAGACTGACACCAGTCAACATCAACTGACTCCTACACTGACATCAGTTGATATAGTAGTATAACAAATTGATGTCAGTAACTATATTTTTGAAATAACAACCAGAGAAAAGCTTATTTATCAAGTTTTTGAATAATAGTTTATATTATTTTTATATGCATGACAAAGACTTTATATTGTAATCATCTGGAAGAATAATAAGATCATTGATTAGCCAGATAAGAGATTATACTAATATTTATTTATTCAAATTTATCTTGCAAATTTGCATTCTTTTTTTATTTCATACAAAAACAACAAAAAAATCAAAATACACAAAAACAGTCAAAAAATATATAGTTTTAGAAATCAAGAGGAAATACGGGTTTCTACAGTGGTATCAGAGCTGAGGTCTCAAGGTTGAGACCTTCTAGGCATAGTGATCTATGATGATCCATGCTAGGCCTTGCCAGATGTTCTTCCAATGGTTAGGATGGGTTCTTGGCAAGCTAATAAGAGTCAACAGCATCCCGATCCTAGAGGGTGGCACCTCAACAATCCAAAGTGACTGGCCATATGGGTTTGGAAGAGGACCCAAATCATCTTGAGACTTTTGGTGTGATGGTCAATCCATATTGGTATCAAAGCCAAGGTCTCAAGGTTGAGACCTGCGGAGCGTGGTGGGCTGTGATGATCTGATGTTGGGCCTCGCTGGATGATACCCCAGTGGTTGGGGGTGATCCCTTGGTTAGTCAGTTTAAAATAGTTAATGGCACTATGTATTCTAGGGAATTGCCTCAATGGTCCTTTGGTGACTGGCCATATAGGGGTCTAGAAGAGGACCCAAATCATCCCAGGACTTTTGGTGTGATGGCCAGTCTTTAGTGGTATTAATAGAGAGAGATTAGATTTTGATAAAGATAAATCAAGGGTTAAGAATGATTCAAAGGCCAATCTAGCAGCACCACTTTTAGATCGAGAGGCTCTTAATGATCTATGTAGGAAGAAGCTTTGATTTTATTGCAAAGGTCCTTATGATGCCAATCACAATTGTCCTTTGAGGCCTAAGGGCAAGGCAAATCGAGTGATGTGGGTGTTTTATGAGGATTCAAAATTAGAAGACTCCAAACAGTAGGAGAGTTTTGAGGAGTCAGAGTCAGAGGCTTCAGAGCCTATGGTAGAGGTAGATTCAGAGCTTCAGATACAAGAGGCACACCTATCTAGCATTCAGTTGAATGGTTCATTCAAACTCTATGGAGTTTTGGCAGGATAGAGGGTCATCACCCTTCTTAACACAGGAGCCACACATAATTTTATAGATGCTAGATTTGTGGAGAAGCGTGGACTCGCTACCAAGGATTTTGAGGGCATTAGAGTTAAAGTAGTCGACGGTTACACTCTTAGGTGTGAGCGAATGATTAGAGACCTCCCATTGTGCTTGAACAACTATGAGTTCAAGGCTAATTATTATGTGGTGAACATGGGGGATATAGATTTGGTCTTGGGCATGAAGTGGCTACATTCCCTTGAGGAAGTCACTCTTCATCTCAAGGACATGGAGATTCATTTTGATGTTGATGGGAAGACACACATTCTTAAGGCAATATGAGACAACAACATCAAAGCTATTTTTTTTAGATGGAGAGGCTCATACAACACAACATGGTAGAGTGGGCTACTGAGTGCACATTGGCACCAATTTTGGAGAGACATGTGGATGAGCTTTGTCTTGAGGTGAGTTCAATTCAGGAGATAGCACATGTGGTAGGGACTTAGCTTTCTTTTATAGTCAGGTCACATGTTGATGATGATATGAGTATGTCTAGCATTCACACTTCAGATTCAGAGATTGTAGTGGGTACAAGAGATAGGTGTAAGAAGTCAATTGGTATTGTTCACCTTACTCAGGTGAGGAGTTTACTGGAGTTGCCAGTTGATTTTTATTCATGGATTAGATGTTGGGATTCTTATCTTGATACTTGGGATGATTTGACGCCATGGGATGCGAGTTGTGATGAGACCGTTGCTAGTGATCTACAAAGATATGTTGATTACAATAGAGGTACAGTGTGTGGATTTTCTACACTTGGCATAGTTCCATTTGGGAGTTGTAGAGTTGTAGTGTGCCTTCCACATAGCATGGTGGAATGTGTAGATGGTATTTTCAATTTTGGTAGTTTGAGTTGTCCACTCTACTTGGGTTCTGATATTTGGAGAGTTTGTTTCTCATGGGTCCCTGATTATGGTAGTTGTGATTTTGGAGTTTGGGTGAGTTGTATTTGCTAGTTTGATTATGGATTCCTCTTGATTATATTTTAGAGGATATTGCAAGAGCTTACATTAATTGATAGCAATATAGATCATGATTACATTTGGGATCTAGGTAGATTGATTAGTTTATTATTCATCGATTGCTTGGGGACAAGCAATTTCAAGAGGGGCAGACTGTCGTGTCCCCTTTCCAATTGACATCTCTTAGGGCTGATGATTAGCCTATTATGCGACCCTTGTAGGTTGATAGGATGGATAGAGGGTCATGATGGAGCTTGGCTTGGCTTTGACTAGCAAAATTTTTCTAGTTGGCTTTTGTTTGAGCTCTTTTGGGACATGCTTGCTTGAGCTCCTATTTTTTAGGGATTTTTAACACACAATAGAGCACCCCTATTATGGCATGGTCATGTGCGAAAATACTCCCTTGTTCACCAGCTTCAGATGGTTTGAGAATCAGATATGTATTGAGGGAGATATTAATATTTGATTGATTTAATTAAATATTAATTATTTGGCATATTTTTAATTATGAAACCCTAATTAGGGAAAGTGCACCTTTTAGAGGATATAAGGGTTTCTCATTGGAGGGTGTGCCATACATTGATATTGAAGACAAATTTTTTTGCTAAGTATTTTTTTGGGAAGACTGAGCCAAGGGTTTCCAGTATTCTATTTGCATTGGAGAATGTGTAATCTTTAGTGTGTACAATTTAGAGGTTATGAGATATCAGCTTATCTATTGCTAGTTTGAGAGATAACTTCACATAGAGGTTATCACAGAGATTCACAAGTATTTATTTTCATTAGGGTTTTTTTCCAAAAATCATCCAGATAAAGATCTTCAGTATTAGCATAATATTTCTTGAGATCAGGCATCTAGCATACAGGCTATACAGTTTTTACTGCTACTATACGAAATCCATTTAGTTTTGTACCAGGCTATACAGTTTTGGGAAAAAATCATGTTTTAGTAGTCATAGGCTGTAGGGAGCAAAGAGACCAACATCAGTAGCACAGAGACTGACACCGGCTGACATCGGCCGAGTAGAGACCGACATCGACAGAGCAGAGACCGACACTGGCCGACATCAGCTGACTCCTACACCGACATTGGTAGATATGGAAGTATAACAAACTGATGTTGGTGACTATGTTTTTGAAACAACTAGAGAAAAGCTTATTTATCAAGTTTTTGAATAATGGTTTATATTATTTTTATATGCATGACAGAGACTTTATATTGTAATCATCTAGAAGAATAATAAGATCATTGATTAGCTAGATAAGAGATTATAATGCTATTTATTTATTTATTTGAATTTATCTTGCAAATTTGCATTATTTTTTTATTTCATACAAAAACACCAAAAAAATCAAAATACACAAAAATAGTCAAAAAATATACAGTTTCAAAAATTAGGAGGCAACAGGGGTTTCTACACTTGGAGAGGAACATTTATTTGTTCACAATGACAAGGAGAGACCTTAGTGGGGGGATCTAGTGGAAAATCATTAGCTAGAGTTGATTACAAGAGAATTTCCTTATTATATATGATTACCAAACTTTGATTCTATATCGTAGAGTGATGGTAATATACAAAACTTGGTGGGAACATCAATGGGCTCATAGATTACTCAAATGACCAGTTAGGGTGAGGAGGGTTATTTAGAGAGTGTTATAGACACAATTTATATTAGGAACGAGTTAAGCTCAAATATCATAACCCCAAGAGTAGGGCTAGTAGGATGTACAAGGGGTGTCAAATGTGATGGATATTAATGGAGGAGACCAAGTAGGTCAAGGTGGAGATCAGACAAGGGTTGAAGGCCAAATTAGAGGGGGAGTTTGGGCTAGAAAATGTGTGGGTATAAATGAGGTAGGGTCATATAGGCTACCTTTGAGTGAATATGATCAAGCACTCTTAGATAGGATGAGGAAAGAGATAAAATCACAAGCCTTATAGCTTGTAGGTATCATAGATGAGAGTGACAAGATGGTTAAAAATTTATAGTGGAAAATTATAAAGAAGGATAGTTAACTAGATGGAGCACTTAGATAGGTCTCAAGTTTGACAAGGTAGTATCCTTATATGGGTATATATCGACACTATAGGGGTAGATATAGAGTTAGGACACACAAATAGTCTCATTTTAGGGCCATATTAGGTAGCTGTAGTCTAGGATGAGAGAGATGAAGGGAGAGTCATAGATGGCTAAGAATTCCAAAGAGGAGGGTGATGTAGCACTAGATGGGAGGGGTATAAGGATGATTATGAGATATATCAAATGGTTGATGTGGGAGGCCCATTATTATAGGTATTTATATGAGGTAGAAGTACCATCTGGTCAGTGTGTAGTGATATTCAAGGCCAGTTCCTCCCAGTCTATACACTAGCATGTCGGGAGACCACCAAGACAATAATGATTCAGTGTGTATTATTTGTGACACATGTATAATATTATGGACTTGTATGTATTGTAGAAAACTTATATATTTTGATATGGAATCTAATAGCCATTATGGAATTTTTCATATATGATTATGTTTATGTGATGATCATTATTATGATTGTGTTATTGATGGATGTTATGGATTGTGTGATTGTTAGGTATAAATGTATGGATCATAGATGTGATTGATTGATACTATGTGATTATATAGGATTATTTATTAGATGGATGATGTGTATTTATAGATGATATAATGATGGTGATATTCTTAGATTATTGATTACATGATTTAAATTATGGTTATTGTTTAGATGATGTTTTTGTTTATTGATTATAGATTAAGATTATGTGATTTTATGTTGTGATAATGAGATGAGATGTTTAGATTGTGTTGTTTTAGATGAGATGTAATGATGATCATGATTTGATGTATTAGAGATGATGATTATGGTTTATGTTTACAATTTAATGTTAAAATGACATGTAATGTATGCTAACAATGTCCTAATAAATAATCCATTATTTTAATTATGGGTTTCAAGAATTAATGTTGGGCAAAATCCTCCTACACCAAGGACATGGATGGATATGGGATAATAGGTTAGGATTGTTATATAGGATAGTGGAATGATTATGGGGATGGGAGGTGTGGAACTTGAAGCCATTATATGTGTAGGAAATCCAATTTTCTATTATACATGTGAGGATAAGTGTATTAATGACATAATAACAATCAAGGGAACATTGGATTCACAGTGCATGGGGGAACTCCATTTGAGTGGCTTTGCCAATTATTATTTTTGGTTAGTCACTTAATACCATCCTTGTTATCTTTTTTCAAAAAATAAAAAATTTAAAAATATTATATAACAAGACTATGAAAAATATATACAAGATTTAATGAGTATGAACAAACTCGATTAATGACAATTACACTCATACACATATGTATAAAAGGATAATTAAAAAATAGGTAAAAAATTTATGAATCAAAAAGGTAATAAGATCTTGAGAATTTTTTTTAATTATATATGTGAGTTTTATAAAAGGCAACCTAAGAAAATGATAGGCATACTGGACAATTATTATTTACAATATGATAAAAACATGAAAAAGGCTTATTAACAAGGTTACTAAAGGAAATATATACAAAAGGTCCTAAGATAAATAAATATTAGGAACATAGTTAAATATGTACAAAGGGTGAGTGTGCCCAAAAGTGTTTATTATAAATGAGATAAGGATCAAAACCAATCATAATGACTATGTATAAGTTTTAAAGTGAATGATCAAGATTCAGTTGTAGAGTGCATTATGGATCATAGAGTAAGAAAATTAGATGACCCTTAGATAATGATGAAGTTAGTAGGTTCTTATGGATCTTTTCTTATGGATGGATATGGATGGACAAGTGTGGATGCAATTGAGGATGAAAGGAAGAAGAGTCATCGAGGAGAATACAATTGGGATGTGTATTAAGATATCTAAAATGGGATGAGTAGCTATTGGAAAGTGGAGTTAGATATTTTGAAAGACTCCTTAGCAGATATTCCCCTCATATAATTAGCAATGATTTATGTGATATCCCCTTCTAATAGGGATATATGAAAGACACAAAACTATGATACCAAAGACCAAAGCTCTGATACCACTGTGATGTCCCTTACTTAGGGGCTCTTTTTTTCCTACAAATGTTCTGAACAACTGTAATATCCCCTTCAAACAGGGAATCTATAAACTCATAAACCTCTGATCACAGATACAAACTTGCAGAATAGATTCAAAATAAGCATACACAAATCACAGTATAATCTCTCAATAGCAAATAAAGATCTCATTACTTGTTCTTCTGGACGATTACACAATTGAGTCTTTGTTATACAAAATAAAGAATATTAAAATCCTGGTCTTAAAACCTTGGCTTTTGCTAATCTGGCAATGGAAACTGGATCTGGAAGTGTCTCGGCCTTTCTGTGTCGACACACAGACGCCGTCGTCGGTCGATATATCGCCGACGTCGGTCACTGTCGATCAGCTTTCTACCGACGTCAGTCTTCAGTCAACTGATGTCGGTCACTGTAGCCCTTTCTCTGCCGAGGTCGGTGCTTGATGTGGATCTATACGGACCTATACGGACTTGGTACGGCTGCCAACCTGTCTCTTCTTAACCCCTGATAGCTGAATAGCCTGATCTCACGAATATAGATTCTAACACAAGATCTATCTCTGTATAACTTATTAGATCAAAACTAAATAAATAAAATACCTGGAAAGCTCTATGATAAACTTCTGTGTGAAGTTATCTCTCAACCCTGGAATTCTGTGATAACTTCTGGGTGAAGCTATCTCTCAGATCTGTATCTCTGTGATAACTTCTGGATGAAGCTATCTCTCAATTTGGCAATAAATCAGCTGATATCTCACAGCCTCTAAATCACACACAATGAAGAGGGAACATTCTTCACTACAATGGAATCCTGGAACCCTTGGCTCAGTCTTCACAGAAGAATTTCTTCAATTTTCAATAATCAATAATCTATGCATACATAATAAACAATGGCCTCCATGAGAAACCCTTATACCCTCAAAAAGATATGCTTGCCCTAATTAGGGTTTCTTAAATTAGAATTAGGGTTTCTAATTAAAAAATAGGCTAAATAATTAATATTTGATTAAATCAATCAAATATTAATATCTCCCTCAATACATGTCGGATCGACGAACCGATCAAAGCAGGTGAATCAGGGAGTGATTCCGCACATGACCATACCAAAATAAAGGTGCTCCGCTGCATATCAAATATCCCTAAAAAGTAGGAGCTCAGGCCAAATGTGTCTGAAAGAGCCCGAATGAAAACCAAATGTAGAAATCCTGTGAATCAAAGTCAATCCAAGCTCCATTATGACCCTCTATCCATCCTATTAGCCTACGAAGGTCGTATAATAGGCTAATCATCAAGACTGTCAATGTCCAGGAAAAAGGGGACATGACAATCCGCCCCTCCAGAAATTGCTTGTCCCCAAGCAATCTCGAAACAATGAACTACTCGATCCACCTGGATCCCAAGGAAAAAGTTGTGTAACAACCATCATGTCACCAATCAACCCATGTGAATAAACCATCAACATCAACAGCATCAACAGTATCAAAATCAGCAACTGAAAAGCTGCACTCGATACCCAAACAACTATCTAAAGATCAACTGTAGGTGCCGGTAGAAGAAACCACTCTGAGGGACTCAAGCCAACTAAAATATCAACCCTGTCAAAATTGAAGTCCCTATCTAACTGATACTCACACCCAACTGGACCGTGTATATGACAATCATTGGTCCCTGAGTCACTGACCCTTATTGATGACAATAATCTATGATGTCCCTTACTTAGGGGCTCTTTTTCTCCCTACAAAAGCTCTGAACAACTGTAATATCCCCTTTCAAATAGGGAATATATAAACTCATAAAGCTCTGATCACAGATACAAACTTGTAGAATAGATTCAAATAAGCATAAACAAATCACAGTATAATCTCTCAATAGCAAATGAAGATCTCATTACTTGTTCTTCTGGATGATTACACAATTGAGTCTCTGTTATACAAATAAAGAATATTAAAATCTCATCTTAAAACCCTGGCTTTTGCTAATCTGGCAATGAAAATTGGATCTGGAAGGGTCTCAACATTTTTGTGTCGACACACAGGCACCGTCGTCGATCGATATCTCACTGACGTCGGTCTCTGTCGGTCGGCTTTCTGCCGACGTCGGTCTTCAGTCGACCGATGTTGGTCACTGTAGCCCTTTCTCTGCCGAGGTCGGTGCCTGATGCAGATCTGTACGGACCTGTACGGACTTGGTACGACCGCCAACCTGTCTCTTCTTAACCCCTGATAGCTGAACAACCTGATCTCATGAATATAGATTCTAACACAAGATCTATCTCTGTATAACTTATTGGATCAAAACTAAATAAGGAAAATACCTGGAAAGCTCTGTGATAAACTTTTGTGTGAAGTTATCTCTCAACCCTGGAATTTTGTGATAACTTTTGGATGAAGCTATCTCTTAGATCTGTATCTCTGTGATAACTTCTGGATGAAGCTATCTCTCAATTTGGCAATAAATCAGCTGATATCTCACAGCCTCTAAATCACACACAATGAAGAGGGAACGTTCTCCACTGTAATAGAATCCTGGAACCCTTGGCTCAGTCTTCACATAAGAATTTCTTCAATTTTCAATAATCAATAATCTATGCATACATCAATAATGGCCTCCATGTGAAACCCTTATACCCTCAAAAGATATGCTTGCCCTAATTAGGGTTTCTTAAATTAGCATTAGGGTTTTCTAATTTAAAATTAGACCAAATAATTAATATTTGATTAAATCAATCAAATATTAATATCTCCCTCAATATACGTCGGATCCTCGAACCGATCGAAGCTGGTGAATCAAGGAGTGATTCTGCACATGACTATACCAAAATAAGGGTGCTCCGCTGCATATCAAATATCCCTAAAAAGTAGGAGCTCAGGCCAAATGTGTTTGAAAGAGCCTGAATGAAAACCAAATGTAGAAATCCTGTGAATCAAAGTCAATCCAAGCTCCATTATGACCCTCTATCCATCCTATTAGCCTACGAAGGTCGTATAATAGGCTAATCATCAAATCTGTCAATGTCCATGAAAAAGGGGACATGACAATCCGCCCCTCCAAAAATTGCTTGTCCCCAAGCAATGTCGGAGCAAGGGACCACTCCATCCACCTGGATCCCAAATGTAGTCATGATCTACACTGATGAAAATCAATGCAAACACCTGCAATATCATTAGTAGTAGAATAAAGATGCATCCAAAATCAAACTGACGGATGCAACTCAACCAATCTCTAAGATCACAAACACCATAGTCAAGAGCACATGAGAAACAATAATCTATGCATACATCTGTGATATCCCCTTCTAATAGGGATATATGAAAGACACAAAACTATGATACCAAAGACCAAAGCTCTGATACCACTGTAATATCCCCTACCAATAGAGATATATGAAAGACATAAAACTATGATACCAAAGACCAAAGCTCTGATACCATTGTGATATCCCCTTCTAATAGGGATATATGAAAGACACAAAACTATGATACCAAAGACCAAAGCTCTGATATCACTGTGATATCCCCTTCTAATAGGGATATATGAAAGACACAAAACTATGATACCAAAGACCAAAGCTCTGATACCACTGTGATGTCCCTTACTTAGGGGCTCTTTTTTTCCTACAAATGTTCTAAACAACTGTAATATCCCCTTCAAACAGGGAATCTATAAACTCATAAAGCTCTGATCACAAATACAAACTTGCAGAATAGATTCAAAATAAGCATACACAAATCACAGTATAATCTCTCAATAGCAAATAAAGATCTCATTACTTGTTCTTCTGGACGATTACACAATTGAGTCTTTGTTATACAAAATAAAGAATATTAAAATCCTAGTCTTAAAACCTTGGCTTTTGCTAATCTGGCAATGGAAACTGGATCTGGAAGTGTCTCGACCTTTCTGTGTCGACACACAGACGCCGTCGTCGGTCGATATATCGCCGACATCGGTCACTGTCGGTCGGCTTTCTGCCAACATCGGTCTTCAATCGACTGATGTCGGTCACTGTAGCCCTTTCTCTACTGAGGTCAGTGCCTGATGTGGATCTGTACGGACCTGTACAGACTTGGTATGGCCGCCAACCTATCTCTGTTTAACCCCTGATAGCTGAACAACCTGATCTCACGAATATAGATTCTAACACAATATCTATCTCTGTATAACTTATTAGATCAAAACTAAATAAAGAAAATACCTGGAAAGCTCTGTGATAAACTTCTGTGTGAAGTTATCTCTCAACCCTGGAATTCTGTTATAACTTCTGGGTGAAGCTATCTCTCAGATCTGTATCTCTGTGATAACTTCTGGATGAATCTATCTCTCAATTTGGCAATAAATCAGCTGATATCTCACAGCCTCTAAATCACACACAATGAAGAGGGAACATTCTTCACTGCAATGGAATCTTGGAACCCTTGGCTCAGTCTTCATAGAAGAATTTCTTCAATTTTCAATAATCAATAATCTATGCATACATAATAAACAATGGCCTCCATGAGAAACCCTTATACCCTCAAAAAGATATGCTTGCCCTAATTAGGGTTTCTTAAATTAGAATTAGGGTTTCTAATTAAAAAATAGGCTAAATAATTAATATTTGATTAAATCAATCAAATATTAATATCTCCCTCAATACATGTTGGATCGACGAACCAATCGAAGCAGGTGAATCAGGGAGTGATTCCGCACATGACCATACCAAAATAAAGGCGCTCTGCTGCATATCAAATATCCCTAAAAAGTAGGAGCTCAGGCCAAATGTATCTGAAAGAGCCCGAATGAAAACCAAATGTAGAAATCCTGTGAATCAAAGTCAATCCAAGCTCCATTATGACCCTCTATCCATCCTATTAGCCTACGAAGGTCGTATAATAGGCTAATCATCAAGACTGTCAATGTCCAGGAAAAAGGCAACATGACAATTTATCCCAATGTGAAACTCATATCTCCTAATTTTTCCTAATTGTATAGTATATACCCATTATTAGGACTAGGGTAAGATGGAAAATAAGGGAATGGAATGAAATCAAAGGATGATAGAAATGGAATGGAGATGGATATGCCCTTAGGAGTGGAGACTCATAGATGAATGTGATATAAAGCCTTTTAATTATAAAAATATTTTAGATGCATAATATTCATGGGATCATTGATCTCATCCCCATCGAGTGTTTCCAATCTATAAGCTCTTGATCCAAATTTTGAAATAATGATATCTAGCCCAAGATAATTTGATTCAAATTTGCCTTTCTTCTCTTGCTATGTATCAGTATTTTCTTAATTATCCTTTAAGACAAGGTCACCAATTTTGAATTGTTGGGATTGGATCCTTTTGTGATATTGGCCCTTGAGCTTATTTTGGTATACTTGAAGATGATTCAAATCATTTTGAAAATTTTCATCTAATATCTCAAGTTCTTGTAACTATTCTTGTCTAAAATATGATCAGTAATCATCCCCCAAAAAGAGATTAATAAAGAGGGGAGCTCAACTTCAATGGGTAAGATTAATTTAGTGCCATAGACTAAATAATACAGAGTATCTCCAATATGTGTTTAGACACTGGCTCTGTGGGACTAAATAACAAGGTATAATTACAAGTTCTAGTTTTTTCCTACATCATTGATAATTTTCTTGAGAATCTTAAGAATCATTTTATTATTTACTTCTGGTTATCTATTACCCTAGGTATAGTAGGAAGTGGAAAAGTGTTTCTCAATGTGATAAAATTTACATAAATCTTTGACTTCTTGGTTTTGAAATATTTATCATTGTCTAATAAGATTTTGGCTATGATTATAAAGAGGTAAATGATAAGATTCAAAATGAATTTGGATATGTAAAGACCTATGGTATTAGTGAGCATCATGGCTTTAACCAATTTTGTAAAATACTCTATGGTCATAATTATAAATTTATTCCCATCAGATGATGTCAGATTGATTTTACCAATTAGATCTACTCCCCATATGGCCATGGGCACATTATAGGCTATATATCTTATATAGGGGAATAAATAAGATTACCATGATTTTGACAAGATACACATTTGAATAAATATTAGTAGGCATCATGATCCATTATGGGCCAATAGTGTCTAGTCCAGAGTACTTCTTGGCCAGGGCCATCCCACTAACATGATTGTCATAGATACTATAATCGACCTCCTCGATTATAAGAGTAACCTCCTATTATATCAGGCATCTAAATAAATTCCTATCATAGCCTCATCTATAGAGAGTGATTTTAAGGATGCTATAATGTGATGTGTGATGGATTAAGGCTTTGCATTGGTGGCGATTGAGGTCTAGTGATAGGATGTTGTCATTGGGGTTAGTGTAAATATCATAATACCAAGGTAGATTGGGATTAGGTATAACATAAATTTGAAAATTATCCATGGATTGATGTGATGGTAATATTAATTATTTAATTAGAAAATTTCTTTCAAGGATATCTTCTAGAAGATCTATCAAGGACCTTATAGTGGTCATGGAGTTGATTTCTTTATTATTTCCTATGTGCACTTGCTCAAATGTGATTGACTAAATTTTTTTCTCTAATTAACCTACTAGTTATTTATAGGGAAGAAATTTATCATCATTCATATATAAATCTACATTCACTTGTTTAATAATGAACTGAGAATAACCAAATACCTAAAGATGCTAGATATTTCACTGGATGGCAAGATAGAGACTAGAAATTAAGGCCTCATATTCAAAAATATTATTTATACATGGAAAAGAAATTCAAAAGGATTTAGGGATCAGGTCACATTTTGGGGTTACCAAAAGGGTTACTACTCCCAACCCATGTGTGGTAAAATAGCCATCAAAATATAATTTCTAGTTGTTTTTTTCTATAGTAGTCAATATAGACTCATCTAGAAAGGCCATGATGAGAGGCTTAGTGCCTACAATGGGTGCCATCGCAAGTTGATCCATGATGGATTTTCCTTTGATTTACATATTCTATATCATATTCACTTAATAACATAATCCATTTTTCCATTATTTTAGTTAAAGTGGATTTAGATAACATATACTTTAGATGATCAACTTTGGCTATGAGCTTGACTTGGTTGTTTAGCATATAATGCCTGAGTTCATATGATGTAAAGATGACAGCCAAGAAAGCCTTTTCAATAGGGGTAGTTAAGATCATATTAGATTAATGTTTTGTTGAGATAATAAATTTATCATTATTTTCTCTCATCATTGTGTTAATCTTGTAGGGCCCATATAGAATAAGGTGTTACAAATATATAAAATATTAAAGGCCTTCTTGAGATGGTTGGTGATAAAACTAGAGAATTAACTAGATATTAATTGAGACTATCAAAAGCCTTTTAAGACTTCAAGTTCTTGTTGAAATGAGTTCCCTTATTTAAGATGTGGGTGAAGGGGTGACATTGATCTACTAATTATGAAACAAACTGATGAATAGCCCTATAATTTTACTTGAAGGCTTCTTAACTTCTTTAGATTTTTGGGAGGAGGCATTTCAATAACAAATTTGACTTTCATAAGATCTACCTCAATTCCTCTTCTAGATACTATGGCCTCTAACAGATTTCCTGAGGTGACTCCAAACACACATTTATATGGTTTCAATCTAACTTTGTATTCTCAAAGCCTCTCAAATATTTTCCTTAAGACAATAAGATGCTTTGATCAGAGTTTAGAATTCCCTAGTATATCATCCACATAATATTAGATGATTTCATGCATCATGTTGTGGAATAATAATGACATATCCCTATGGTAAGTACCTCCCACATTTTTAATACTAAAATTCATCACTTGATAATGTAAAATCCCCCATAGAGTGATATTTTTTTTTTTTATATTGATCTTCAAGAGTAATTTTGATTTGATTTTATCTATAAAAACCATCCAAAAGGGATAACATATTATAGCCTATAGTAGAGTCTATGATCATGTATATGTTTGGTAAGGAAAGTCCATATTTGGGGTATGATTTATTGATGTCCCAAAAGTTGGTGCAAATTTTGACTCCTCCCTGTAGTTTAGATAGGGGGATAATGTTAGATATCCATTAAGAATAATCAATGGGATGAATAAACATGGCTTCAAGGAATTTATGTAATTCTTATTTGTTTAAAAGATCCACCTTGGGGTACATCTTTTGAAGTTTTTTCTTAACATGTTTTGAATTTGGATGGACCACTAAATGATGCACTACCAAGGTTGGATCTAGCCCCAATATGTCCAAATAAATCCATGCAAACATATCTATATATTCTTTGAGATAAATAAGGATTTGTTGTTCTTTAGATGTAATAATTTCCCTTAGTTTAACCATTTTAGGACTTTTATTTGTTCCAAGTTTAAATTCAATAACTTCCTCAATGAGGGAAGGTGAATGGTCCTATATATATGCCAAGCGTGATGATAATTCATCAATTTTTAAGTCAAATTCATCTAAGAGATCCATATCTAATTCTAGATAGGATTCTGACTGTTTAGGAATGAGTTGGATGTCTTCTATATTTGGAGAGGGATCTTCATCTTCATACTTCTCTTCATCTATTTGATTTAGGGATGTTTGTTATTCTCCAAAATAGGTAGACTGATTGAAACTAATATATTACCCTTTCTCATGGTTTCTTAATGGCATAAAATCTTGTGCCCCTAGATATCATATAATGGATTCATAATTATAGAATATGTCAAAATAAGGCTCATTATTTTGATCATAGTCTATCAGGGTGAGGTAAAAGAGGGAGATATTAATACTAGAGATGGTGGTGTCATGGAAGAGATTAGTGGTATCTAGGTCCTCATAAATACTATAAATATAACATGTTTTGATTTATTCATTAGAGGTAGACTCCTAAAGAAATGAATAAGTATCCAAAATGATAGTGCTTAGGTTGATTCTAAGTGGTTTATACCTTAAACCGAGATGTTTTAGGTTTTATTGAACCCCTATAGGTTTAAGCTTTCCTTTCTCAATCACTCCTATTCTTTTCCTTTTATAATTAATATTTTTAAGCATATTTTGAATTTGGGGGTACTTCTATTTCTAGAATTCTAGGGCCTCATCATCTACAATAAGCTAGGAATCATCTAGCTCATCAAGGAATTATTCTGATAGCATGCCTTCACTAGTAAAGGTAGTGGATCCAAACTAATAAATGATGGGATTATCTTTCCTTATGGATGCAGACCTATATTTACATTGAGAGAGTGGAAGGTATCCAACACAAAAGGTCTTGAACTCATACTCTCCACAACATTTGGAGGTGATATTAAGATGAGAGATGTCTAGGGATTCATTCAAAGGTGTTAAATCTTTAGGGTTTGTATCTTTTGGATTATGAGTGGAGCCATAAGTGCTAGGGAAATATCAAGTGGAATGATATTGGTCTATTTGACATCTACAAAAAATTTCTAACTCCATTAGGATGGTAACCTCCATTCCTAAATGAGGGAATTTAAAACACTAATGGAGGGTAGAGGTAATTTCTCACATTTCATAGATCCATGGGTGTCTTATAAGTAAATTATACAAAAGATCAACATCCTTGACATGGATTAAAGTTTGATGGACTATGGGTCCTAAAACTATAAGAAGATAAATAGTTCTTGTAGATGGACTTTCATTATCATCATACACTTTGATAATTATGAGAGGACACCTTGATGAGGACTCAAATTACCCAAACTTCTTGTGAAAGTCTAAATTTCACAAATTTAAAGTAGACCCTCCATCTATTAGTACTCACATGATCTTATGATTGGATATGGAAATTTCAATGAATAATGGGTATTTATAGTGTGGGCATATAGGTGGCATGTCCTAGGCACTAAAAATGATCTATTAGGAAGGGGGAAAATGACCCACCAGTGCCTAAAATTAGATAGTATCAATATATCTATGTACTTTGAGTTCATTCAATACTTAATTAAGAATCTCCTTATAGACACCTAAGTCTGACCACCAATAACCTCTAATCAGGGTTTTGACCAATTTCCACCCAAAATGCATAATTTGGAATAAAAACATTAAAACATGATAAATGATGTGAAAATGATGTATTCAAGTGCTGATTTTGGCCAGGAATCCCTAAATTGGGCAATGTAATTTATGGTTCAGCTAACTTTGATCAGATCATTTTGAGTTAAATGCTAATTTTGTCCCTGGGTGCTCTAAATTGTTCTTTCCTATCAAATCTTCTACAAAAGACATATGCCTTTATTATTTGTTGTTGGTATCATTCTAAATGGGATAATGGATCCAACCCATCTGACATTACCTTCCAATTTCAATCCAATTAAATTTTGGACCAATAACAAGGAATTCTAATCAATTTGGTAATTTGTGCACAAAGTGCTTAAACATGCTTAAGAACTAATTAACCTAAATCAAGGCCTAATAAATAATTTCATGGAAACTTGTTGAATACTTATTTTTGGAAATTAATATTTAATATCTTCATCATTAGGTGACCTCATTTCTTTGGAAGACATGCCTAGGCTATAAATACCACAAATATTTGGATTCATGCCTCATCAAAGCCCTCCATGTCTCTTAATTTCCCCTTCTTCCAATGGAATTATGAGGATAATTACAAACTTAATTCCAAAAATTTAATTAATCCTCAACCACACATCTCAATTTCAGGATGGATGGTTCAGGTTGATTCTAGACATTTCTAAAAATCTATAAATAGGAGGCCTTACCACATCATTTCTAAGAATTGAGAATGCAAAGTTATAATGCACAAATGGTTCAATAAACTAGTGTTACCATGAAAAATTGATTTCAATCCAAGCCAAGCCATAAGCCAAAGGTGCCAAGGAGATATGGAGGTAGCCAAGCTTCCATTGCCAAGGACTTCATGAGAATAAAACTAAGCAAGCCACTACTACAAAGGCAATTAGAGCATCCAAGGAAGGTGAAGGAATTATTGTGTTTTATTCGATACTTTTTAGTTATGTTTGTCATTTGTTTTTGTTACCAAGCTCTCCCTAGTGTCTAGGCCTAGAGATATTATGCTATTAGTGTGTTTCTTTCATTTTATTTTCATTTTAGAACTAACACCATACTAAACATCCTCTCTTGAGTCAAATTCCTAGATCACATAATGGTATACCCAGTGGGACTAAATGTATCTCACACCTAAAGAAGATCATTTTGTAACTCTAAAATATCTATTTGGACCCTTAAAACTCTTACAAATTAATTTTCTAACTTTATTTTGTTGTTTTTAGATGCCATAGTTTTACACAGTAACCGACGTCAGAAAGTAAGACTGACATGGGTTACATAGCTTAACTGACATTGGTTAGCAAATATGACATTGATTAGATTTTGGTTAGCCAAGGTAACCATCATCGATTGTATATAACTGATGTTGGTCACTATGTTTTTCTAAAAACATAGACTTGAGATTTATTTTTCCAAAGTTCATTGTTTCAAACCAAAAAGATCTTTAAAGCTAAAGGACATGCTAATATTTTTTCTATAGGACAAAGATTGATATTTTCTCAAAACATGTTTAAATCACCTTTTCATGCTTAAAAATCAATTAGGAACTTTGTTTAGGTATTTAAAATTTTTAGATGTTTATGATGAATGCTTTCAAAGTTTGCAACTAAGACCATGGGGTCAAATGAACACCACCTCACTTTCATTTAGGCTTAAAATTGAGCACACTCGTCAACTTTTGTTTGAAATAATTATTTAGATTAAATCTTTTTTTCTCAAAAAGAGGAATGTTGCATGTATGCTCTTCCATTTGTCCCCTGTAGGGAACCCTTGGAATCAAAAGCACCATTCCTATTGCAAGTATCCTAGTCCAAGGCTTAGAAAGAATGTCATCTAAAGCACTCCCAAAAAACTTGTCAAAGTTTGGGTGACCTTGAAAATGACCCTTAGGTCTTTATATTTCATAATTTCTTTATTTTTATGCAAACTTGGATTGTGAGGGGGACTTCATTACTTCTCGTAAGATCTTTAGGGAAGCTTTAAACCAAGGTTTCATCTCCCAGCATTGACTTAATTTGGATCCTTTGGAGTTGCACATGGGACATAGTGGCACTTTGGACATCCCACTATACTAAGTGAATAGTAAGATATAGTGGTTGTAAAAGAGACTAGACCATTTTGCAATAAGCCAAGTGATACAGACCCAAAATTTGTGCTTTTATTTTGAATTGTTTGGCATAAAGTCATTGTGTAATTGATTCCCCTAGATTTTTCAAAAAATTGTTAGATATTAGACAAATCCCCACTTGCCATGGAAATATTTTTGGTGTAAGGTGTACCTCAATATCCTTGTCATAGTACTGTAATTTAAGAGAAGGGGGGGTATAAAAACCCTACTATATAATGTGAATTTAATTTTAGATGGACACTTAAAATCCTCTCAAATGACATATATTGATATATTCCATCAATACCAAGAAACCTTCTCAGTTTAGGATCTAAGAGTGATTAATTAGTTGGTCTTATTTTAAAGTCTTCTTTGGAGGCAGAACTTGGTGTAAGCAAACAATCCAAACCAGACACAGTCCAAATTTTCCTTTGAACAAAGAGGCATTTTGCTGCCCATATGAGATCATCAAATTGCCTTGTTCAAAGGTTCATCAGAATCTTGAGAGTCATATCATCCACTTTGGCATAGTTATGATTCTCAATTGATTCTAGAATTTAACAAAGTTTTTTAAGTCCTTAAATTATAATCTAAAATAGAAATTTCACCTTTATAAGTTCATAAGGTTGATGTGTTAAGTGGGTTCACCATTTTTACTAAACTTGAGAGAACTTAGGTTCAATTTCTAATTTGGGTTGAAGGTCATTTAAGACTCATAATCATTGTCAACATTTGATAGACTTAAGCCATTTTGTGATAAACACTTACACTTTGAGTCTATGTACCACAAAATTTTTAATCAAGAAAGGTAATGTTATACTATCAAAATTGTAGGAAAACATCTTTGCTTTAGAGAGTTTTTAAAATAAACCTTTTTGTCACACATTTTGGGTAGTATAGCATCCTTACGCTACCCAAAACATTTCAAATATTATTTCATAGACCCTCTTACATAGAGTTTCAAATTTGTTCCTACATTTTCAGACCAATCCAAGTGTACTTTTGTGATCTCTTGTTTAAAATAGTTATATTGCTCACTTTTATCTAGCTTGTTTGTCAAAAGAACCAAGTTTTATACCATTTTTTGTGAGAAAATAAACTATCTCTAAAAAGTGCCTTTTGTTTCATACCTTATACCCAGTTTATCAATCTCATGTCTAAGAATCAAATGCCTAGTGTTTGTTATAAGTGTTTCAAATATGTTAGATTAAAATTTTCATCTATTTTCAAGGTTTAGCTTTTGACACCATTTATCCAAGAGTCCTAACATATGCCTTGTTTGAACCTTGCTTTTGACTTCGTGTTTGGCCAAAAGACCTAGAAAATTTTAAATTCCTAACATATGCTATGTAGATACCATTTCCTTTAGGATACGAACCACCAAAATTTGATAAATACAAAGGGAAAGGTGACCCTAAGGCTCATTTCACCAAATTATTTATCGCATGTCAACTAGTGGAATATAGCGACATATACCTTTTGTTATTGTTTCCAAGGAGCTTGGTTAGACAAGCCTTGGAGTGGTTTTTAAAGTTGTCCAAAAATTTAGTAATAGATTTTGATGATATTTTTGATAAGTTCATGCAACACTTTTCTTATAATCTTGAGCATGATATTTCATTAGTGTACTTAACATAAGCAAAGCAAAAAGCTGGTGAGAGTTTTTCAAGTTATTTATAGTGATGGAGAGCCCTTACAAGCCATTTCACCCATATTTTACTATATAAACAATTAGTTGTTGTGTTCACCAAAAAATTTTAGAGTGAGATAGCTTATCATTTGGAGATACAATGTGAACATACATTCAAGGAGATAATTGATAAAGGTTTATTAATCAAGCGAATGCTCATCAATAAAGGAGTCATCAAAATTAATTAAAATAATCAAAATCAAGGTACCAATTAGGGAAATCACCAACATCCCATTCAAGCACTAGCATCACAACCGACATAAGATAATAACCAAGAAAGACTGAAGAAATTCAAATGCAATAGGAATGTTGTGGGAAATGGAGTAACCAAATCTTTTCATGTCCAAACAATACAAAAATCATCTACAACACCTTTTTAGCTTACTCCTACCTAGTAACTCTCCAAAAAATATCTCAAGCATAATAACTAAGACCTGCATAATAAATATAGAAGTCGTTACCATTACAAACCCCTCCTCTTAAGAGAATCATGCCTACATGTCGTGTCTTTAGTGACCTAGGAGAACCTATTGAGTATATATTTAAAAAGCTTGCTACTAATAATCTTATTAGTTGGCATATACCAAATCATTATCTACAAGACATTCCTTATCCTAATTGGTACAATTAAAACAAAATTTGTGACTATCATAAGGTCAATGGGAATAACCTACGAAGATGTGTCCAAATCAAGCATTTAATTGAGAATATATTTGAGAATCGGGAGATAACATTAGATAATGGTTCTTCCACTTCCAATCAAGCTATTGAGATCTATCAAAACCCCTTTCCTTGATATAAAAATCAACAATAAAAAAATAATCAGTAACAAACACAATAACCAGTGTAATAACAGTATCAAAATCAAAGTCTAAACTAGTAGAATCAAAAAAACTAGTAGTAGAACATATAATGACAAAACAATGGAAAAAACTAAGGTTAGAATGGTAAAAACCAACAAACCTACCATGTAATTTCACATGACTATAATAGGGTTGTAGGTCATATTGCAAGTGGCAGTGTTAATACCATTTCCATTAATCCTAGACCAAACACTAATTAGCCTAGACCATTGCTAAACAATAATATTTAGCTAAATTACATGGATAATCCTTCTTTGACTTGGGAGTACATATAGGCAAACCAAAAAACTAGGACTTCCCCTTTTGGACCTTATATCAATAACTCATTCTTACTACATGACCACATGCAAGTGTACTGGCAACTAAGACATATACTATTTGGTCCCACACAATTTTCAACATTGATTAGAAATAATGGTCTAATATTTAATCTCAATTATGAAATCACAACTTGGTGGTTGAAGATTACTATCTGAGGCCCATAACCATCTACCACTTTTCCTATCATTCAACCAACCATTTAGCCTTAGAATAAACCATTCACTACTGACTAAGATAAAAAAATTGATATTGTGGAACAATTGCAATAGACACTAGCACAAATTTCTATTTTAGATTTTTTATGAACATCAATAATCCATAAGAACATCTTGAATGCTTTTTTGATCCAATCTATTGTTTTTAGTGATATATCCCCTCATAAATTTAAATCTTTGGTTGGAAACCTAGCTCTAACCCAAAAAGTCACATTCAACCAAAGTGATATGTCTTCCCTTGGCCCATTCCATAATAATCCATTATACATATAAGTTTATATAAGATGACATAAAGTGAAACATGTCCTTATAGACAATGGATTTTGCCTCAACATAGTATCTCTAAAGCTCATCAAGCTTCTTGGGTACACAATGGCAGATCTCCAACCAAAAACAATAACTATCAAAACCTATGATAATCAAGAAAGAGAATCACAAGGCACCATTAGTTTTCTAGTTATCATTGGGATTTTAACCCATGATGCACTTTGACATGTACTTAATCTTGAGTTATCATATAATATGCTTCTAGTTAGTCCTAGGTTACATGAGATTCATGCAGTCCTATCAACGCTGCACTAATGTATCAAATTTTCCCACTCAGGGATGGAAGTGAATATTCCAAGAATTTTACATCCATATGAACATTGAAATCATCTTGAATCCAAATTTAAAAACTATAGTTATCAGTATGACATGAATCCAAGTTCCAAGCAAGAGAAAGGAAAGGTCATACTTATTGATCTTTCATCAGATAATGGCATGGATCTTAATACATTAGATTCCCTTTACTACATGCCACCTCTTGAAGCTACTAATCATTTCACCATTTTAGATAATGGACCAAGAGAGTATGTGACTGACGATACATTTCATGTTGTTAATCTTCCTTATAATTCAAAACCTTTTAGGTGACTTAAAGTCACCCCACATATGCATTGGGAACAAAACAACAGAGATAAGGGACCTATCACATTTGTACCAGCATCTAGTCTAGGATCTAACCCTCTTGAAAGAGATGAATCATGGTTATACAATGACAACCAAGCTAATTATTATAAAAATTCAAAGTATCCTATTCCCAATAGGATCATAGAGTGTCACAATTATGAAGTAAGACACCTTGGATTGAATCAAAAAGGAACCATTGAGCTAATTTCTATGACTAAGTATGAAAGACCTTATGGACTAGGATTTAAAGCACCTGGGGGTGACCCCACATATCTTATTCAAACTTCATCACTAGAAACTAGTGATAATGATGCCAATAATAAAGTAGAGTCTTATCATAGCCTCACCTTTGATAACCTAGATGAAACCAACCTATTTGATAACAATGTTATTTATACCCTTACCTTGGCCATTCATCATAACCCTTTGCCATTATATTATCCCTAAAAGATATATTTGGACCAGCAAGAATCTAGTCTGTCGATTGATGAGTTCCAAAATGATGAGGCATTTTATGATTTCTTAGGCCTTAGAGACAATGTTCCATTGAGAGATCACAAATTAGGATTCTTAATCACATTGGATCTTGTAGCCTATTTTCGAAAGTGAGTGAACACCCTTAGCCAAAAATAAATAAATAAAACATTGAGGTCCCAAAGTGAAAACCTCTTTGAGCCACTTGATGACTAGGGAAAAAGTAAAGATAAAGGATAGTCTAGTGGTAAAAACCTATTTCAAACACCATTAGACTGGGGTGTTCATTAATCTTTGAATTTAGACCAAGAGACCACCAATAATGAACTTGCCTATAGATTAGAGTTCAAATTTGAGCAAAACAAGTATTTGATCAAATTCTTCAAGAAATTTTTATTGTTTTTGTCACATGACCAGATCTCCCATTAGGGGACTCAGATTCATCATGCCTAGGAAAAGTTGAAGAGCAAGTCATAATGGAGGACTTTGACATAATTCAATAGTTCAAGTAATTGCCTACTATCTTAGAAGATGGTTTGACCCTTCTAGTCAAAGATACAAATGAGGTACATATCAAGACTCCATTAGACTTGAAATAGATAAAATTAGTGGCATCCCTCACTGAAGAGGAATGTGACATCTTTATAGCTCTAGTGAGATAATTTGTACATATCTTTACATGAGCCTATTCTAACATGCTAGGTTTAGACCATACCTTGGTTTTGCACCACCTTGTGGATAATCTTGGTGCAAAATTGATAAAACACAAGCTAAGTAAGATACTTCCTTTCATTTTTTTATTGGTAAAGAAAGAGTTGGAAAAAATCTTAGAAGTGAGATGTACCCGATCCATTGACTGCTCAGAATGGATCTCTAATGTGGTACCTATTAGCAAATATCTTGAAGGGATAAAAATTTTACTAATTTTTGAGATATCAACAAAGATTATCCTAAAGATGATATTGCCTTACATAATATCAACATGATCATCGACTCCATGATCAGTTATGAAATGCTTTCACTTGTGGATGGTTTTTTAGGATACAACTAGATCAGAATAACACTAGAAGACCAACATAAAACAATGTTCACCACTCTATGGGAAACATTTTATTATTAGGTAATGCCATTGGGACTTAAGAATGCTAGAGCTACATATCAAAGGGCAATTTATATCATATTCCATGATATGATGCATGATATTGCTGAAGACTATGTTGATGACATATTAGAAAAATCCAAAACCAGGGTTAACCATCTAGTAGTGCTACATAAGATATTTAAAAGATTATGAGAATACAAAGTCAGACTCAATCCAAATAAATGTGTGTTCAATTTAACTTCAATCAAACTACTTAGCCTCATCATGTCTCATAGAGGTATTGAAGTCAATCTAGCTAAAGTCCATGTTATAATCGAGATGTTGCCACCAACCAATTTAAAGTAACTATATAGTTTGTAGGTTAAGATCTAGTCAATCCAATGCTTCATCACTTAGTTAGCAGACAATTGCCATCCACTTACACACCTTTTGAAAATGGGAGTTGCATTTCACTAGGATGATCACTGTCAAATAGCTTTTCAATAACTCAATGACTATCTTGTTAATCTGCTTGTTTTATTACCTCCTATGATAAGAAAGCCATTCTTGTTATAACTATTAACTACTAACCATGCTCTAGGGACACTCTTGGCTCAACATGATGATAATGGAAAAGAGCATGATGTGTATTACCTAAGTCATACCTTGGTTACATATGAACATAACTATACACCTATTGAAAAATCTTATCTGGCCATGGTCTTCATAGCTCATAAATTATGCCATTACATGTTGAATAATAAGACCATGTTCATTTCAAAGGTACATCCACTTAATTATCTACTATCTAAAATAGATTTGCAAGGTATAATGGCTAAATGGATCATGTTTCTCAGTGAGTTTGACATAGAGTATGTCAATCAGAAGGCAATCAAGGGACAAGTTCTTACAGATCAACTTGTTGAAGAACCTCTCATAGACACACAACCACTCACATTTTAATTTCTTGATGAATCCATAATGATCATCATTGACACACCCCTTAATGAGTAGCCTTGGAAGATTTATTTTGATGGTTCATTTACTACACATGGATTGTGGGTAGGCCTATTATTTATTACACCACAGGGGGATCTAATCCCTAAATTATTCAAAATCAGCTTTCCTTAGGCTAAGTATGAAGCACTTATTGCATGACTTTAACAAGTATTGCATTGGAACATATCACATCTCTAATTTTATTTTGATTGTTAGTTAATCATCAATTAGGTCACAGATAATTTTTATACCAAAGATGATAAACTAGTTCCATATAAAGCCATGGTTGACACTCTTAAGCAACAAATTTCTAACATACAATTTGAGCACATACCAAGGGATAGTAACAGAACTATAGATGCCATGGCTACTATTATCTCTTTCATTTGACAAATAGAAAAAGCTAGAGAGTATTAGTTCCTCATCAAGAATTTGTCAACACTAGCTCATGAACCTTCAACCATTACCATGAATTGTGATATTATTGGTCATAATTCTATCTAGTACTCAGACCTTTACAACTACCTTCATGACCAATTTATGCCACCTAACCTATCTCAAAAACAAACCAAATCTTTCATTCATCATTCCAATCATTATACTTTACTTGGATCCACCCTTTACCATCATAGTTTTGATGGAACCTTGCTTCCTTAATTTAAATTCGACGGAGTCTACACTAGCATTAAGAGAAGTTTATGAAGGAGTATGTGGAGATCATTCTAACAGGTCAATCCTATCCAAAAATATCATGCATACTAGTTATTATAAGCCCATAATGGATGTAGATGCCATTGCATATGTAAAAAAGTGTGACAAATGTCAATGGCATGGTAATCTGATTCATGCCCTCGTAAAAACTCTAAAACTAATCTTGACACCATGGCTATTTTATACATGGGGACTTGTCCTCATTGCAAAGATTAAGCCCACTTCATTTGATGGACATAAGCATATCCTTACTACCACCGAGTATTTCACTAAGTGGGTGGAAGATATACCCCTCACTTACATGACTAGAAAGCAAATTTCCAAATTCATTTTCAACCATCTCATTTGCTGTCATGGTATCCCCTCTGACAATATATTTGATAATGGAAGATCATTCAAAAATAAGGATGTAGACCAGCTATGTACTGAATACAACATTTTTCTATAGCATATTACCCTCAAGGTAATCTCCAGGCTAAGGCATCCAATAAAACCATTGTCAATATTCTCAAAAATATTGTCAATGATGTCGATCATGATTGGCACTTGTAGATATTCCCTACCCTTTAGGCATACTATACCAATCATCATACACCCATAAGAGCCACTCCATATTCATTTGTTTATGGTACTAAATCCATCCTTCCCATTGAGGTCAAATTACCTTCACTATGTATCTCTTTCCTATATGTCCTAGATGATCATTACTATTGAGTAGCCCACCTATAAGAGCTAGACCTACTTGATGAGAAATGCACAAACATGCTCAATAGTCTTCAAGCATATCATAATCAACTCAAATTCCACTATGATCAATGTGTTAAGTATAGAACATTTAAACTTGGTGATCTTGTTCTTAAAGAAAACCAAAAGAGTATAATGGCTAAAAATAAGTATAAAGGGAAATTTAAACAAAACTAGATAGGGCCTTTCATAATTACTACAAATTATGGATCAGGAGCATACAAGCTCACCACACCAAATAAAGATGAACTTCCAGAGCTAATGAATATTTTTCATCTCAAGTGATACTATGCTTAAACACTAAGGTGTATGGTCCATAAAAACCATTTTAGTTATGCCATTTTATCACTATTCTTCTTTATACAAATACCATCCTTATTCATCTCTTCATCGTATCCACTTTATTCTTTCATTTTATCAACCCACTATGTTCTAAATCCTAGCCTATTTGACCTTGGTTTTTACCATTTGTTATGTATTTTTAGCATTGAGGTATCTGATCAATTCATTAGTTGGTTCAAGTACTTTAGATAGAGATTGTATTTTGGGACAATGTGACAAATTTTTTGGTATTTTCATCCTTCATTTGTTATTCTTTTCTTACCATCAGTATTGTTGTTAATTATAACTACCATTGGAAAAATTAACACCATTGATCTGTGCCATTATGTCCTGGTTATAACCACCTATGGGCAAACTAGGGGCAACATTAAGCCTTGATGTAAAAACTTTCCACTTCTTATGCCATGATGTTCCTTTTTATCAACTATGCCTATTTTGTTTGAATTGACTGCTACACAAGTCAAGTTCCTCCACTATAAGGGAAAAACTATAGTGACTTGAGTTCCTACTCTAGGACTCTATAGGTAGTGCTCGATACTTATTGAGGTTAGCTAAGTCACCCTTTTCCACCATGCTCTCATCATTTTATGAACAACCTAAGCCATTAACTCACCATTTTGTGACCTTGAACCATTTAGTGTCTTGTCATTCTTGATTGAGTTTAGATAATCTAAAATAATTCCAAAAACATTTGAAAAATCATTAGAAAAGAATAAAAACATTGACTACTTCTTTGCCTTAAGGATTTTGGGAACTTAGAGGATTTTGGGAACCCTTACTATGTTACAAGAAAATCACTTGTCATTTAGTTTCCCCATCATTTTTGGCCTTTTCTCTCACATACTTTCCATTTTGCAAGACCATTCCTATTCTTCTATCACATCCATTATGTTTATTTTCCTCAGTTATCATATTCTTCCCATTCCTTGGGAGAACTACATTTGGCTTGAAGTTTTTTATTGGATATTAAATCTATGGAACTATGTAGGTAACATCCACTTGCCTAGTGTATATAGAGACAACTCACCCACCCCCTTCCTTTTCTTTTATTTCCCTCATTTTTTTGTTTGTTAGGTTGTCACCTATTTTCTAGGGGCAATCTTCATAGGGTTTTTATTCCTTTTTTTGTTTGTTTGTTTTTGCTTTTTGTTTGAGTGTCTACCTATTTGTTTGATTTTATAACTGTTGCCTTGATTTAGTTTATGTGTGTTCATTGGGTGATTCCTTATCCATACATACACTTGAATCCATCCATATTCATATTTTTAAATTGTCATCATAGTTTTTATCATTGGTGCATTGTTTTCTATTGAGTATTAGATTTTGGGAGTCAGTCCCTATGCATATTTTGGCTAAGACCTCATGATGTTATACCATGATGCCTACTGACACATTCTATAACAAACCTCAGTTTCAAGAATTCTATTCAGCATTGGTGGCATCTCTTAGAAATTGACATCTTAATTCCACTCTCGATCATATCCCAAATAGAGTAATTAACCATGAAATAATTTCAACCTTTATTAGTTTGGATGAGCATCTCCTTACTAGTAGGTTATTCCAATTCATCATTACCCTCTATGTTAAGTTATCATCATCCTCAACCAAGTTTATCATGTTTTTCATATTTGAGGTCTAATATTTATAACCACCTATGGGTAAATCATTGCACACTATCCCACCTACATTTATTAATTATTATAACTACCTTTGGGCAAATCATTGCACACTATCACCACTTTACTTTTTTTGCCTATACATGGGCATATTGTTATCTTGTTTGTCTCTCCTAACTAGGGTAGCTCCATCTTCTTAATTATTATAACCACTTTTTAAATCATTGTGTTATCATACCATGTTGTCACTATCAGGGTACAATTTTTCTAACCACCTTTGGGAAAACCATTATACACCATCTCATTTATATTCTCAATGATTTTGACTACTTTTTAAATATCATTGTGTTTTCACCCCATCATATTTCCTTTATTTTGTCCCCTTGTTTTTCTTATTTATTTTTGAGGGACTATTTTCTGCCTTACTTATGCCAACTATTCCCTTGAGGGGGCATCATACAGTTAGTTTATCATCATTTAAGTTGTAGGCATATAGGACCTATCAAATCTTTTGCACAAGACATGTGCCCTTGTTATTTGTTGTTGGTAACATTATAAATGGGATAATGGATCGAACACATCTAACATTTCCTTCTAATTCTAATCTAATCATATTTTAGACCAATAATAAGGTATTCTAATCAATTTGGGTAATTTGTGCATGTAGTGCTTAAACATGCTTAAGAGCTAATTAACCCAAATCAAGGTCTAATAAAAAATCCATGGAAACTTGTTGAATACTTATTTTTGGAAATGAATATTGAATATTTGCATCATTAGGTGACCTCATTTATTGGGAAGACATCCTTAGGCCATAAATGCCACAAATATTAGGATTCATGCCTCCCATGCCTCATCAAAGCCCTTCATGCCTCTTAATTGCCCCTTCTTCCAATGTAATGATGAGGATAATTACAAACCTAATTAAAAAAATTGAATTAATCCTCAACCACACATCTCAATCTTAGGATGGATAGTTCAGATTGATTCTATAAATTTGTAAAAATCTATAAATAGGAGGCCTTACCACATCATTATTAAGACTTGAGAATATAAAGTTAGAATGCACAAATGGTTCCAAAAAATTTGAGAAACTAGCGTTACCATGACAAATTAATTCTAAGCCTAGCCAAACCACAAGCCAAAGTGCTAAGGAGAGATGGAGGTAGCCAAGTTTCCATTTCTAAGGACTTCATGAGCACAAAACTAAGCAAGCCACTACTACAAAGGCATTTAGAGCATCCAAGGAAGGTGGATGAATTCTTATGTTTTATTCCTTACTTTTTAGTTACATTTGTCATTTGTTTTTGTTACCAAGCTCTCCCTAGTATCTAGGCCTAGAGATGTTATGCTATTAGTGTGTTTCTTTCATTTTTTTAATTTTGGAACTAACACCATACTAACCATCCTCTCTTGAGTCAAATTCCTAGATCACACTCCTGATGTACCAATGATGTCTTAAGAAGATCCATAAGAGAGATTTAGGATGAAGTCTTCTCAAGCTGTTGGATGATGTCATATGGTTTATCAGAAGTGATAGATACTTTTTTAGAGATGTTGATGTTTTGAGATGTTGAAGTGGATGGGTCCTTTGGTGTTGTTCTAGGAACTATGATTTTACTACACTATATAGTTACTACATAGTCAGTCATTTCCTTATTAATCTTGAGGATGGTGGATGGTGATTATATGGGCTCTTGGAGGCCTCAAATTTTAATGCTATTGATATAATGGTATGGAATGAAATGGTAATTAGTTCAGTTAGATGAGGAGGATTGACCCTGATCCTTAAATGTTTTATTTTTCCTCTGATCATGCTTAGGTAAGGGGACTTGATATATTCTTAGTTGCTGATTTTTGGATTAACTGGCTAGACTCTCCCATTCTTCTTTGATATACATTTTCTCAATTAAATCCTAGATGTAGTGTCTCAATTACATGTATTTTTTAGTATCATGCCCCTTGACTCTTTGATATTGAAAAAAATGTTAGTTATGATACCAATCTGTTCATGGTTTATTATCAACAAATGGTTAAATTTTAGGTAGAATGATCATATTTATAGCTATTAATTATTATAAGACCATTTTTATAGGTATATCAAGACTACTTAGAGTCATTTTTACCATTCAGGGTTTAGTCTTTCCCCATGGTACCCTTAGAGTGGATACATTTTGTGTGTTAGTAAGGGAATCTCTCTACACTATTTGAACATGCTTAGAATATGTTACTCTATCCCCTATGACATTTTTGTTCTTATTAAATATCTTAGGATTACTCAAAAAAGTCTTATCTTGAATATGACTCTTTTCATTTTGGGTATATGATTTAATATTACCTTTCTTAATGATTACCTTCTCAATTTAAATCCCTTTCTTTATGATTTCATCAAAATACTTGGCACATTATAGCTTTAATTAATATTTGAATTCAGTATCAAGGTTTTCAATGATATTTTTGCCATATCCTTCTCAATACTATGCAATGAAATCATCTATCAAGGATTCTCCAATGTTTTAGGAATGAGGCTAAACTTTCCCCATTTATTTGTTTAGTATTATAGAGATATATGATAGAGATGTCATGATCAATGTTGAAGGAGAAGTGTCACACAAATGTTTTTAAAACTCCCTAAATCTAGAAATGGAGCCTTTAGGTAAATGCATAAACCATTCCAATGCAAGCCATACGAGACATTTTGGGAAGAGTATAAGAAGATAAGTAACATCATAAGAAAACTCATGACATGTTATATATAAGTCTTACACATGGTCTCATGGATTCCCTTTCCCTCTATATTTGTCAAATTTTTGGATCTCAAAGTATGTTATGAAAGGTACTTGAAAGATACTCATATCTAAGCATATGTGAAAAAGTTTTCATGATTATATCTCACTTCATGTGTGTGAGGATCGATCTATTGAAGAGTCTTCTTCATTGTCCTCTAATCTTGAGTGAATGAGGGGTATATTAGGGGATTGAATGCTTGTGATTGACTTATTTCAGATCTTGAGGGATCGAAATGGGCATTTATAACAAGTTGTCTTGGTGAAGGGGGTCATCGATTTTGAGCATGGAATTGAGAGGCAAGGGAATTTATTTATTGGGTTAATTAATCTAACTAATCCTCTAAGGTAGTTCTTCTCCTATTATCCTCAACACAATTATTTTTTATAGGTTATTATTCTTCTTCAATTTATTGCTCATGATCCACAAGATTATATTCTTCTTATTCTTAGTTGACATTATTTTGATGGGGTGCAGTGTTAGGTCTAGTGGATAGGTGGATGAGTTATTATAAGAGGTTTGAGTCAAAGGTAAAGGGTAGTGTACCCCCCATTGAAATGAATTAGACAAGAATTTAATCATTATTTTCATAGATATATTGGCCAAATTGGGCCCTAAACTCATCATTATGGAAGAAGTCATTTGTAAATCGGTCTTCATCTACAAGGGTATGCATGCCACTATGTGTGCCATCATTATCCCAATTTGATTCACCTATATTCCTAAAGATTTCATTTTCCTAATTATATTCTTGTCCCATTCTTAGATTTTGGGTATGGGTTTGGATAAACATGATGGATGATGAGGGTGATGCAAGAAGAGTGATTAGGTATGACTTTGATATAGGATGACAAGAGAGAAGGTGACTTTGTATACTAATTTTGTCTAAAGCCAAACACTAAAAGTGGTCAAGAGAGGTAATTTTGATGTGATATGTTTTGATTATATGAGTATTAGAATGAAAAAATATCACCAAAATATAGAAAAGAGACAAAGAGGATAAGAGGAATATATACCCTTCACACTAGTAAGGTGATAATTAGATGGGTGATAGATATGAAGAGATAGGATGACAAAATGATGGGTGATAGACTAAAACCAAACAAGGTTGAAAATTTTGATAATTTTTATTTAAGGATAGTTTGAATAAGGTGATAGAGAATGATGAATGATGATTAAAGTTTAGTTTTAAGATCAAGGTTTATTATCCAAAAGGTGTGAATAGTGATATGGAATGATGGGTTTTTGAATCTAAGATGGGATATGTCCTAGGGTCTTTAGGTGTTTTTTATAATATGGGATAGGTTAACTTGGCTCACAAATAATACAGCTCTTAACATAACACACAAACATGCCCAATCACAAGCCCTAATTTTAGTCAATCAAATAGGTGTGTAACCTAATGATTACACCATATAATGACTTTGTGGGTGATGTTATAGGCTTGTGACCTATTACACAATCCACTAAAACCTCTCAACCTCATCTTCACTTAATTTTCACTTGGGAGATGATCTTGAGTTTGACAACAGAGCACCTATTATGGCCAATAGGTCCTATACAAGGTATACACAAGGGTGTCTAATAGAGTCCCCAAGATATGAAAATATACATGGGGCACAAATCTATATAGGGTATTTTCTAATGAATGGTTCAAATAATTAACTCTTCCCCTTCATAGATAAACTATATGGGGTCAACCACTTAGCCTAATGATAGTTGTCCCTGATATTTATACTCTATTAAAACATCTATTTTATTCACGTGCACAGTGATGAAATTTAAAACACCAACCCATAATGATTAATTAATTTAATGGGGATGAATTCCATGTCACTTGATATCCTAGATAAAATAGGCTAACATACAGGAAAATAAGATTAATTTACTTGATTAATTATTTTTGGGAGGAAATTTTAAAATAAGCAAATAAGTGACACAAAAGATATATATAAGTAAAAGATTAAAATGCTTAATTTAGGAACTCCTACTACAAGTACACAAGTTATAAAAATAATCTAGTGCCTTCTCCTTTAATGATCCTATATAAAGTGGATTAGTAGTTTGAAACCACATAAAATCACTTCTTCCTTACAAAAATACAAATACATAGTGTATCATAAAATCACCTCCAAAGACTACAAAATTACAAAATTTATATAATATCACAACTATAGACTTGTAGTATTGTGGATTGTCTACTAATCCTGACTAGAACTATATGAATTATAAAAAACCACAAGTGGTTAGACAAAATCACAATTACCAATGCAAAACCAAGATTCACAATCTATGATATTGCAAGAAAATAAAAAACTTTACACTTATAACCATTAGACTAGAATACATATGTACTAAAAGCTATTTACAAGTGTATTTATTAAGACACTCTTGCAAAAAAGATAAGATTTAGTAGAATGGTATGATATTTTTGACCTTTTAAAAACTAATGTGAACATGTAAGATTATATACCCAAAAGCTTAAGAAACAAACTAATATTAGCTATGGTAGAGATTGTTCTAGACTTTTGCTAGTAGTTAAAGGAGAAAAAAAACCTAATAATATAGTTTTTTTTAATTCTCTTAGTCAAAATAACTTATTTAAACACAAAATTTCATATTTTTATACAAAATTACTACTTCACAAATATTAGGTTTGCACAAGATAGTCAAAGGGGTTTTGAGTGAAAGTTTGATATCCTATTCAAGTAGCCTCTATTTTTTCCCTATCAATAAGAAATAACTAATAGAGAAACAAACCAAAGCCTATCAACAAAATACCCTTAATTATTTAAATCACCCAAGTAAAACTATGATTATCAATGACAATATCGCAATCATGATTGTATATCTATGGTATTGTGTAAAGACTAAGAAACATTCTAAGACCAATGCCTCTCCTTTCCTACAAATATAAAATGATCACAAAGAGAAAAATAGAGGTTAGGTAGTTGAAGGTTATTAGTTAAACATAATATATTTAACGTAAAATTCAAAATCACTGCTTGAAAATGTAATATCATGACTTTTATAGAGATATTAGGATTGTGTTTCTATGATATTGCATTCTAATGATGAGGTGATCTAGGGATGAGGTGTCCTTTCCTTTCCTACATATATAAAATAGTTTTTACACTCATACAAGATAAAAATAGCTGATATAGACCTACAAAATCTTCAAAAGTAAGACAAAACTAGTTATTTTGGTTCAAACTATATTCTGTAAAAACAACAAGTCAAAATTAAAACCACTGATATTATGCAAAATTGATTTTTGTGAATCTGCAATATTAAAACAAGGTATTAAATTGTCAAAAGGAAAACCATTAGTGGTTAATATGTTAGTTAATTATAAAACCACTACTTTTATGCCAAAACTACAATATCATGATTTGTAGATCAAAACTACTTATAGCACGTACGTTAAAATTTAAGCATTCTGAAGATTATTCTTCATCTAGTTAGTATTAAAAGTTATTAAAAAACTTATAAAAAGTAAGAGGGTTAGGTTGGAGGGGCTATCCCACTATGGTCACAAATGTGTGATTGTATTGTTGAGTTATTTATAAAAACTACTTTATTTAGTAATTAAAAACCAATAACACAATAACATCAAATGGAGGGAATAAAGGAGCAATTAGTTAATTAAACAGGGAATCTTACCATCACTTTGTCCTTTATGACTTCTCTCCAAGATATTCAAGCTGATTTTAATGCCAAATTAATTGAATGTGTATTTATTTATTTTAGATTCAAAGTGACTCTAATGGCTTCCTTAGATTGTTGAATGGCTTGGCAAAAGCATGAGGATGCTTTGAAGTGGCTGATTATTAGATTATAATGAGGTATTATCAATTTCCAATTTAGTTTGGCTATGGCCCAAGAATAGATTTTATATGATGGTGGAAGATATTTTTAGGGGATTTTAAATTATTTAGAAGTCTCTAGTTTAGAGAATTTTATAATCTTAGAGGAACTTCCCTAGTTATAGAGGTTTCTTGAGTAATTTAGGGGATAAAGGGAGATTAGATAGGGATTAAATGAGGTTCATAATTCATAGGGATGTAAGAGATGTTAGAGAGTATTCATTGATGTCATGGTAATGTCATGGAGGTGTCCTTATGAGTGTATGAAGTGCTTTTATAGCTTAAGTAACAATGACAAAGTGTGATATGTGCTTGTCCTAGTGAACTTAAAGGAGAATTGGTTGATCTTTAGTTTTGGCATGATTAGTGGTGTTTAGGGATGATTATGGTGATTGGATCATGTGAAATATGTCCTTAAGATGTTATATATGCTTTGAGTGCTTGTGTGCATAAGTGGAATTCATTTGGTTGCCCATATTTTTCATCTCGACACTTTGGTTCTAGTGGAAAAAAATATAAGTAGGTAGTTTGATGACATCACCATTGCCATGTGGAAGTGATTCAAGGGGAGTTGGAAATATGTTTGTGATCACATTAGTCCCTAGTTATTATGCACCAGATCTTAAATCTTACAATGAAATGTGGTCAAAAATATGATGATACACAGTTAGCTACTCGGACATAATTCATTATTTTCCCATACTTGGCCAAATTTTCATGTGGCTAAAAGGGGCTGAGTAAGAATGTTGATGATATCAGCATTCACATGTATGAATATATTTAGATAAAATAATCATATGGCTTAGTTTAGTTTTGAGGATAGTTCATTTATGCTAAATTTGAGGTCATTCACTGAAGCATGAAAAAAATTATGTAGGAGCAAAGTTGGTCTCCCAAACAAATTTTGACATAGTTGGCTTTGTGATAGAAGATTTTTATAAGGAATTTTAATGGAATTATATCTCACATATGTGAAGGTTCTAGGAGAAGATTTTTATATGGTTGGATTTTCTTATTTGAGGAGATCATTTGTTATAAATTTGAGATCATGCATAAAATCACAATAAAAGTTATTAACGTCCAAAGTTAGCATTTCAAGAAGATAAGCAAGGTTCCCATACTTAGTCAATTTTACACAAGTTAAAGTTCAATCAAGATCGATGGTGCACGTTACTCCAAGAAGTTAGGATTTAAAGAGATAAGGATAGGTGTATAATGTTTAACGAATGAGTAAAGGTAAAAGATAAGGATCCAAAGGTGATTAGGTATTAGTATAGATTGATTGAATGATGATAATTGATAATTAAAGACCTAGTTGATTCACAAATATTGATGGAGTGCATTGAGTCAACCTTTCAAGATTGTACAAGATGAGGTCAACGTAACTGAGGTTTAACATTTGGATTTGGTGGATTATGTGTTAAAAATTAAATAAGATTAGTGGTGTATATTTGATTTGAGCTGAGAGGACACGAGATGCTAGCATTATTTTCAAAGTTTAATTGTGACCTTTTGAATTCAAATATTTGAATTTAGCACAGGAAAAACCTAGAGCTCTATATTCTATCCATATCTTTCAATAAATGTCAAATTTGATATTGTAGTAAAAATAAAATATGTATAGAACTCCAAGGCAGATTTATAAATATGGATTTAAATATCTAGAAGTATGTATAGATAAATATTTTGAGCTTTAAAGTTGACTATGTGTTCATGCATGGACTGTAAGTAACCCAAGAAGATTATTTGATCTTGTTTTAATATTATGATGATATATCTTGATGAATTGGCTATTGGGGAGTGTTTTAGAATCTATGAAGATTCTCTATGAGTATTTTGGAGGTGTGATCAATCTATATTGAGTATGAAAAATGATTAAGCAATTGACTATATGTTTGGTAATGGTGTTACTATGTATAAGGTCTTTATTTAAGTAGATTGAGCATACACAAAGGTGAGAAAAGGTGATTGTGATCATTTGAGGATGTCTTTGAGGATATAATGAGTAGACCTATGTATTTTTAAGTGGTTTTTGTTCTTATTATGATTGGATAAGTGTCAACAAGATGAATGGGTCTCAATAGTACCTAAAAATGACTTAAGCCTATTTAAAAGTGTGGTGTGCTTATGTGTGACCCATGTGAGATGCCTTAAGGGTGAAGACATGTATTGAGTTTGACAAAGATTAATGTGGACTTGATAATTCATGATCTCTCTATATATTTAGAAATCAAATATGGTGATTTCTAGACTTGGGGTAGAATATTTATGAGAGAGAGACTTGTGTAAGGTGGGTGTGAGAGTTATGAATTAAAGGATAGGTAGTGTGCCTGTTGGTTGAGTTAATGAGCATAATAGTTTTTTGACTATGTGTATGACCTTTAGGTCATGTTCCTAATGTCAATATAGTGCTCCTGTAATTTGAGGATTTGTGAAGAGGTCTAAGTGTGCATATGAGGACTATTTGAGTGAAAGAGAGAGACTATGGCATGCCTATGAGAGAGGCCTTTTTGAGATAGAGAGATATTTTATGTAAGGGTTACATAATCAGAGATCCATCATTAGGTGTTGAATACATTAATTCTAAGGTGGAAGTGGTCATTTCAAAGAGGGTCTAAAGGACTTGATCTTCCTTAGGGGCAGTTGCTCCTTGTGAAATAGGGTTTCACTAAAGATCTTTTGTCAAAAGGACTTGATCAAGGTTGTAGCTTAGAAGGACTTGATAATCTTAGGTGCAAGTGCTCCTTATGGAACTACTATTTCACTAAAGGCCTTATGTTAGAAGGACTTGATAAGTTTCTTATTTGTGATTACCATATAGGCTAGTAGTCCATGTGTTTGTAGGCTTGAGAGTGGGTTTTATTACCCAAGAGGGTTTCCCACATAGATATTGTATTGTGCATGTGATCGTACATTATGTTCATTATTCACTGTTATGAATGGTCTGTATGCTTCATGAATGATTATATTAAATGCTTCAGTATTTGCAAGGTTTTGAAAATTGAATTGGATTGTTTGCCACCACTAATTCACACCCCCACTTCTTAGTGGATTGTACCTCTAATAGGAGAGGCTATGGTGGTAGGGTAACTAGGGGTGGTTTAATAAATAGGAATTTTAAATTTACAAGTGGGCTAGTGGGTAGATTAGTGGTTAAGTAGGATAGTTGGTAGTTTAATGGGGTAATTAATTGGTTATAAGGGTATGGAAGGGTTTATGTAGTGTGAAGAATATTGTTTATGAAATTAGGATATTAGTTAATTGATTAAGGTTATTATTTTGGGTCAAATTATTAGGTTTAATAGGATTATTAAGATGAGCAAATTTAGGTACATATAATGGTAGGTCAACCACTTTGAATAGGCCAATGACTTAAATAAGTATCAATAGACATAAATTGAGGTTTTGATAGTAGCATGAATATAATTTTATATTAGTTAAATAAACATTACAAATTATACTTAAATTTTCTAATCTTACTATTTAAACTTTAATAGTTTGTTTAAAATACTATAAAGAAAACTCAAGGGCTGATGGAAATACCTTGAAGGATACATCCAAGGGGTAAAAGTATTTGTCATAATATGCATTGGATGAGAAATAATGTATCAAAATGAACATGTTTGTATAAATTAAACCCATATTTATAGAATTTTGACTTCACTAAGTACAATAAAAAGATGAAACTATTATTCTTATTATCACTTTTCAAATCTTAGTGCATGTTAACTCATGATCACCTATTATAAATACAATCGATCAAATTTTATATTTAAATTGAGCATGATAATGTAAATTTATCAATTTAGAAACAATAAAATATGTCATTAATCACACAATTAGAGATGTATGATAAAAATAAAGTTTTAAAGTTATCCCCTATCGTGAAAACTTTAGACATAGTAAAACAATTCACAATGAGCTAGAATTACATAATTTTAAAATTATTTTACTAATGTATTAGTATTTTTCATAATAGAAGCCTTATGTAATTGAATTTAGTATTAAAGTCCTTAATGCAAGGATTGGTTCCTAAAATGTGAATAGTCAGCTCATTTTCTAGTTGGAATGCCATCATCTTATTGTGCTTTCCAAAACATTCTTCAAGGTAGTCAAAAATTTATAAAGTACCATGACATCCTAGAAATGAAACTTTAATTTAGGGGATATTGAAAGAGTAAAGATGCCTCTAGATTTATCAAAACATTTTTTCCATTTTTATAGTTTGATAATGTCTAAAGGTGTAGTTTATTCACTCATAGCAATGTGGTAAAGGCCATTGATAATGATCAAATGGAAATGCATCCTTTCCAGGTCAAGTAGTTGGAACTTAAGACGGTTATGATTTTTTATCCCATTATTAGCACAAAATCCTAAGTGAAAATAAATAACCCATTTTTTTGAAATAGTATCTCTAGAAATACAATTTAAATGGTGATATAGATGATAAAATCAAAATGGTGTTATCTTCCTATGGGATTTTTTTCAAGAAAGTGCTTCCATTACTGTAGATAAATTTTTTATTTATGATTTTTTATGAAAAAAGTGAAATACACATCAAAATGACCATCTTGATGAGAAAATAATGATAGTGAATTCACACTATGGGACTTATGTTTTTTGTATTTTTTTAAAAATAACATAAATTCTAGTCTATAGCCCTTTAACATATCATGTCAATTTTAAAACTTGCAAAACACAATTTGAACCTAGGAGAATTCTATGAAATAACTCTATTTCAACCTTAATACCCCATAATGTTCATCAATTTTATAATCAAACAAGATATCATAAGGGTAACATGAGAACATAATATTGGTTATTTAAAGTAATCCATGAAATATGGGCTTGTGTTTTACCTTATTTTTTATATAAAAAATGAATGTTATACCATAGGTATAAAACTTGATAGATCTATGTATATTATAATATATGAGATTTAATTATAAATATGAATATAAAGTAGAAGTTAATGTAATTTAAATTGAAATTCACAAGTGTTAGATGCTAAAAATAATATGGTCAATAAAATACAAGATAGTTTTCTTCTAATATCTAGTTATTTGTAACTAATGTTTGATAGTGTAAATTAGGAAGATATAAGATTGTGATGGATCAGATGTAGAGGTAGGATCAATGAATATTCCTAGAAAGGTCATGTATTCCCTAGATAATAATGCATTCCAATCATGTCCTTTATCATCAAAATTCTCCATGTTGATTGTGAAAAATACCTAACTATTCTATTGCTTATGCCCACTATCAATCAAGTGGTTAAGCTATTATGATCATGTACATGTTGTATAGGAATCAATATTTTCATTCTCTTTGCCTTAGAATTCCTAAGGGTAATTTTGGAATATTGAAACCTAAAAAAAGAGAGGGGGAGCGTAGTGAACTAATATAACCCCAATCACCTTCTTTTATGATTAACCACTTCTTACATATCAAGTTACTCAAAGGAGGGAATCAAGCCAGATGTAGTTCTCCTATCTAGTGTCATTATGAAATTATGTCCCTTGACTATATCTATGAAACTATAAATTTGGATTTGATACATCAAAATGTTATCTCTTGACCTAATTTGAGATGTTTAAAATTTGAGACTTCACCTAGAGATTGATATTGAAATTGGGAAGAAGAGGGCATAATTTATCATTGTACACTAGTGTAAAAGATAGATGCCATACGATTGTCATAGAAGGATGAGGGCATTCAACATATTTTAGCTTTATATTGAAACCATAGGTATGGTTTTTCCATGGCTGAATTAGGCTTTGGGATGCTTCATTTTAGGGAAAGGGAGTTGAACTTTGTATCACCTATGGATTATCATATGGCCTTCTATTTAATTACATTATGTTTCAGAAACTATGGAGTGTATGTTAGTGTGAACATTTTAATCCATTTCTATGCCTCATCTTTGAGTTTGGATTTTCATGGGATAGTGATTGGATTTAGATTTGGGCTTCAAATCTTCCTACTTATTGGTAATAATTTTAATAAAATGGTTTATTATGGTTATAGTATGTTTTTATTTGAATGTTTGGCACTTTGTGTTATTGTTGGTCTTGGTGATAGTGGTAGAGGTGTTCTTGATGCATATATATTTGGTTGGAACCCTTCAAGGTTGAAGCTTTTATTCTAAGACTTTTTTGTGTGTTCTTACTAGAGGTGAAAGACCTATAATTGACATTTTAGGCTTGTTACCTTAATATCTCATGTTTGATTTAATGAGGGAACCAATTCATATTTTCATGGCCTTCACTTTTCTCAAATCTTTTGGCTTAAGGAACCTGTATTATGCATCTAGCCCATGTGGTGGTCTATTCATATATTTACATGTTAGAGGTTTAGGGTGAGTAATTCATACTAAAGGTGTGTTCTCTAGCACTTTATTTTTAATGTAGTGTTTCCTTTTGTCTTTTGAAAGCCCTTTTTGTCTATTTCTTAATTTTTTATTTGGGAGTTTATTAGGTGGGGCTTTCCAGATGCACATGGACTAAAACTCCCAGATTCTAGGGATAGATGTAGAACTGGTGTTTTTATTAGCTATTTGGGGTAAATCTAAGTCATAAAAAGGTCATGTACTAATGGATTTAAATGTTTACTATTTTGGTCTAGATATTTTTATGTTGGTTATATTTAAACTTGGTGGTCATGAGGCCTTGTAGGATATTTACTTATTTGAGCAATAAAATTTTGGAATTATTATTTGTGTGGTTTATCACTTGTGTGTTAAGGACCTCACTCTTAAACTAACTAAATAATAATAATAATAATAATAATAATAATAATATTTGATTCATATATTAGCTAGAAAACACCTTACACACGTGATTCATTTTCAAGAAGGAATAACTCTGGTCATGGGCCACTTCGAGGGGGATATCTCCTTTGAGCATGTCTCAATTATAATTGATTTTTAGGATGAATTATAATAGCCTATGCCACTTTATTTATACTATTTTTATCTATTCCACACTTCCTTTCTATGAATGTGGGATTATTGCTTTATGATAATACTATTAATTACTTATCATACTACTTTTACGTTCTACATACATTCTACTATTCTATTTATTACAATGGGTTTGAGGGATGTCTTACAAAGCATATACATTGATAGAATTTTATTAAATAAAAAAACTAAAAATATATGTTTAAGACAAAGAGTCCTAACATGTCCTCCCCATTAAAAGTTTTATCATCAAATCTTAAGGTGAGGAAACTATTTAGGACTAGTGATATGACATTCACACTTGAGGATGTTCTATATATATTTTAACTATTGATGAGAGGCCAAAAGATATACTAGCACTCACATACCCTACATGTGATAATTTAGAGATTGGATGGTAGATTTTAGATTGGGGTTCATGATTCATGAGTGGATATTAATAGGGTACTAGCAGATTGATGCTTGTAAATATATCTCTTATGATTAGCATACTCTTTCTAAAAAAGAGTAGCTAGTGGTTTCACTTGGGATTCAATGATGTGGTTTTAGACATGGTCCAAGATTATAAAGTATTTGCCTTGGGTCCCATTAGGTTGGCTCACTTATATAGAGATATGAATATGGGTACATATATGCGAGTAATGAACTTAGGTCCCTCTCTATTACAATAGATATAGATTTAGGAACATATTTACATAGAAATACCGTTAGTTAATCATGTAGATAGGGAGCCCCACTAGCCCTTAATATTTGGATGGTACACCATTATTAGGATGTAGAGGTATCATGATGGGGAGATTCAATTTTATAGACAAGACTTTTATAGTTTATGATTGGAGCATATTACCTAGATGCCATATAAATAGGTCTAGTTGGGGTGTCCTAAGAATGCAAATGTCACATGGTTCATGCTTATTGAGTGCTATCGTAATAGATGTTGAGGTTATATTATTGAGTGGTATAGGCCTGATTGTGTATAATGATAGTTCAAGAGGCTACATGATGTGCTTGGAGAGGAACATTTATTTGTTCACAGTGACAAAGAGAGACCTTAGTGGGGGGATCTAGTGGAAAATCATTAGCTAGAGATGATTACAAGAGAATTTCCTTGATTGTATATGATTACCAAACTTTGATTCTAGATCTTAGAGTGATGGTAACATACAAAACTTGGTGTGGACATCAATGGCCTCATAGATTACTCAAATGACTAGTTAGGGTGAGGAGAGGGTTATTTAGAGAGTGTTATAGACACTACTTAGAATAGGAAGGAGTTAGCTCAAATATCATAACCCCAAGAGTAGGGCTAGTAGGATGTACAAGGGGTGTCAAATGTGATGGATATTAATGGAGGAGACCAATGAGGTCAAGGTGGAGATCAGACAAGGGTTGAGGGCCAAATTAGAGGGGGAGTTTAGGCTAGAAAATGTGTGGGTACAGATGAGATAGGGTCATACAGGCCACCTTTGAGTGAGGATGATCAAGAACTCTTAGATATGATGAGGAGAGAGGTAAAATCAAAAGCCTTATAGGTTATAAGTATCATAGTTGAGAGTGACAAGATCGTTAAAAATTTATAGGGGAAAATTATAAAGAAGGATAGTTAACTAGATGGAGGACTTGGATAGTTCTTGAGTTTGACAAGGTAGTATCCTTATAGGGGAAGATATCTACACTATAGGGGTAGATATAGAGTTAGGACACACAAATAGTCTCATTTTAGGGTCATATTAAGTAGCTATAGTCAAGGATGAGAGAGATGGAGGGAGAGTCATAAATGGCTAAGAATGCCAAAGAGGAGGGTGATGTAGCACTAGAGGGGAGGGGTATAAGGATGATTATGAGATATATAAAATGTTTGATGTGGGAGACCCATTATTATAGGGATTTATGAGGTATATGTACCATATGGTCAATGTGTAGTGATATTCAGGGCCAGTTCCTCCCATTTTATACACTAGCCTACCAAGAGACCACCAAGACAATAGTGACTCAGTGTGTATTATTTGTGAGACATGTATAATATTATGGACTTGTATGTATTGTATAAAACTTATATATTTTGATATGGAATAGAATAGACATTACATAATTTTTTCATATATGATTATGTTTATGTGATGATCATTATTATGATTATGTTATTAATAGATGTTATGGATTATGTGATTGTTAGGTATAAATGTATGGATCATAGATGTGATTGATTGATGTTATGTGATTAGATAGGATTATTTATTAGATGGATGATGTGTATTTATAGATGATATAATGATGGTGATATGCTTAGATTATTGATTACATAATTTAAATGATGGTTATTGTTTAGATGACGTTTTTGTTTATTGATTATAGATTAAGATTATGTGATTTTATGGTGTGATAATGAGATGAGATGTTTAGATTGTGTTTTTTTAGATGAGATGTAATGATGATCATGATTTTATGTATTAGGGATGATGATTATGGTTTATGTTTACAATGTAATGTTAAAATGGCATGTAATGTGTGCTAACAATTTCCTAATAAATAATCCATTATTTTAACTATGGGTTTCAAATATTAATGTTGGGTAAAATCCTCCTACACCAAGGAGATGGATGGATATAGGATAATAGGTTAGGATTGTTATATAGGATAGTGGAATGATTATGGGGATGGGAGGTGTGGAACTTAAAGCCATTATATGTGTAGGCAATCCAATTTTCTATTAAACATGTGAGGATAAGTGTACTAATGACATAATAATAGTCAAGGGAACATTGGATTCATAGTGCATGGGGGAATTCTATTTAAGTGGCTTTGCCAATTCTTTTTTTTGTCTAGTCACTTAATACCATCCTTGTTATCTTTTGTTAAAAAATGATTTTTTAAAAAAGACTATATAATAAGACTATGAAAAATATATATAAGATTTAATGAGTATGAACAAACTCAACTAATGACAATAACACTCATACACATATGTATAAAAGGATAATTCAAAATAGGTAAGAAAATTATGACTGAATAAGATAATAAGATCATGATAAAGATTTTTACTTATATATGTGCTTTTTATAAAAGGCAACCTAAGAAAATGATAGGGATACTGGACAATTATTATTTACAATATGATAAAAACTTGAAAAAGGCTTATTAACAAGGTTACTAAAGGCAATATATACAAAAGGTCCTAACATAAATAAACTTTAGGAACATAGTTAAATATGTACAAAGGGTGATTTTACCGAAAAGTGTTTATTATAAATGAGATAAGGATCAAAACCAAACATAATGACTATGTATAAGGTCTAAAGTGAATGATCAAGATTCAGTTGTAGAGTGTATTATGGATCATAGAGTAAGAACATTAGATGACCCTTAGATAATGATGAAGTTAGTAGGTTTTTATGGATCTTTTTTTAGGGTTGGATATGGATGGATAATTATGGATGAAATTGAGGATGATAGGAAGAAGAGTCATCGAGGAGGATACAATTGGGATGTGTATTAGGATGTCTAAAATGGGATGAGTAGCTATTGGAAAGTGGAGTTAGATATTTTGAAAGATTCCTTAATAGATATTCCCCTCATATAGTTAGCAATGATTTATCACAATGTGAAACTCATATCTCCTAATTTTTACTAATTGTATAGTATATACCCATTATTAGGACTAGGGCTAGATGGAAAATAAGGGAATGGTATGAAATGAAAGGATGATAGAAATGGAATGGAGATGAAAATGCCCCTATGAGTGGAGACTCATAAATGAAGGTGACACAGAGCCTTTTAAGTATAAAAATATTTTAGATGCATAACACTCATGGGATCATTGATCTCATCCCCATCAAGTGTTTCCAATCTATAAGCTCCTGATCTAAATTATGAAATAATGATATAGGGCCCAAGATAATTTGATTCAAATTTGCCTTTCTTTTCTTGCTATGTATTGGTATTTTTTTAATTCTCCTTTAGGACTAGGTCACCAATTTTGAATTGTTGGGATTTGATCCTTTTGTGATATTGGCCCGTGAGCTTATTTTGGTATGCTTGAAGAAGATGATTCAAATCATTTTGACATTTTTCATCCAATATCTCAAGTTCTTGTAACCATTCTTGTATAAAATTATGATCAATAATCATCCCCCATAAAGAGATTAATAAAGAGGGGAGCTTAACTTCCATGGGCAATATTACTTTAGTGCCATAGACCAAATAATACAGAGTATCTCCAATAGGTGTTTAGACACTGGCTCTGTAGGACCAAATAACATGGTATAATTACAAGTTCTAGTTTCTTCCTACATCATTGATAATTTTCTTGAGAATCCTATACCCTAGGGATAGTAAGAAGTGAAAAATAGTTTCTCAATGTGATAACATTTACACAGATCTTTGACTTCTTGATTTTGAAATATTTATCATTATCTAATAAGATTTTGGCTAGGATTATAAATAGGTAAATGATAAGATTCAAAATGAATTTGGATATATGGGGACCTATGGTATAAGTGAGCATCATGGATTCAAACCATTTTTTAAAATACTCAAATGTCATAATTATAATATTATTCCCATCAGATGATGTCAGATTGATTTTACCAATTAGATCTACTCCCCATATGGACATGGGCACATTATAGGCTATAGATATTATATAGGGGCATAAATAAGATTACCAATATTTTGACAAGCTACACATTTGAATAAATATTGGTAGGAATCATGATCTATTATGGGCCAATAGTGTCTAGTCCAGGGCCATCCCACTAACATGATTTCCATAGATACCATCATGGACCTCCTTAATTATAATAGTAGCCTCCTATTATATCAGGCATCTAAATAAATTATTGTCATAGCCTCATCAATAGAGAGTGATTTCAAGGATGGTATAATGTGATGTTTGATGTATTAAGTCTTTGCATTGGTGGTGATTGAGGTCTGGTGATAGGATGTTTTCATGGGGGTAAGTGTAAATATCATAATACTAGGGTAGATTGGGATTAGGTATAACATAAATTTGAAAATGAGACATGGATTGATGTGATGGTAATATTAATTATTCAATTAGAAAATTTCTTTCAAGGACATCTTCTAGAAGATCTACCAAGGACCTAATAGTGGTCATGGATTTGATTTATTTATTATTTCCTGTGGGGACTTGCTCAAATGTGATTGACTAAAATTTTTGCTTTAATTGACCTGATAAAATAAATTTATCATCATTCATATATAACTCTTCATTTACTTGTTTAATAATGAATTGAGAATAACCAAATACCTAGAGATGCTAGATATTCCATTGGATGGTAAGTTGGAGACTAGAAATTAAGGTCTCATATTCAAAAATATTATTTATACATGGGAAATAAATTCAAAAGGATTTAGGGATTAGGTCACATTTTGGGGTTACCAAAAGGATTAATACTCCCAACCCATGTGTGGTAAAATATCCAAAAAAATATAATTTCTAGTTGTTTAGTTCTATAGTAGTCAATATAGACTTATCTAAAAAGGCCATGATGAGAGGCTTAGTGTCTACAATGGGTGCCACTACAATTTGATCCATATGGATTTTCATTTGATTTACATATTCTATATCAAATTCACTTAATAACATAATCCATTTGTCCATTATTCTATTTAAAGTGAATTTAGATAACATATACTTTAGATGATCAACTTTGGCTATGAACTTGACTTGGTTGTTTACCATATAATGCCTGAGTTTATATGATGCAAAGATGATGGCCAAGAAAGACTTTTCAATAGGGGTAGTTAAGATCATATGAGATTAATGTCTTATGGAGATAACAAATTTCTCATTATTTTCCCTCATCATTGTGTTAATCTTGTAGGGCCCCTATAGAATAAGGTGTTACAAATATATATAATAATAAAGGCCTTCTTGAGATGGGTGGTGATAAAACTAGAGGCTTAACTAGATATTACTTGAGAATATCAAAATCCTTTTAACACTTTGAGTTATTATTGAAATGAGTTACCTTCTTTAAGATGCGGGTGAAGGGGTGACATTTATCTACTAATTATGAAACAAACTGATGAATAACCCTATAATTTTACTTGAAGGCTTCTTAACTTTTTATGATTTTTGGGAGGAGGAATTTCAATAACAACTTTGACTTTCATAAGATCTACCTCAATTCCTCTCCTAGAGACTACGGCCTCTAATAGTTTTCTTGAGGTGACTCCAAACACACATTTATTTGGTTTTAATCTAACTTTTTATTCTCAAAGCCTCTCAAATATTTTATTTAATGTAATATGATGCTTTGATCAAAGCTTATATTTCCCTAGTATATCATCCACATAATCTTATATGATGGCATGCATCATGTGTGGAATATTAATGTCATATCCCTTTGGTAAGTATCACCCACATTTTTAATACTAAAATTCATCACTTGATAATGTAAAATCCCCCATAAAGTGATGTTTGTTTTATATTGATCTTGGAGAGTAATTTTCATTTGATTTTATCTATAAAAACCATCCATAAGAAATAACATTTCATAGATTATAGTAGAGTCTATGATCATGTATATATTTGGTAACGGAAGTCCATATTCGGGGTATGATTTATTGATGTCCCAAAAGTTGGTGCAAATTTTGACTCCTTGTAGTTTGGATAGGGGGATAATGTTAGATATCCATTAAGAATAATCAATGGGATGAATAAATATGGCTTCAAGGAATTGATGTAATTCTTATTTGTTTAAAAGATCCACCTTGGGGTACATATTTTGAAGTTTTTTGTTAACATGTTTTGAATTTGGATGGACCACTAAATGATGCACTACCAAGGTTGGATCTAGCCCCAACATGTCCAAATAAATCCATGCAAACACACACACACACACACACATTCTTTGAGATAAATAAGGATTTTTTGTTATTTAGATGTAATAATTTCCCTTAGTTTAACCATTTTAGGACTTTCATTTGTTCTAAGGTTGAATTCAATAACTTCCTCAGTTAGGCAAGGTGACTGGTCCTATATATATGCAAAGGGTGATGATAATTCATCAATTTTTAAGTCAAATTCATCTAAGAGATCCATATCTAGTTTTAGATAGGATTGTGACTCTTTAGGAATGAGTTGGATGTCTTCTATATTTGGAGAGGGATCTTTGTCTTCATACTTCTCTTCATCTATTTGATTTAGGGATGTTTATTGTTCTCCAAAATAGGCAAACTCATTGAGACTAATATATCACCCTTTCTTATTTTTGCTTGATGGCATACCATCCTATTCCCCTAGATATTATATAATGGATTCAAAATTGTAGATGAGAGATGTATGGGGATTCATTCAAAGGTTTTAAGTCTTTAGGGTTTGTAGCTTTTGGATTATGAGTGGATCCATAAGTGTGAGGGCAATAACAAGTGGAATTATATTGGTCTATTTGACATCTACAAAAGTTTTCTAACTCCATTAGGATGGTAACCTCCATTCCTAAATGAGGAATTTTTAAACACTGATGGACAGTAGAGGTAATTTCTTGCATTTCATAGATCCATGGGTGTCTTATAAGTAAATTATACAAAAGATCAACATCTATGACATGGATTAAAGTTTGATGGACTATGGGTCCTAAAACTATAAGAAGATAAATAGTTCCTATAGATAGACTTTCATTATCATCATACACTTTGATAATTATGAGAGGACACCTTGATGAGAACTCAAATTACCCAAACTTCTTGAGAAAGTCTAAATTTCACAAATTTAAAGTAGACCCTCCATCTATGATTACTCACATGATCTTATGATTGGATATGGAAATTTCAAGGAACAATGGGTATTTATAGTTTGGGCCTATAGGTGGCATGTCCTAGGCACTAAAAATGACCCACCAGTGCCTAAAATTAGATAGTATCAATATATCTATTTAGATTGAGTTCAATCAATAGTTGATTAAGAATCTCCTTGTAGACACCTAAGTTTGGCCACCAATAACCTCCAATCAAGCTTTTGACCAATTTCCACCCAAAATGCATAATTTAGCATAAAAACACTAAAACATGCTAAATGATGTGAAACTAAATTATTCAAGTGCTGATTTTGGCTATGGTATCCCTAAATGGGGCAATGAAATTTATGGTTCAACTAACTTTGATCAAATCATTTTTAGTTAAAATGCCTATTTTGTACCTGGGTGCTCTAGATTGTTCTTTCATATCAAATCTTCTGCACAAGACACATGCCTTTATTATTTGTTATTGGTATCATTCTAAATGGGATAATGGATCCAATGCATCTGACATTACCTTCCAATTCTATTCTATTTAAATTTTGGACCAATAACAAGGCATTCTAATCAATTTGGATAATTTGTGCACAAAGTGCTTAAACATGCTTCAGAGCTAATTAACCCAAATCAAGGCTTAATCAAAAATTTCATGAAAACTTGTTGAATACTTATTTTTTGAAATTAATATAGAATATCTTCATCATTAGGTGACCTCATTTATTTGGAAGACATCCCTAGGCCATAAATGCCACAAATATCAAGATTCATGCCTCCCATGCCTCAGCAAAGCCCTCCATGTCTCTTAATTTCCTCTTCTTCCAATGGCATGATGAGGATAATTACAAACTTAATTCCAAAAATTTAATTAATCCTAAACCACACATCTCATTCTCAAGATGGACGGTTCAGGTTGATTCTAGACATTTCTAAAAATCTATAAATAGGAGGCCTTACCACATCATTTCTAAGACTTGAGGATGTAAAGTTATATTGTAAAAATGGTTCAAAAAGCTTCAATAAACTAGTGTTACCATGAAAATTTGATTTCAAGCCAAGATAAGCCACAATCCAAAGGTGCCAAGGAGAGATGGAGGTAGCCAAGCTTACATTGCCAAGGACTTCATGAGCATAAAACTGAGCAAGCCACTACTACAAAGGCATTTAGAGAATTCAAGAAAGGTGAAGGAATTTTTTTTTTATTCTTTAATTTTTATTTGTGTTTGTCATTTGTTTTTGTTACCAAGATCTCCCTAGTGTCTAGGCCTAGAGATTTTATGTTATTAGTTTGTTTCTTTCATTTTGTTTTCATTTTAGAACTAACACCATACTAGCCATCCTCTCTTAAGTCCAATTCCTAGATCACATAATGACACACCTGATGGGAAAAAATATATCTCACTCCTAAATAATATTATTTTGTAACTCTAAAATATTTATCTGGACCCTTAAAATCTTACAAATTGATTTTCTAACTTTATTTTGTTGTTTTTAGTTTCCATAGTTTTACACAGTTATCGACATCAAAAAGTAAGACTGACATGGGTTACATAGCTTAATTGACATTGGTAAGCAAAAATGACATTTTTTATATTTCGGTTAGCCAAGGTAACTATCATCGGTTGTATATAATTGATGTTGGTCACTATGTATTTCCAAAAACATAGACTCGAGTTATTTTTCCAAAGTTCATTGTTTCAAACCAAAAAGAGCTTCACAGCTAAAGGACATGCTAATATTTTTGCTATAGGACCAAGATTAATATTTTCTCAAAACATGTTTAAATCACCTTTTCATGCTCAAAAATCAATTAATAACTTTGTTTTGGTGTTTAAATTTTTTAGATGTTTATGATGAATGCTTTCAAAGTTTGCAACTAAGACGAAGGGATCAAATGAACACCACCTCACTTTCATTTGGGCTTAAAATTGTACATACTTGTCAATTCTTGTTTGAAATAGTTGTTTAGATTAAATTTTTATTTGGAAAAAATAGGAATGTTGTGTGTATGCTCTTCCATTTGTCCCCTATAGGGAACCCTTGGAATCAAAAGCACCATTCCTATTGCAAGTAGCCTAGTCCAAGGCTTAGAAAAAATGTCATCTAAATCACTCCTCAAAAACTCATCAAAGTTTGGGTGACCTTGAAAATGAACCTAAAGTCTTTATATTTCATAATTTCTTTATTTTTATGCAAACTTGGCTTGCGAGGCATACTTCATCACCTCTCATAAGTTGTTTAGGGAAGCTTTGAACCAAGGTTTCATCTCCCAGCATTGAATTCATTTAGATCCTTTGGAGTTACACATGGGACATAGTGGCACTTTGGACATTGCACTGCACTAAGTGAATAGTAAGATGTAGTGGTTAAAAAAAAGACTAGACCTTTTTGAAACAAGCCAAGTGATACAAACCTAAAATCTATACTTTTATTTTGCATTGTTTGGCCTAAAAGTCATTGTGTAGTTGATTCCCCTAGATTGTTCAAAAAATTATTAGATATTAGATAAATCCCCACTTGCCATGGAAGTATTTTTGGTGTAAGGTGCACCTCAAGGTCCTTGTCACAGTACTGTCATTTGAGAGAAGGTGGGGGTATAAAAACCCTACTATATAATGTGCATTTAATTTTATATGGACACTTAAAATCCTCTCAAATGACATATATTGATAGATTCTAACAATACCAAGAAACCTTTTTAGTTTAGGATCTAAGAGTGATTAATTAGTTGGTCTTATTTTAAAGTCTTGTTTGGAGTCAAAACTTTGTGTAAACAAACAATCCAAACCAAACACATAGTCCAAATTTTCCTTTGAATAAAGAGGCATTTTGGTGCTCACATGAGATCATCAAATTGCCTTGTTCAAAGGTTCATCAAAAGCTTGAGAGGCATATCATCCACTTTGGCATAGTTATGATTCCCAATTGAGTCTAGACTTTAACAAAGTTTTTTAAGTCCTTTAATTATAATCTAAAATAGAAATTTCATCTTTATAAGTTCATAGGGTTGATGTGTTAAGTGGGTTAGCCATTTTTACTAAACTTGAGAGAAATTAGGTTCAATTTCCAATTTGGGTTGAATGTCTTTTAAGACTCATAAACATTGTCAAAATTTGATAGACTTAATCCATTTTGTGCTAAATGCTTAGACACTTTGAGTCTATGTACCATGACATTTTGAATCAAGAAAGGTAGTGTTATACTATCAAAATTGTAGGAAAACATCTTTGCTTTAGAGAGTTTTTAAAACAAACCTTTTTGTCACACATTTTGGGTAGTATAACATCCTTACACTACCCAAAACATTTCAAATATTATTTCATAGACTCTCTTACATAGAGTTTCAAATTTGTTCCTACATTTTTAGACCAATCCAAGTGTACTTTTGTGATTGATTATTTAAAATAGTTACACTGCTCAGTTTTGTCTAGCTTGTTTGTCAAAAGAACCAAGTTTTATACCATTTTTTGTGAGAAAATAAACTATCTCTAAAAAGTACCTTTTGTTTCATACCTTATACCTAGTTGATCAAGTTCATGTCCAAGAATCAAATGCCTAGCATTTGTGAGAAGTATTTCAAATCTGTTAGATTAAAATTTTCATCTATTTTCAAAGTCTAGATTTTGATGCCATTTTTCCAAGAGTCCTAACATATGCCTTATTTGAGCCTAGATTTTGACATCGTGTTTGGACAAAAGACCTATACACTTTAAAATTAATAATATATGCTATGTAGATACCATTTCCTTTAGGATGCGAAGCACCAAAAATTGATAAATACAAAGGGAAAGGTGACCCTAAGGCTCATTTCACCAAATTCTTTATCACATGTCAACTAGTGGCATATAACAACATATACCTTTTACTATTATTTCCAATGATCTTGGTTAGACAAGCCTTGGAGTGGTTTTTAAAGTTTCCCAAAAATTTAGTAATGGATTTTGATGATCTTTTTGATAAGTTCATGCAATACTTTTCTTATAATCTTGAGCATGAGATTTCATTAGTGGACTTAACGTAAGTAAAAAAAAAAGATGTTGAGAGTTTTTTAAGTTATTTATAGTGATGGAGAGCCCTTAAAATATTTTTAACCCATAGTTTACCAAATAAAAAATTATTTTTTGTGTTTATCAAAAAAATTTAGAGTGAGATAGCTTATCATTTGGAGATACGATGTGAAATACATTCAAGGAGATCATTGATAAAGGTTTATTAATTGAGAGAGTGCTCATCAATAAAAGATTCATCAAGATTAATTAAACTAATAAAAATCAAGGTACAAATTAGTGAAAATACCAACATCCCATTCAAGCACCTGCATCACAACCAACATAGGACTATAACCAAGAAAGACCGAAGAAATTCAAATGCAATAGGAATGTTGTGGGAAATGGAGTTACTAAATCTTTTCATGTCTAAATAGTGTAAACATCATTTGCAACACCTTTTTAGCTTAATCCTACCCATTAACCTCTCCAAACAATATCTCAAGCACAACAACCAAGACCTACATAATAAATATAGAAGTCATTACCATTACAAACCCCTCCTCTTAAGAGAACTATGCCTACATGTCGTGTCTTTAGTGACCTGGGAGAAATTATTGAGTAAATATTTCACAAGCTTGCTACTAATAATATAATTAGTTGGCCTATACCAAATAATTATCTTCAAGACATTCCTTATCCTAATTGGTACAATGAAAACATATTTTGTGACTATCATTAGGTCAATGGGAATAACCTACGAAGATGTGTCCAAATCAAGCATTTACTTGAGAATATGTTGGAGAATGGGGAGATAACATTGGATAATGGTGCTTCCACTTCCAATCAAACTCTTGGGATCTATCAAAACCCCTTTCCTTGACATAAGAATCAACAATATCAAAATAATTGGCAACAACAATAACTAGTGTAATAACAATATTAAAATCAAAGGCTAAACTAGTAGAATCAACAAAATTAGTAATAGAACCCACAATGACAAAAAAATATAAAAAACCAAGTTTATAATGGTAACAACCAAAAAACCTACCATGTAATTACACATGAATACAATAGGGTTGTATGTCATATTGCAAGGGGTAGCATTAATACCATTTCCATTAATCCTAGACCATTGCTAAACAATACTATTAAGCCAAATTATATGGATAATACTTCTTTGAATTGGGAGTACATATAGGAAAACCAAAAAAATAGGACTTCCCTTTTTGTACCTTATATCGGCAACTCATTCTTACCACGTGACCACATGCAAGTGTACTAGCAACCGAGACTTATCCTATCTGGTCCCACACCATTTCCAACATTGATTATAAATAATGGTCTAATATTTATTCTCAATTATGAAATCACAACTTGGTGGTTGAAGATTACTATGCTAAGCCCATAACCATCTACCACTTTTCCTATCATTCAACCAACCATTTAGCCTTAGAATAAACCATTCACTACTGACCAAGATAAGAAATTTGATATTGTAGAACAATTACAAAAGACACTAGCACAAATTCCTATTTTAGATTTTCTATGAACATCAATAATCCATAAGAACATCTTGAATGATTTTTTGACCCAATCCACTATTGCTAGTGACATCTCCCCTGATAAATTTCAAGCTTTAGTTGGACACATAGATCCAAACCAACAAGTCACATTCAATAAAAGTGATATGTCTTCCCTTGGCCCATTCCATAATAATCCATTATACATAGAGTTTATATAGGATGACATAAAGTGAAACATGCCCTTATAGACAATGGATTTGGCCTCAACATAGTATCTCTAAAGCTCATCAAGCTTCTTGGGTACACAATGGCAGATCTCCAACCAAAAATAAAAACTATCAAAACCTATGATAATCAAGAAAGAGAATCACAAGGCACCATTAGTTTTATAGTTATCATTGGGCCTTTAACCCATGATACACTTTGACATGTACTTGATCTTGAGTTATCATTTAATATGCTTTTAGGTAGGCCTAGATTATATGAGATTTATGCAGTCTTATCAACTCTGCACCAATGTATCAAATTTTTCCACTTAGGGATGGAAGTGAATATTCTAAGAGATTTACATCCATATGAACATTGCAAGCATCTTGAATCTAAATTTCAAAGCTATAATTATCAATATGGCATGAATCCAAGTTCCAAGCAGGAGAAAGGAAAGGTCATACTTATTGATCTTTTACCAAATAATTGCATAGATCTTAATACCTCTGATTCCCTTTACCACATGCCACCTCCTAAAGCAACTAACAATTTCACCATTTTAGATAATGGACTAGGAGAGTATGTGACCCATGATACATTTCATGTTTTCAATCTTCCTTAGAATTCAAAACCTTTTAGGTGACCTAAAGTCACACCACATATTCATTGGTAACAAAAGAACAAACATAATGGACCTGTCACATTTGTACCATCATCTAGCCTAGGATATAACCCTCTTGAAGGAGATGTATCATGGTTATTCAATGACAACCAAGCTAATTCTTATAAAACTTCAAAGTATCCTATTCCTAATAGGATCATAGAGTGTCACAATTATGAAGGAAGAGGCCTTGGATTGAATCAACAAGGAACCACTGAGCCAATTTCTATGACTAAGTATGAAAGACCTTATGGACTAGGATTTAAACCACCTGGGGGTGACCCCACATATCTTATTCAAACTCCATCAGAAGTAACTAGTGATGATGATGACAATAATGAGGTAGAGTCTTATCATAGCCTCACCTTTCATAACATAGCTGAAACCAACCTATTTGATACTAATGATATTTGTACCCTTACCTTGGCCATTCATCATAACCCATTGCCATTATATTATCCCCAATAGATAGATTGGGACCAACAAGAATTAGTCTGTCAATTGATGAGTTCCAAAATGATGAGGCATTTTATGATTTCTTAGGCCTTAGAGACAATGTTCCATTGAGAGATCATAAATTAGGATTCTCAATCACACTAGATCCCATAACCTATTTTAGAGAGTGAGTGAAAACCCTTAGCCAAAAAAAAAGAAATAAAACATTGAGGTCCCAAAGTTAAAACATCTTTGAGGCACTTTTTGACTAGGGAAAACGTAAAGAAAAGGCTAGTCTAGTGGTGAAAACCTATTTCAAGCACCATTACACTAGGTTGTTTATTCTTATTTGAATTTAAACTAGGAGAGCACCAATAATGAACTTGCTTATAGATCAGAGTTCATATTTGAGCAACAATAAGTATTTAATCAAATTCTTCAAGAATTTTTGATTGTTTTTGTCATATGACTATATCTCCCATTAGGGGACTCAAATTCATCATGCCTAGGAGAAGTTGAAGAGCAATTCCTAATGGAGGACTCTGACATAATTCAATAGTTAAAGTAATTACCTACTATCTTAGAAGATGGTTTGACCCTTCTAGTCAAAGATACAATAGAGGTAAATATTAAAACTCCATCATACTTGAAATAGATAAAATTAGGGGCATCCCTCACTGAAGAGGAATGTGACATCTTTATATCTCTATTGAGATAATTTGTATATATATTTATATGAGCCTATTCTAACATGCCAATTTTAGACCCTACATTGGTTTTCCACCACCTTGTGGTTAATCCTAATGCTAAAATGATAAAACACAAGCTAAGTAAGATACATCCTCACATTCTATGTTGGTAAAGAAAGAGTTGGAAAAAATATTAGAAGTAGGATGTATCTGATCCATTGACTACTTAGAATGGATCTTTAATGTGGTACCTATTAGCAAAATCCTGAAGGGATCAAAATTTGTACTAATTTTTGAGACATCAACAAAGATTATCCTAAAGTTAATTTTACCTTGCATAATAACAACATGATCATTGACTCCATGACTAGTTATGAAATGCTTTCACTTGTGGATGATTTTTTAGGATACAACTAGATTAAAATAGCACCAGAAGACCAACATAAAATAATGTTCACCACTCTATGGGAAACATTGTGTTACTAGGTAATGTAATTTGGCCTTAAAAATGCTGGAGATACATGTCAAAGGGCCATTTCTATCATATTCCATGATATGATGCATGATATTGTTGAAGACTATGTTGATGACATATTAGAAAAATCCAAAACTAGGGTTGACCATTTAGTAGTGATACATAAGATATTTAAAATATATGAGAGTACAAAGTTAGACTCAATTCAAATAAATGTGTGTTCAATGTAACATCAAGAAAACTACTTGGCTTCATCATGTCTCAAAGAGGTATTGAAGTCAATCTAGCTAAATTCCATGTTATAACTAAGATGTTGCCACCAACCAATTTAAAGCAACTTTATAGTTTGTAGGGTAAGATCTAGTCAATCCAACACATCATCACTTAGTTAGCAGACAAGTGCCATCCACTTACACACCTTTTGAAAAAGGGAGTTGAATTTCACTAGGATGATCACTTCCAAATAGCTTTTCAATAACTCCAAGACTATCTTGTTAATCTACTTGTTTTATTACCTCCGATGCTAAGAAAGCCATTCTTGTTATACCTATCAACTACTGACCATGCTTTAGGGACACTCTTCACTCAACATGATGACAATGGAAAAGAGCATGATGTGTATTACCTAAGTCATACCTTGGTTACATATGAACATAACTATGCACCTATTTAAAAATCTTATTTGGCCATGGCCTTCATAGCTCATAAATTACACCATTACATGTTGAATGATAAGACCATGGTCATTTCAAAGGTAGATCCACCCAATTATCTACTATCTAAAATAGGTTTGCAAGGTATAATGGCTAAATGGATCATGCTTCTCAGTGAGTTTGACATAGAGTATGTCAATCATAAGGCAATCAAGGGACAAGTTCTTATAGATCAACTTGTTGAAGCACCTCTCACAGACACACAATGACTCACATTTTAATTTCTTGATGAATCCATAATGATCATCATTGACACACCCCTTAATGCGTAGCCTTGGAAGATGTATTTTGATGGTTCATTTACTACACATGGATCATGGGTAGGCCTATTGTTTATTACACCACAGGGGGATCTAATCCCTAAATTATTGATAATCAACTTTCCCTATACAAATAACATGGCTGAGTATGAAGCACTTATTGCATGACTTTTAAAATTATTGCATTGGAACATATCTCATCTCCAATTTTATTGTGATTATCAGTTAATCATCAATTAGGTCACAGATAATTTTTATACCAAAGATGATAAACTAGTTCCATATTAAGCCATGGTTGACACTCTTAAGCAACAAATTTCTAACATTCAATTTGAGCACATAATAATTGATAGTAATAGAACTGTAGATGCCATGGCTACTATTATCTCTTTGATTTGACAAATAGATAAAGATATAGAGTATTTGTTCCTCATCAAGAATTTATCATCACTAGCTTATGAACCTTCAACCATTACCATGAATTGTGATATTATTGGTCATAATTCTATCTAGTACTTAGACCTTTACATCTACCTTCATGACCAGGTTATGCCACCTAACCTATCTCAAAAACAAACCAAAGCTTTCATTCATCATTCCAACCATTATACTTTACTTGGATCCACCCTTTACCATCATAGTTTTGATGGAACCTTCCTTCATTATTTAAATTCGACTGAGTCTACACTAGCATTAACAGAAGTTCATGAATGAGTATGTGGAGATCATTCTAATAGGGAAATCCTACCCAAAAATATCTTTCATACTAATTATTATTAGCCCATAATAGACATAGATGCCATTGTATATCTAAAAAAGTGTGACAAATGTCAATGGTATGTTAATCTGATTCATGCCCCAACAAAACCTCTAAAACTAATCTTGACACCATGGCCATTTTATACATGGGGAATTGACCTCATTAGGAAGATTAATCCCACTTCATTTGAATGCCATAAGAATATCCTTATTGCCAATGAGTATTTCACTAAGTGGGTATAAGCTACACCCCTCACTTACGTGACTAGAAAGAAAATTTCTAAATTCATTTTCAACCATCTCATTTATTGTTATGGTATCTCCTCTAACATTATATTTGATAATAGAGGACCATTCAAAAACAAGGATGTCGACCAGCTATGTACTGAATACAACATCACACAACATTTTTCTATAGCATATTACCCTCAAGGTAATCTCCAGGCTAAGGTATCCAACAAAACCATTGTCAATATTCTCAAAAAGATTATCAATGATATCGATCATGATTGGCACTTGCAGATATTCCCTACCCTATGGGCATACCATACCAATCATCATACACCCATAAGATCCACTCCATTTTTTATTGTAATGAATCCATCCATCTTATTGAGCTCAAATTACCTTCACTATGCATCTCTTTCCAAGATGTCCTAGATGATCATGACTATTGAGTAGCCCACCTATAAGAGCTAGACCTACTTGATGAGAAATGCACAACCATGCTCAATAATATTAAGGCATATCAGAATCGACTAAAATTCCACTATGATCGATGTGTTAAGTATAGAACATTTAAACTTGGTGATCTTTTTCTTAAAGAAAACTAAAAGAGTAACATGGCTAAAAATAAGTATAAAGGGAAATTCAAACAAAATTAGATAGGGCCTTTCATAATTAATACAGATTATGGATCATGAGCATACAAGCTCACCATAGCAAATAGAGATGAACTTCTAGAGCTAATGAATATATTTCATCTCAAGTGGTACTATGCTTAATCACTAAGGTGTATTGTCCATAAAAACCATTTTAGTTATACCATTTTATCACTATTCTTATTTATACAAATACCATCCTTATTCATCTCTTCATTGTATCCACTTTCTTCTTTCATTCTATCAATCCACTATGTTCTAAATCCTAGCCTATTTGACCTTAGTTTTTACCATTTGTTATGCATTTTCAGCATTGAGGTATCTGATTAGTTCGTCAGTTGGTTAAAGTACTTTAGATAGAGATTGTATTTTGGGACAATGTGACAAAATTTTTGGTAGTTGCATCCTTCATTTGTATATTCTTTTCTTACCACCAATCTTGTTATTAATTATAACTACCTTTGGAAAAATTAATACCATTAATCTGTGCCATTGTGTCCTGGTTATAACCACCTATGGGAAAAATAGGGGCAACATTAAGCCTTGATGTACAAACTTTCCACTTCTTATACCATGTTGTGCCTATTTTATTTGAATTGACTGCTACATTAGTCGAGTTCCTCCATTGTAAGGGAAAAACTATAGTGACGTGAGGTCCTACTCTGGGACTCTATAGGTAGTGCTCAATACTTATTGAGGTTAGCTCAGTCACCCTTCTCCACCATGCTCTCAAATAATTCCAAAAACATTTGAAAAATTATTAGAAAAGAACAAAAACATTGACCACTTCTTTTCCTTAAGGATTATGGGAACCCTTACTAAGTTACAATAAAATCACTTGTCATTTAGTTTTGCCATCCTTTTGACCTTTTCAGATAAGAACCACGATGACAATGTAAATATATGAATATGGATGGATTCAAGTGTAAGTGTGGGTAAGGAATCACCCAATGAACACATAAACTGAATCAAGGCAATAGTGCTAAAATCAAACAAATAGACAGACACACAAAAAAAATAAGTAAAAACAAACAGATAAAAAAAGTAATAAAAACCCTATGAAAATTGCCCCTAGAAAATAGGTGACAACTTAACAAACAAACAAAATGAGGGAAATAAAAGAAAAGGAAGGGGGTGTCTAAGTTGTCTTTATATACACTAGGCAAGTGGATGTTACCTACATAGTTCCATAGATGTAATATCCAATAAAAAACTTCAAGCCAAATGTAGTTCTCCCAAGGAATGGGAAGAATATGATAACTAAGGAAAACAAATAGAATGGATGTGATAGAAGAATAGGAATGGTCTTGCAAAATGACAAGTATGTGAGGTGCATTGTTTTCTATTGAGTATTGGATTTTGGGAGTCAGTCCTTATGCATATTTTGGCTAAGACATCATGATGTTATACCATGATGCCTATTGACACATTCTATAGCAAACCTCAATTTCAAGAAGTCTATTCAGCATTGGTGGTATCTCTTCAACATCAACATATTGATTCCACTCTCAATCATATCCCAAATAGAGTAATTAACCATGAAAGAATTTTAACCTTTATTAGTTTAGATGAGCATCTCCCTACTAGTAGGTTTTTCTAATTCATAATTAACCTCTGTGTTAAGTTATCATCATCCTTGGCCAAGTTTATCATGTTTGCCATAATTGAGGTCCAATTATTATAACCACCTATGGGCAAATCATTACACACTGTCCCAACTACATTTCTTAATGATTATAACTACCTTTGGGTAAATCATTGAACACTATCACCACTTTAATTTTTTTGCCTATACATGGGCATGTTTTTATCTTGTTTGTCTATCCTAACTAGGGTAGCTCCATCTTCTTAATTATTATAACCACCTTTCAAATCATTGTGTTATCATACCATGTTGTCACTATCAAGGTACAATGTTTATAACCACCTTTGGGAAAACCATTATACACCATCCCATTTATATTCTCAATGATTTTGACTAATTTTTAAATATCATTATGTTTTCACCCCATCATTTTTCCTTTATTTTATCCCCTTCTTTTGCTTCTTTATTTTTGAGGGACTATTTTCTGCCTTACTTATGCCAACTGTTCCCTCAAGGGGGCATCATACAGTTAGTTTATCATCATTTAAGTTGTAGGCATATAGGACCTTTTCATTATCTGAGAAGATGTTACTATGTTTATATCTTGTAATGCCTTCCCAAATAGGGGTAAATTTTAGACACCTAAATCTGGCCATCAATAACATCCAATCAGGCTTTTGACTAATTTCCACCCAAAATGCACATTCTAGCCTAAAAACACTAAAACATACTAAATGATGTGAAACTAATGTATTCAAGTGCCAATTTTGGCCAAGGTAAACCTAAATGGGGCAATATAATTTAAGGGCTAGATAACTTTGATCAGATCATTTTGAGTCAAAATACCAATTTTGCACCTAGGTGCTCTAGATTGCTCTTTCCTATCAAATATTTTACACAAGACATGTGGGTTTGTTATTTGTTGTTGGTAACATTATAAATGGGATAACAGATCCAACACATCTAACATTTCCTTCTAATTATAATCTAATCATATTTTGGACCAATAGTAAGGTATTCTAATCAATTTGGGTAAATTGTGCATATAGTGCTTAAACATGCTTAAGAGATTATTAACCCAAATCAAGGCTTAATCAAAAATTCCATGGAACTTGTTGAATACTTATTTTTGGAAATGAATATTGAATATCAACATCATCAAGTGACCTCATTTCTTGGGAAGACATCCCTAGGCCATAAATGCCATAAATATTAGGATGCATGTCTCCCATGCCTCATCAAATCCCTCCATGCTTCTTAATTGCAACTTCTTCCGATGTCATGATGAGGATATTTACAAACCTAATTATAAAAATTGAATTAATCCTCAACCACACATCTAAATCTTAGGATGGACAATTCAAATTTATTCTATACATTTATAAAAATATATAAATAGGAGGCCTTACCACATCATTTCTAAGACTTGAGAATACAAAGTTATAATGCACAAATGGTTCCAAAAGATTCAAGAAACTAGTGTTACCATGACAAATTAATTCCAAGCCTAGCCAAGCCATAAGCCAAAAGTGCTAAGGAGAGATGGACGTAGCCAAGCTTCCATTGCCAAGGACTTCATGAGCACAAAACTGAGCAAGCCACTACTACAAAGGCATTTAGAGCATCCAAGGAAGGTGAAGGAATTTTTATGTTTTATTCCTTACTTTTTAGTTGCATTTGTCATTTGTTTTTGTTACCAATCTCTCCCTAGTGTTGAGGCCTAGAGATGTTATGTTATTAGTGTGTTTCTTTCATTTTTTAAAATTTTGGAACTACCACCATACTAACCATCCTCTCTTGAGTCAAATTCCTAGGTCACACTCCTGATGTACCAATGATGTCTTAAGAAGATCCATAAGAGATATTTAGGATGAAGTCTTCTCAAGCTATTGGATGATGTTCTATGGTTTGTCAGAAGGGATAGATACTTTTGTATAGATATTGATGTTTTGAGATGTTGAAGTGGATGGGTCTTTTGGTGGTGATCTAGGAACTATGATTTTACAACACTGTATAGTTACTACATAGTCAGTCATTTCCTTGTTAATCTTGAGGATGGTGGATGGTGATTATATGAGCTCTTGGGGGCCTCAAATTTTAATGGTATTGATATAATGCTATGGAGTGAAATGGTAGTCAGTTTAGTTGGAAGTCGAGGCTTGCCCCTAATCCTTAAGTGGTTTCTTTATCCTCTAATCATGCTAAGGTGAGGGGACTTAATATATTCCTAGTTGCTAATTTTTGGATTAACTAGCTAGACTCTCCCATTTTTCTTTGATATCTAGTTTCTCAATTAAATCTTGGATGTAGTGTCTCAACTGCATGTATTTTTTAGTATCATGCCCCTTGACTTTGTGATATTTAAAAAATTCTTAGTTATGATACCAATATGTTCATGGTCTATTATCATTAAATTTTAGGGAGAATGATCATATGTATAGCTATTAACTATTATAGGACCATTTTTGTAGGTATATCAAGACTAGCTAGAGTCTTTTTTACCATTTAGGGTTTAGTCTTTCCCCATGGTACCCTTAGAGTGGATAAATTTTGTGTGTTAGTAAGGGAATCTGTCTACAATATTTGAACATGCTTAGAATATGTTACTCTATCCCCTATGACATTTTTGTTCTTATTAAAGATCTTAGGCTTACTCAAAAAAGTCTTATCTTGAATATGAATCTATTCATTTTGGGTATATGATTTAATTTACCTTTATTAATGATTGCCTTCTCAATTTAAATCCCTTTATCTATGATTTCATCAAAATACTTGGCACATTATATCTTTAATTGATATTTGAATTTAGTATCGAGGTTGTCAATGGTATTTTGGCCATCTCCTTCTTAGTACTATTTAATGAAATCATCTATCAAAGATTCTCAAATGTTTTAAGAATGAGGCTAAACTTTCCCTATTTATTTGCTTAGTATTATAGAGATATATGATAGAGATGTCATGCTCAATGTTGAAGGAGAAGTGTCATACAAATATTTTTTGAACTCTCTGAAGCTAGAAATGGAGCCTTTAGGTAAATGCATAAACCATTCCAATGCAATCCCTATGAGACATTTTGGGAAGAGTATAAGAAGGTAAGTAACTTCATAGGAAAACTCATGACATGCTACATATAAGTCTTGCGCATGGTCTCATGGATTCCCTTTCCCTCTATATTTGTCAAATTTTGGGATCTCAAATCATGTTATGAAAGGTACTTGAAAGATATTCATATCTAAGGATATGTGTAAAAATTTTCATTATTATATCTCACTTCATGTGTTTGAGGATTGATCTATTAAAGAGTCTTCTTCATCATCCTCTACTCTTGAGTGAATGAGGGGTATATTAGGAGATTGAGGGCTTGTGATTGACTTATTCAAGGTCTTGAGGGATTGAGATTGGAATTTCTAACAAGTTGTCTTGGTGAAGGGGGTCATATATTTTGAGCATGGAAGTGAGAGGCAAGGGAATTTATTTATTAGGTTAATTGATCTAACCAATCCTCTAAGGTAGTTCTTCTCCTATTATCCTCAACACAATTATTTTGTAGAGGTTCTTGTTCTTCTTTAATTTCTTGCTCATGATCCACAAGATTATATTCTTCTTATTCTTAGTTGACATTATTTTTATGGGGTGGAGTGTTAGGTTTAGTATTGAGTCAAAGGTAAAGGGTAGTGTACCCCCCATTACAATTAATTAGGCAAGAATTTAATCATTATTTTCATAGATATATTGGCCAAATTGGGCCCTAAACTCATCAATATGGAAGAAGTCATTTGTAAATCAGTCTTCCTCTCCAAGGGTATGCATGCCACTATGCGTGTCATCATTAACCCAATTTGATTCACCTAGATTCCTAAAGATTTCATTTTCCTGATTATATTCTTGTCCCATTCTTATATTTTGGGCATGGGTTTGGATAGACATGATGGATGATGACGGTGATGCAAGAAGAGTGATTAGGTATGACTTTGATATAAGATGATAAGATAGAAGGTGACTTTGTATACTAATTTTGTCTATAGCCAAACACTAAAAGTGGTTAAGAGAGGTAATTTTGATGTGATATGTTTTGAGTATATGAGTATTAGAATGAAAACATATCACCAAAGTGAGCACCTTTTAATGGTTAAATATAGAAAAGAGACAAAGAGGATAAGAGTAATATATACCCTTCACACTAGTAAGGTGATGATTAGATGGGTGATTGATATGAAGAGATAGGATGATGAAATGATGGGTGATAGACTAAAACCAAATAATGTTGTAAATGTCGATAATTTTTATTTAAGGATAGTTTGAATAGGGTGATAGAGAATGATGAGTGACCATTGAAGTTTGGTTTTAAGAGCAAGGTTTATTATCCAAAAGGTGTGAATAGTGATATGGAATGATGGGTTTTTGACTCTAATATGGGATATGTCCTAGGGTCTCTAGGTGTTTTTGATAAAATGGGATAAGTTTACTTGGCTCACAAATAATATGGGCCATAACACAACACATAAACATGCCCAATCACAAGCCCTAATTTTAGTCAACCAAATAGGTGTGTAACCTAATGCTTACACCATATAATGACTTTGTGGGTGATGTTATAGGCTTGTGACCTATTACACAATCCACTAAAACCTCTCAACCTCATATTCACTTAATGGTGACTTGGGACATGATCTTGAGTCTGACAATAGAGCACCTATTATGGCTAATATGTCCTATACAAGGTATACACAAGGGTGTCTAACAGAGTCCCCAAGATATGAAAATTTACATGGGGCACAAATCTATATATGGTATTTTATAATTATTGGTTCAAATAAATAACTCTTCCCCTTCATGTATAAACTATATGGGGTCAACCACTTAGCCTAATGATAGTTGTCCCTGATATTTATACTTTGTCAAAACATAGAGTTTATTCAAGTGCACAGTGATGAAATTTAAAACACCAACCCATAATGATTAATTAATTTCATGGGGATGAATTCCCTATCACATGATATCCTAGATAAAATAGGCTAACACAAAATCAAATAAGATTAATTTACTTTATTAATTATTTATGCGAGGAAATTTTAAAATAAGAAAACAAGTCACATAAAAGATATATATATATATATATATATATATATATATATATATATATATATATATATATATATAAGTAAAAGATTAAAACGCTTAATTTAGGAACTTCTACTAGAAGTACACAAGTTATAAAAACAATCTAGTGCCTTCTCCTTGGGTGGTCCTATATAAAATATATTATTAGTTTGAAACCACATAAAATAAATTGTTCCTTACAAAAATGTAAATACATAGTGTATCATAAAATCACCTCCAAGGACTACAAAATTGCAGATGTTATACAATATCACAACTATAGACTTGTAGTATTGTGGACTGTCTACTAATCATGAGTAGAACTATATGAATTCTACAAAACCATAAGTGGTTAGACAAAATCACAATTACTAATGCAAAATCATGATTCACAATTATGATATTACAAGAAAATAAACAACTTTACACTTATAACCGTTAGACTAGAATACATATGTACTAAAAGTTATTTACCAGTGTATTTATTAAGAAAATATTGTAAAAAGATAAGATTAAATAGAATGGTATGATATTTTTGACCTTTTAAAAGCTAATGTGAATATGCAAGATTTTATACCCAAAAGCTCAGGAAACAAACTAATATTAGCTATGATAGAGATTGTTTTAAACTTTTACCAGTAATTAAAGGAGACAAAAAACCTAATAATATAGTTTTTTTTTTAAATTCTCTTAGTCAAAATCACTTAATTAAGCATAAAATATCCTATTTTTATACAAAATTACTACTTCACAAATAACAGGTTTGCACAAGATAGTCAAAGGGGTTTTGAGTGAAAGTTTGATATCTTGTTCAAGTAGCCCATATTTTTTCCCTATGAACAAATGATAATTAATAGAGAAAAAGGCCAAAGACTATAAAAAAAATACCCTTAATGATTTAAATCACCCAAGTAAAACTATGATTATGTGTCTACAGTATTATGTAAAGACTAGGAAACATTCTAAGACCAATACCTCTCCTTTCCTACAAATATAAAATGATCACACAGAGATAGATAAAGGTTAGGTAGTCCAAGATTAGTAGTTCAAATTAATATATTTAACTAAAAATTCAAAATCACTCCTTTACTATATTTAATTAATACCTCTCCTTTACTACTTGAAAATGTAATATCATGACTTTAATAAAGATATTAGGACTGTGTTTCTATGATATTGCATTCTAATGATGAGGTGATCTAGGGATGAGGTGTCATTTCCTTTCCTACACATTGGAAAATAGTTTTTATACTCATAAAGGATAAAAATAGTTGATAGAGACCTAAAAAAGCTTCAAAATTAAGGCAAAACTAGTTATGTTTGGTTCAAACTATATTCTGTAAAAACTGCAAGTCAAAATCAAAACCACTGATATTATGCAAAATTGATTTTTGTGAATCTGCACTATTAAAACAAGGTAATAAATTGTCAAAAGGAAAACCATTAGTGGTTATTATGGTAGTTAGTTATAAAACCACTAATTTTATGCCAAAAATACAATACCATGATTTGCATATATAAACTACTTATAACACATACGTGAAAATTTAAGCATTCTAAAGCTTGTTCTTCATCTAGTTAGTATTGAAAGTTATTTAAAAACTTATAACAAGTAAGAGGGTTAGGTTGGAGGGGCTATCCCACTATGTTCACCAATGTGTGATTGTATTTTTGAGTTATTTATAAAAACTACTATATTTAGTAATTAAAAACCAATAACACAATAACATCAAATGGAGGGAATAAACGAGCAATTAGTTAATTAAGCACGGAATCTTACCATCAATTTATCCTTTATGACTTCTCTCCAATATTCAATCTGATTTGAATGCCAAATTAATTGAATGTGTATTTATTGATTTTAGCTTCAAAGTAACTCCAATGGCTTCCTTAGATTGTTGAATGGCTTGGCAAAAGCATGAGAATGCTTTGAAGTGGTTGATTATTAGGTTATAATGAGGTATTATCAATTTCCAATTTAGTTTTCCCATGGCCCAAGAATGGATTTTGTATGATGGTGGAAGATATTTTTAGGGGATTTTAAATTATTTAGAATTCTCTAGTTTAGAGACATTTATAATCTTAGAGGAACTTCCTTAGTTATAGAGGTTTCTTGATTAATTTAAGGGATAAAGGGGGATTCGATAGGGATTAAATGAGGTTCATGAATCATAAGGATGTAAGAGATGTTGGAGAGTATTCATTGATGTCATGGTAATGTCATGGAGGTGTCCTTATGAGTGGATGAAGTGATTTTATAGTTTAAGTAACAATGACAAAGTGTGAAATGCGCTTGTCCTAGTGAACTTAAAGGAGAATTGGTTGATCTTTAGTTATGGCATGATTAGCGATGTTTAGGGATGATTATGGTGATTATATCATGTTAAATATTCCCTTAAGATGTTATATATGATTTTAGTGCTTGTGTGCATAAGTGGTATTCATCTGGTTGCCCATATTTTTCATCTAGACACTTTGGGTCTAGTAGAAAAAAATATAAGTAGGTAGTTAGATGACATCACCATTGCCATGTGGAAGTGATTCAAGGGGTGTTGGAAATGTTTTTTTGATCACATTAGTCCTTAGTTATTATGCACCATATCTTAAGTCTTACAATGAAATGTGGGTGAAGATATGAGGATACAAAGTTAGCTACTTAGACATAATTCATTATTTTCCCATACTTGCCCAAATTTTCATGTGGATATAAAGGGTTGAGTAAGAATGTTGATGATATCAACATTCACATGCATGAACGTATTTAGGTAAAATAATCATATGGTTTAGTTTAGTTTCGAGGATAGTTGTTTTATAATAAATTTGAGATCATGCACTGAACCATGACAAAAGTTATGTAGGAGCAAAGTTGGTCTCCCAAACAACTTTTGACATAGTTGGCTCTGTGATAGAAGATTTTGATAAGGCATTTTAATGGAATTATATCTCACATATGTGAAGGTTCTAGGAGAAGATTGTTATATGGTTGGATTTTCCTATTTGAGGAGATCATTTGATCTAAATTTGAGATCATGCATAAAGTCACAATAAAAGTTATTAAGGTCAAAAGTTAGCATTCCAAGAAGATAAGAAAAGTTCACATACTTAGTCATTTTTGCACAAGTTAAAGTTCAAGCAAGATCGATGGTGCATGTTAATCCAAAAGGTTAGGATGAAATGAGATAAGGATAGGTGTATAATGTTTAACGAATGAGTAAAGGTAAAAGATAAGGATACAAAGGTGAGTGGGTGTTCATATAGATTGATTGAATGATGAGAATTGATAATTAAAGACCTAGTTGATTCACAAATATTGACAGAGTGCATTGAGTCAATATTTCAATATTGTACAAGATGAGGTCAAAGTGACTAAGGATTAACATTTGGATTTGGTGGATTATGTGTTAAAAATTAAATAAGATTAGTGGTGCATATTGAATTTGAGCTGAGAGGACACAAGATGCTAGCATTGTGTACAAAGTTTAATTGTAACCTTTTGAATTCAAATATTTGAATTTAACATAGGAAAAACCGAGAGCTCTATATTTTGTCCATATCTTTCAATAAATGTCAAATTTGATATTGTAGTAAAAATAATATATATATATAAGACTCCAAGGTACATTTATAAATATGGATTTGAATATCTAGAAGTATGTATAGATAAATATTTTGAGTTTTAAAGTTAAGTATGCGTTTGTGCATGGACTGTAAGTAACCCAAGAAGATTATTTGAGCTTGTTTTGATATTATGATGATATATCTTGATGAATTGGCTATTGGGGAGTGTTTTAGACTCTATGAAGATTCTTTATGAGTATTTTAGAGCTGTGATCAATCTATATTGATTATGAAAAATGATGAAGTAGTTGACTATATGTTTGGTAATGGTGTTACTATGTATAAGGTCTCTGTTTGAGTAGATTGAGCATATGCAAAGGTGAGAAAAGGTGATTTTGATAATTTGAGGATGTCTTTGTGGATATAATGAGTGGACCTATGTATTTTTAAGTGGTCTTTCATTCTTATTATGCTTGGATAAGTGTCAACGAGAAGAATGGGTCTCCATAGGACCTAAAAATTACTTAAGCCTATTTCAAAGTGTGGTGTGCTTATGTGTGACCCATGTGAGATGTCTTAAGGGTGAAGGCATGTATTGAGTTTGAAAAATATTAATGTGGACTTGATAATTCAAAAATGATGATTTATATACCATGAAATCAAAAATGATGATTTATAGAATCAGGGTAGAATATTTATGAGAGAGACTTGTGCAAGGTGGGTGTGAGAGTTATGAATTAAAGGATAGGTAGTGTGCCTTTTGGTTGAGTTAATGAGAAAAATAGTTTTTTGACTATGTTTATGATCTATAGGTCATGTTCTTAATGTCATTATAGTGATCTTAAAATTTGAGGATATGTGAAGAGGTCCAAGTGTGCATATGAGGACTATTTGAGTGAAGAAGGAGAGAGATTGTGGCATGCCTATGAGAGAGGCCTATTTGAGATAGAGAGATATTTTACATAGGGGTTAGATAATTAGAGATCAATCATTAGGTGTTGAATACATTAGTTCTAAGGTGGAAGTGTTCATTTCAAGGAGGGTCTAAAGGACTTAATCTTCCTTAGGGGAAGTTACTCCTTGTGAAATAGGGTTTCACTAATGATCTTTAGTTAGAAGGACTTGATCAAGGTTGTAGGTTAGAAGGACTTGATCATCTTAGGTGTAGGTTCTCCTTGTGGAACTACTAATTTGATAAAGGCCTTAGGTCAGAAGGACTTGATAAGTCTCTTATTTGTGATCACATTATAGGCTAGTAGTCCATGTGTTTGTAGGCTTAAGAGTGGGTTTTATTACCCAAGAGGGTTTCCCACATAGATCTTATGTTATGTATGTGATCTTGCATTATGTTCATTATTCATTATTATGAATGGTCTGTATGCTTCATGAATAATTATATTAAATGCTTAAGTATTTACAAGATTTGGAAAATTGAATTAGATTGTTTGCCACCACTGATTCACACCCCCCTCTTAGTGGATTGTACCTCTAACAAGAGAGGCTATGGTGGTAAGGTAACTAGGGGTAGTTTAATAAATAGGAATTTAAATTTGCAAGTGGGCTAGTGGGTAAATTAGTGGTTAAGTAGGATAGTTAGTAGTTTAATGGGGTAATTAATTGGTTATAAGGGTATGGAAATGTATATGTAGTGTGAAGAATATTGTTTATTAAATTAGGATATTATTTAAATGATTAAGGTTATGATTTTGGGTCAAATTATTAGGTTTAATAAGATTATTAAGATGAGCAGATTTAGGTACATACAATGGTATGTCAACCACTTTGAATAGGTCAATGACTGAAATAGGTATCAATAGACATAAATTTAGGTTTTGATAGTAGCATGAATATAAGTTTATATTAGTTAAATAGAAATTATAAATGATACTTAAAATTTCTAATCTTATTATTTAAACCTTAATGGTTTGTTTAAAATACTTTAAAGAAAACTCAAGGGATGATGCAAATACCTTGAAGGATACATCCAAGGGGTAAAAGTATTTGTCATAATATGCATTAGATGAGAAAAAAAGTATCAAAATGAACATGTTTGTATAAATTAAAAACATATTGATACAAATTTGACTTCATGAAGTACAATAAAAAGATGAAACTATTATTCTTATTGTCACTTTTCAAATCTTAGTGCATGTTAACTCATGATAACCTATTCTAAATACAATAGATCAAATTTTATATTTTAATTGGACATGATAATGTAAATTTATCAATTTATAAACAATAAAAATGTCATTAATCACATAATTAGAGATGCATGAAAAAAATAAAGTTTTAAATTTATCTCCTATCGTGAAAACTTTAGGCATAGTACAACAATTCACAATGAGAAAGTATTTTTCATAATAGAAGCCTTATGAGATTGAATTTAGTATTAAAGTCTTTAATGCAAGGATTGGTTCCTAAAATGTGAATAGTGAGCTCATTTTCTAGTTGGAATGCCCTCATCTTATTATGCTTCCCAAAAAATTATTCAAGGTAGTCAAAAATTTATAAAGTACCATGAAATCCTAAAAATTAAACTTTAATTTAGGGGATATTGAAAGAATAAAGATGCCTCTAGATTTATCAAATTTTTTTTCCATTTTTGTTGTTTGATAATGTCTAAAGGTGTAGGTTATTCACTCATAGCAATGTGGTAAAGGCCATTGATAATGATCAAATGGCAATGCATCCTTTCCAGGTCAAGTAGTTGGAACTTAAGATGGTCATGATTTTTTCTCCCATTATGAGCACAAAAACCTAAGTGCAAAAACATAACTCATTTTCTTCAAAAAGTATCTCCAAAAATACAATTTAAAATGGTGATATAGATGATAAAATCATAATGGTGTTATCTTCCTATGGGATTTTTTTCAAGAAAGTGCTTCCATTACTATAGATGAATTTTTTATTTATGATTTTTTATGAAAAAAGTGAAATACACATCAAAATGACCATCTTGATGAGAAAATAATGATAGTGAATTCACATTATGGGACATATGTTTTTTTTATTTTTTTAAAAATAACATAGATTCTAGTCTATATCCCTTTAACACATCATTTTTTTGAGAAACCTTTTCCGAGAAAAAAATCCCTCTTCTTTTCCCTTTCATTATACTTTATAAAAATTGGTTCTATTAGTAGTTCAAGAATAGAAATGCCTCTGTACTTTTATAAAATAAAAAATATTTTGTACTATTCTAAAACAGAACCCCCTCTATAATTTTTCTTTAAAAACCCAAAATATGGATATTGAAACTGAATCTAAACATGGAATTCTATAACTAAGTCTAATTAGGCAATATCACAACTAAATTTGAATAGATAATAATAATGCAAATTTACCAAATCTAACTACAGTAATTTTTTGAAATATTAGTTTCAGTTATGTTTGATCTATTTTATGATATATTGATCCATAATCATAAATAATAAAAGGCCAAAAGAGCACTGACTAGGGAGGTTTCCACTATCTCATAGCCACACTATCATGTCTCTAATGTATGCATAAAGTAACTTATTATGGCTAACTACTTATCAGTGCACCACATAATTAAATGATTGAGAGTATTTCTATTAAAAAAAGTAAAAATCCTAGTTGATTCTTATATAACATGATATGCGTGGAAGAAAAAATATGTATACAATATTATTTGATGGCCTAAGTATTGGGGCAATACCCCTCACACCATAGGTCATATAAAAATGATAACCACTTCTCCCATAAATAAAATTCTATGAAATAACTCTAATTTAACCTTAATACCCCATAATGTTCATCAATATCATAAGGGTAACATGAGATCATAATATTGGTTATTTAAAGTAATCCATGAAATATGGGCTTGTGTTTTAACTTATTTTTTACATAAAAAATGAATGTTATACCATAGGTATAAAACTTGATACATATATTTATATTATAGTATATGATATTTAATCATAAATATGAATGTAAAGTAGAAGCTAATGTAATTTAAATTAAAATTCACAAGTGTTAGATGCTAAAAATAATACGTTCAATGAAATACAAGATAGTTTTTTTCTAATATCTAGTTAATTGTAACTAATGTTTGATAGTGTAAATTAGGAAGATATAAGATTATGATGGATCAGATGTAGAGGTAGGATCAATGAATAATCTTAGAAATGTCATGGTGCATTCCAATCATGTCCTTTGTCTACAAAATTATCCATGTTGATTGTGAAAAATATCTAACTATTATGTTGCTTATGCCCACTATCAATCAAGTGGTTAAGATATTACGATCTTGTACATGTTGTATAGGAATCAATATTTTAATTCTCTTTTCCTTAGAATTCCTAAGGGTAATTTTGGAATATTGAAACCTAAAAAAAGAGAGGGGGAGTGTAGTAAACTAATATAGCCCCAATCACCTTCTTTTATGATTAACCACTTCTTACATAGCAAGTTACTCAAAGGATGGAATCACGCCAAATGTAGTTCTCGTATCTAGTGTCATTATGAAATTGTGTCCCTTGACCATATCTATGAAACTATAAATTTGGATTTGATACATCAAAATGTTATCTCTTGACTTAATTTGAGATGTTTAAAATTTGAGACTTCACTTAGAGATTAATATGGAAATTGGGAAGAAGAGGGCATAATTTATCATTGTACACTAATGTAAAAGATAGATGCCATATGATTGTCATAGAGGGAGGAGGACATTCTACATATTTTATCTTTATATTGAAACCATAGGTATGGTTTTTCCAAGATTGAATGAAGCTTTAGGATGCTTCATTTTAGGGAAAGGGAGTTGAACTTTGTATCACCTATGGATTATCATATGGCCTTTTGTTTACTTACATCATGTTCTAGGAACTATGGAATGTATGTTAGTGTGATACTTTTAATGCATTTCTTTGCCTCATATTTGAGTTTGGATTTTCATGGGAGAGTTATTGGATTTAGATTTGGGATTCAAATCTTCCTACTTATTGGCAATAATTTTAATAAAATGGTTGATTATGGTTATAGTATGTTTTTATTTGAATGTTTGGCACTTTGTGTTATTGTTGGTCTTGGTGATAGTGGTAGATTATGTTCTTGATGCATATATACTTGGTTGGAACCCTTCCAAGTTGAATCTTTGATTCTAAGGCTTTTTTATGTGTTCTTACTAGAGGTGAAAGACCTAGATCTGACATTTTAGGCTTGTTAGCTTAGTATCTCATGATTAATTCAATGAGGGAACCAATTTCTATTTTCATGGCCTTCACTTTTATCAAATATCTTGGTTCAAGGAACTTGTATTATGCATCTAGCCCATGTGTTTGTCTATTCATATATTTACATGTTAGAGGTTTAGGGTGAGTAATTCATACTAAAGGTGTGTTCTCTATCATTTTATTTTTATTTACTATTTCCTTTTGTCTTTTGAAAGCCCTTGTTTTTCTATTTCTTAATTATTTATTTGGGAGTTTATTGGGAGGGGGTTTCCTAATGCACATGGACTGAAACCCCTAAATTCTAGGGATAGATGTAGAACTAGCATTTTTATTAGCTATTTTGGGTAAATCTAAGTCAAACAAAGGTCATGTATTGATGGTTTTAAATTTTTACTATTTTGGTTTAGATATTTTTATGTTGGTTATATTTAAACTTGGTGGTCATGAGGCCTTATAGGATATTTACTCATTTGAGCAAATTTTTTTTGGAATTATTGTTTGTGTGGTTTATCACTTGTGTGTTAAGGACCTCACTCATAAACTAACTAAACAACAACAACAACAACAACAACAACAACAACAATAATAATAATAATAATAATAATAATAATAATAATAATAATAATAATAATAATAAAAATAATAATAATAATAATAATAATAATAATAATAATAATAATAATAATAATAATAATAATAATAATAATAATAATAATAATAATAATTGACTCATATATTAGCTAAAAAACACCTCACACATGATTCCTTTTCAAGAAGGAATAACTTTGATGATGGGCCACTTTGAGGGGGATAACTCCTTTGAGCAAGTCTCAATTATAATTAATTTTTAGGATGCATTATAATAGCCTATGCCACTTTATTTATAATATTTTGATCTATTCCACACTTCCTTTCTATGAATGTGGGATTATTCCTCTATGATATTACTATTCATACTACTATTACATTCTACATACATTCTACTATTCTATTTATTAAAATGGGTTTGAAGGATGTCTTACAAAGCATATACATTGATATAATTTTATTAAATAAACAAACTAAAAATATATCGTTAAGACAAAGGGTCCTAACATTCCCTCCCCATTAAATGTTTTACCATCAAATCTTAAGGTGAGGAAATTGTTTAGGACTAGTGATATGACATTCATGCTTGAGGATGTTCTATATATATTGTTACTATTGATGATAGGTCAAAAGATATACTAGCACTCGCATACCCTATGTGTGATAATTTAGATATTATATGGTAGATTACAGATTGGGGTTCATGATTCATGAGTGGATATTAATAGGGTACTAACAAATTGATGCTTGTAAATATATCTCTTATGATTAGCATACTCTTTCTGGATAAGAGTAGCCAATGGTTTCACTTGGGATTCAATGATGTGGTTTCAGACATGGTCCAAGATTATCAAGTATATACATTGGGTCCCATTATGTTGGACCACTTATATAGAAAGATGAATATGGGTACATATATGGGATTAATGAACTTAGGTCCCTCTCTATTACTATAGATATGGAGTTAAGAACATATTTATATAGAAATACCCTTAGGTAATCATGTAGATATGGAGCCCCACTAGCCCTTAGTATTTGGATGGTATGCCATTATTAGGATGTAGAGGTATCATGATGGGGAGATTCAATTTTATAGACAAGACTTTTATAGTTTATGATCGGAGCATATTACCTAGATGCCATATAAATAGGTCTAGTGGGGGTGTCGTAAGAATGCAAATGTAACATGGTTCATGCTTATTGAGTGCTATCTTAATAGATGTTGAGGTTATATTATTAAGTATTATAGGTTTGATTGTGTACAATGATAGTTTAAGAGGCTACATGATGTGCTTGGAGAGGAACATTTATTCATTCATAGTGACAAGGAGAGACCTTAGTGGGGGGATCTAGTGGAAAATCATTATCTAGAGATGATTACAAGAGAATTTCCTTGATTGTATATGATTACCAAACTTTGATTCTATATCCTAGAGTGATGGTAACATACACAACTTGGTGGGAACATCAATGGCCTCATAGATTACTCAAATGACCAGTTAGGGTGAGGAGAGGGTTATTTAGAGAGTGTTATAGACACAATTTAGATTAGGAAGGAGTTAAGCTAAAATATCATAACCCCAAGAGTAGGGCTAGTAGAATGTACAAGGGGTGTCAAATGTGATGGATATTAATGGAGGATACCAAGGAGGTCAAGGTGGAGATCAGACAAGGGTTGAAGGTCAAATTAGAGGGGGAGTTTAGGCTAGAAAATGTGTGGGTACAGATGAGGTAGGGTCATATAGACTACCTTTAAGTGAGGATGATCAAGCACTCTTCGATAGGATGAGGAGAGAGGTAAAATCAGAAGCCTTATAGCTTGTAGGTATCATAGTTGAGAGTGACAAGATGGTTAAAAATTTATAGTGGAAAATTATAAAGAAGGATAGTTAACTAGATGGAACACTTAGATAGGTCTCAAGTTTGACAAGGTAGTATCCTTATATGGGAAGATATCGACACTATAAGGGTAGATATAGAGTTAGGACACACAAATAGTCTCATTTTAGGACCATATTAGGTAGCTGTAGTCTAGGATGAGAGAGATGGAGGGAGAGTTATAGATGGCTAAGAATGCCAAAGAGGAGGGTGATGTAGCACTAGAGGGGAGGGGTATAAGGATGATTATGAGATATATCAAATGGTTGATGTACCATCTGGTTAGTGTGTAGTGATATTCAAGGCTAGTTCCTCCCAGTCTATACACTAGCCTACCAGGAGACCACCAAGACAATAGTGATTTAGTGTGTATTATTTGTGAGACATGTATAATATTATGGAATTCTATGTATTGTAGAAAACTTATATATTTTGATATGGAATCTAATAGACATTATAGAATTTTTCATATATGATTATGTTTATGTGATGATCATTATTATGATTATGTTATTGATGGATGTTATGGATTATGTGATTGTTAGGTATAAATGTATTGATCATATATGTGATTGATTGATGTTATGTGATTAGATAGGATTATTTATTAGATGGATGATGTGTATTTATAGATGATATAATGATGGTGATATTCTTAGATTATTGATTACATGATTTAAATGATGGTTATTGTTTAGATGATGTTTTTGTTTATTGATTATAGATTAAGATTATGTGATTTTATGTTGTGATAATGAGATGAGATGTTTAGATTGTGTTGTTTTAAATGAGATGTAATGATGATCATGATTTGATGTATTAGGGATGATGATTATGGTTTATGTTTACAATGTCATGTTAAAATGACATGTAATGTGTGCTAATAATGTCCTAATAAATAATCCATTATTTTAATTATGGGTTTCAAAAATTAATGTTGGGTAAAATCCTCCTACACCAAGTAGATGGATGGATATGGGATAATAGGTTAGGATTTTTATATAGCATAGTGGAATGATTATGGGGATGGGAGGTGTGGAACTTGAAGCCATTATATGTGTAGGCAATCCAATTTTCTATTAAACATGTGAGGATAAGTGTATTAATGACATAATAATAGTCAAGGGAACATTGGATTCACAGTGCATGGGGGAACTCCATTTAAGTGGCTTTGCCAATTCTTATTTTTGGTTAGTCACTTAATACCATCCTTATTATCTTTTGTCAAAAAATAAAAAATTTAAAAAGATTATATAACAAGACTATGAAAAATATATACAAGATTTAATGAGTATGAACAAACTCGATTAATGACAATAACACTCATACACATATGTATAAAAGGATAATTCAAAATAGGTAAAAAATTCATGGCTAAAAAATATAATAAGATCATGATAAATATTTTTACTTATATATGTGAGTTTTATAAAAGGCAACCTATGAAAATGATAGGGATACTAGCCAATTATTATTTACAATATGATAAAAACTTGAAAAAGGCTTATTAATAAGGTTACTAAAGGCAATAAATACAAAAGGTCCTAAGATAAATAAATTTTAGGAACATAGTTAAATATGTACAAAGGGTGATTGTGCCCGAAAGTGTTTATTATAAATGAGATAAGGATCAAAACCATTATAATGACTATGTATAAGTTCTAAAGTGAATGATCAAGATTCAGTTGTAGAGTGCATTATGGATCATAGAGTAAGAACATTAGATGACCCTTAGATAATGATGAATTTAGAAGGTTATTATGGATATTTTATTAAGGGTGGATATGGATGTACAAGTGTGGATGTAATTGAGGATGAAAGGAAGAAGAGTCATCAAGGAGGATACAATTGGGATGTGTATTAGGATGTCTAAAATGGGATGAGTAGCTATTGGAAAGTGGAGTTAGATATTTTTAAAGACTCTTTAATATATATTCCCCTCATATAATTAGCAATGATTTATCCCAATGTGATACTCATATCTCCTAATTTTGCCTAATTGTATAGTATATACCCATTATTAGGACTAGGGTTAGATGGAAAATAAGGGAATGGAATGAAATGAAAGGATGATAGAAATGGAATGGAGATGGATATGCCCCTAGAAGTGGATACTCATAGATGAATTTGATATAAAGCCTTTTAAGTATAAAAATATTTTAGATGCATAATATTCATGGGATAATTGATCTCATCCCCATTGAGTGTTTCCAATCTATAAGCTCCTGATCTAGATTTTGAAATAATGATATAGGGCCCAAGATAATATGCTTCAAATTTGCATTTCTTTTCTTGCTATGTATTTGTATTTTTTTAATTCTCCTTTAGGACTAGGTCACAAATTTTGAATTATTAGTATTGGATCCTTTTGTGATATTGGCCCTTGAGCTTATTTTGGTATGCTTGAAGATGATTCAGATCATTTTGACATTTTTCATCTAATAACTCAAGTTCTTGTAACCATTCTTGTCTAAAATTATGATTAGTAATCATCCCCCATAAAGAGATAAATAAAGAGGGGAGATCAACTTCCATGGTCAAGATTAATTTAGTGCCATAGACTAAATAATAGAGAGTATCTCCAATAGGTGTTTAGACACTGGTTCTGTAGGACCAAATAACATGGTATAATTACAAGTTCTAGTTTCTTCCTACATCATTGATAAATTTTTTGAGAATCATAAGAATCATTTTATTATTTACTTCTAGTATTAAATTACCCTAGGGATAGTAGGAAGTGGAAAAGTGTTTCTCAATGTGATAACATTTACACAAATCTTTGACTTCTCGATTTTAAAATATTTATCATTATCTAATAAGATTTTGGCTAGTATTATAAAGAGGTAATTGATAAGATTCAAAATGAATTTGGATATCGAGAGACCTATGGTATAAGTGAGAATCATGGCTTCAACCCATTTTGTAAAATATTTCATTGTCATAATTATAAATTTATTCCCATCAGATGATGTCAGATTGATTTCACCAATTAGATATCATCCCCATATGGACATGGGCACATTATAAGCTATAGATCTTATATAGGGGCATAAATAAGATTACCATGATTTTGAAAAGCTAAACATTTGAATAAATATTGGTAGGAATCATGATCTATTATGGGCCAATAGTGTCCAGTCTAGAGTACTTCTTGGCCAAGGCCATCCCACTAACATGATTTCCATAGATACCATCATGAACCTCCTTAATTGTAAGAGTAGCTTCCTATTATATCAAGCATCTAAGTAAATTATTATCATAGCCTCATCAATAGAGAGTGATTTAAAGGATGGTATAATGTGATGTGTGATGGATTAAGGCTTTGCATTGGTGGTGATTGAGGTCTAGTGATTAGATGTTATCATGGGGGTAAGTGTAAATATCATAATACCAGGGTAGATTGGGATTAGGTATAACATAAATTTGAAAATGAGCCATGGATTAATGTGATGGTAATATTAATTATTCAATTAAAGAATTTATTTCAAGGACATATTCTAGAAGATCTATCATGGACCTAAAAATGGTCATGGAGTTGATTTCTTTATTATTTCCTATGGGAACTTGCTCAAATATGATTGACTAAATTTTTTGCTTTAATTAACCTGCTAGTTATTTATAGGGAAGAAATTTATCATCATTCATATATAACTTTTCATTAACTTGTTTAATAATGAATTGAGAATAACCAAATACCTAGAGATGCTAGATATTCCACTAGATGGCAAGCTGGAGACTAGAAATTAAGGCCTCATATTCAAAAATATTATTTATACATGGGAAATAAATTTAAAAGGATTTAGGGATTAGGTAACATTTTTGGGTTACCAAAAGGATTGCTACTCCTAACCCATGTGTGGTAAAATATCCATCAAAATATAATTTCTATTTATTTGGTTATATAGTAGTCAATATAAAATCATCTAGAAAGGCCATGATGAGAGGCTTAATGTCTATAATTGGTGCCACCACAAGTTGATGCATGATGGATTTTCCTTTGATTTAAATATTCTATATCAAATTGACTTAATAACATAATCCATTTGTCCATTATTCTAGTTAAAGTGGATTTAGATAACATATAATTTAGATGATCAACTTTGGCTATAAGCTTGACTTGGTTGTTTATCATACAATGCATGAGTTTATATGATGCAAAGATGATGGCCAAAAAAGCATTTTCAATAGGGGTAGTTAAGATCATATGAGATTAATGTCTTGTTGAGATAATAAATTTCTCATTATTTTCCCTCATCATTGTGTTGATCTTGTAGGGCCCCTATAGAACAAGGTGTTACAAATATATATAATAATAAAGGCCTTCTTGATATGGGTGGTAATAAAACTAGAGGCTTAACTAGATATTACTTGAGACTATCAAAATCCTTTTAAAACTTAGACTTCTTATTGAAATGAGTTCCCTTCTTTAATATGTGGGTGAAGGGGTGACATTTATCTACTAATTATGAAACAAATTGTTGAATAGCCCTATAATTTTACTTGAAGGACTCTTAACTTCTTTAGATTTTTGGGAGGAAGCATTTTAATCAAAACTTTGACTTTCATAAGATGTACCTCAATTCCTCTCCAAGAGACTATGGCCTCTAATAGTTTGCCTGAGGTGACTGCAAACACACATTTATTTGGTTTCAATCTAACTTTGTATTCTCAAAGCCTCTCAAATATTTTCCTTAAGATAATAGGATGCTTTGATCAGCGTTTAGACTTCCCTAGTATATCATCCACAAAATCTTAGATGATGGAATGCATCATGTTGTGGAGTATTAATGTCATATCCCTTTGGTAAGTATCTCCCACATTTTTAATACTAAAATTCATCACTTAATAATGTAAAATCCCCCATAGAGTGATGTTTTTTTATTTTATATTGATCTTAGAGAGTAATTTTTATTTGATTTTAGACATAAATACCATCCATAATGGATAACATCTCATAGCCTATATTAGAGTCTACGATCATGTCTATATTTGGTAAGGGAAGTCCATCTTTGGGGTATGATTTATTGATGTCCCAAAAGTTGGTGCAAATTTTGACTTCTCCCTGTGGTTTGGATAAGGGGATAATGTTAGATATCCATTAACAATAATCAATGGGATGAATAAATATGGCTTCAAGGAATTTATGTAATTCTTATTTGTTTAAAAGATCCACCTTGGGGTACATCTTTTGAAGTTTTTGCTTAACATGTTTTGAATTTGGATGGACCACTAAATGATGCACTACTAAGGTTAGATCTAGCCCCAACATGTCCAAATAAATCCATGCAAACATATCTATATATTATTTGAGATCAATAAGGATTTGTTGTTATTTAGATGTAATAGTTTCCCTTAGTTTAACCATTTTAGGACTTTCATTTGTTCCAAGGTTGAATTCAATAACTTCCTCAATGAGGGAAGGTGACTGGTCCTATATATATGCCAAGGGTGATGATAATCATCAATTTTTATTTCAAATTCATCTAAGAGATCCATATATAATTATAGATAGGATTCTAACTCTTTAGGAATGAGTTGGATGTCTTTTGTATTTGGAGAGGGATCTTCATCTTTATACTTCTCTTCATCTATTTGATTTAGGGATGTTTGTTGTTCTCCAAAATAGGCAAACTCATTGAGACTAATATATAACCCTTTCTTATGGTTTCTTAATGGCATAACATCTTGTGCCCCTAGATATTATATAATGGATTCATAATTGTAGAATATGTCAAAAGAAGGCTCATTCTTTTGATCCTAGTCTATCAGGGTGAGGTAAAAGAGGGAGATATTGATAGTGGAGATGGTGGTGTCATGGAAGAGATTAGTGGTATCTAGGTCCTCATAAATAATATAAATAGAACATGTTTTGATTTATTAATTAGAGGTAGACTCCTAAAGAAATAAGTGTCCAAAATTATAGTGCTTAGGTTGATTCTAAGTGGTTTATACCTTAAACCAAGATGTTTTGGGTTTTATTAAACCCATATAGGTTCAAGCTTTCCTTTCTCTTTTATTCCTATTCTTTTCCCTTTGTAATTCATATTTTGAAGCATCTTTTGAATTTGGGTGTGCTTATATTTATGGAATTCTAAGGCCTCATCATCTACAATAAACTAGGAATCATCTAGCTCATCAAAGAATTCTTTTGATAACATGCCTTCACTAGTAAAGGTAGTGGATCTAAACTAATAAATGATGGGATTATCTTTCCTCATGGATGGGGATCTCTAGCTAAATGGAGAGAGTGGTAGCTATCCAACACAAAAAGTCTTGAACTCATACTCTAGACAATATTTGGAAGTGATATTAAGATGAGAGATGTATGGGGATTCATTCAAAGGTTTTAAGTCTTTAGGGTTTGTAGCTTTTGGATTATGAGTGGATCCATAAGTGTGAGGGCAATAACAAGTGGAATTATATTGGTCTATTTGACATCTACAAAAGTTTTCTAACTCCATTAGGATGGTAACCTCCATTCCTAAATGAGGGATTTTTAAACACTGATGGACGGTAGAGGTAATTTCTTGCATTTCATAGATCCATGGGTGTCTTATAAGTAAATTATACAAAAGATCAACATTTATGACATGGATTAAAGTTTGATGGACTATGGGTCCTAAAACTATAAGAAGATAAATAGTTCCTATAAATAGACTTTCATTATCATCATACACTTTGATAATTATGAGAGGACACCTTGATGAGAACTCAAATTACCCAAACTTCTTGAGAAAGTCTAAATTTCACAAATTTAAAGTAGACCCTCCATCTATGATTACTCACATGATCTTATGATTGGATATGGAAATTTCAATGAACAATGGGTATTTCTAGTGTGGGCCTATAGGTAGCATGTCCTAGGCACTAAAAATGATCTATTAGGAATGGGTAAAATGATGCATCAGTGCCTAAAATTAGATATTATCAATATATATATGTAATTTGAGTTCATTAAATACTTGATTAATAATTTCCTTGTAGACAGCTAAGTCTTGCCACCAATAACCTCCAATCAATCTTTTGACCAGTTTCCACCCAAAATGCATAATTTGGCCTAAAAACACTATAACATGCTAAATGATGTGAAACTAACATATTCAAGTGCTAATTTTTTCCAGGATATCCCTAAATGGGGCAATGCAATTTATGGTTTAGCTAACTTTGATTGGATCATTTTGAGTCAAAATGCTAATTTTGTACCTGGGTGCTCTAGATTGTTCTTTCCTATCAAATCTTATACACAAGACACGTGCATTTATTATTTGTTTTTGGTATCATTCTAAATGGGATAATGGATCCAACATGTCTGACATTGCCTTCCAATTTCAATCCAGTTAAATTTTGGACCAATAACAAGGCATTCTAATCAATTTGGATAATTTGTGCACAAAGTGCTTAAATATGCTTAAGAGCTAATTAACCCAAATCAAGGTTTAATCAAAAATTTCATGAAAACTTGTTGGATACTTATTTTTGTAAATTAATATTGAATATATTCATCATTAGGTGACCTCATTTATTTGGAAGACATCCCTATGCCATAAATGCCATAAATATTAGGATTCATGCTTCTCATGCCTCATTAAAGCCCTCCATGCCTCTTAATTTCCCCTTCTTCTAATGGCATGATGAGGATAATTACAAACTTAATTAAAAAAATTTAATTAATCCTAAACAAAACATCTAAATCTTAGGATGGATGGTTCAAGTTGATTCTAGACATTTCTAAAAATCTATAAATAGGAGGTCATACCACATCATTTCTAAGACTTGAGAATGCAAAGTTATAATGCACAAATGGTTCAAAAAGCTTCAAGAAACTAGTGTTACCATGAAAGAGTTATTTCAAGCCAAGCTAAGCCACAAGCCAAAGGTGCCAAGGAGAGATGGAGGTAGCCAAGCTTCCATTGCCAAGGACTTCATGAGCACAAAACTGAGTAAGCCACTACCACAAAGGCATTTGGATAATCCAAGGAAGGTGAAGGAATTATTGTGTTTTATTCTTTACTTTTTAGTTGTGTTTGTCAATTTTTTTATTACCAAGCTCTCCCAAGCGTCTAGGCCTAGAGCTATTATGTTATTAGTGTGTTTCTTTCATTTTGTTTTCATTTTAGAACTAACACCATACTAACCATCCTCTCTTGAGTCAAATTCCTAGATCACATAATGGCACACCCAGTGGGACTAAATGAATCTCACACCTAAATAAGATCATTTTGAAACTCCAAAATATTTATTTGGACCCTTAAAACCCTTACAAATTGATTTTTTAACTTTATTTTACTATTTTTAGTTTCTATAGTTTTACTCAGTAACCAACATCAGAAAGTAAGATCAACATGGTTTACATAGCTTAACTAATATTGGTTAGCAAAAATGACATTGGTTATATTTTGCTTAGCCAAGGTAACCATCATCGGTTGTATATAACTGATGTTGGTCACTATGTTTTTCCAAAAACATAGACTCGAGAGTTATTTTTCCAAAGTTCATTGTTTCAAACCAAAAAGAGCTTCAAAGCTAAAGGACATGCTAATATTTTTGCTATAGGACTAAGATTGATATTTGCTCAAAACATGTTTAAATCACCTTTTCATGCTTAAAAATCAATTAGGAACTTTGTTTTGGTGTTTAAAATGTTTAGATGTTTATGATGAATGCTTTCAAAGTTTGCAACTAAGACCAAGGGGTCAAATGAACACCACCTCACTTTCATTTGGGCTTAAAATTGAACACACTTGTTAATTCTTATTTGAAATAGTTGTTTAGATTAAATATTTGTTTGGAAAAAATAGGAATGTTGCATGTATGTTCTTCCATTTGTCCCCTATAGGGAACCCTTGGAATGAAAAACACCATTCCTATTACAAGTAGCCCAGTCCAAAGCTTAGAAAGAATGTCATCTAAATCACTCCCCAAAAACTCTTCAAAGTTAGGGTGACCTTGAAAATGACCCTAAAGTCTTTATATTTCATAATTTATTTATTTTTATGCAAACTTGGCTTGTGAGGGGGACTTCATCACCTCTCACAAGTTCTTGAGGGAAGCTTTGAACCAAGGTTTCATCTCCCAGCATTGACTTCATTTGGATCCTTTTGAGTTACACATGGGATGTAGTGGCACTTTGGACATCACACTACACTAAGTGAATAGTAAGATGTAGTGGTTGCAAAAAAGACTAGACCTTTTTGCAACAAGCCAAGTGATACATACCCAAAATATGTGCTTTTCTTTTGCATTATTTGGCATGAAAGTCATTGTGTAATTGATTCCCCTAGATTTTTCAAAAAAATTTTAGATAGTAGACAAATCCCCACTTGCCATGGAAGTATTTTTGGTGTAAGGTGCACCTCAAGGTCCTTGTCATAGTACTTTCATTTGAGAGAAGGGGGGTATAAAAACCCTACTATATAATGCACATTTAATTTTAGATGGACACTTAAAATCCTCTCAAATGACATATATTGATAGATTCTAACAATACCAAGAAACCTTTTCAGTTTAGGATCTAAGAGAGATTAATTAGGTGGTCTTATTTTAAAGTCTTTTTTGGATTTAAAAATTGGTGTAAACAAATAATCCAAACCAAACACATAGTCCAAATTTTTCTTTGAACAAAGAGGCATTTTGCTGCCCACATGAGATCATCAAATTGCCTTGTTCAAAGGTTCATCAAAAGCTTGAGAGTCATATCATCCACTTTGGAATAATTATGATTCCTAATTGAGTCTAGACTTTAACAAAGTTGTTTAAGTCCTTCACTTATAATCTAAAATCAATATTGCACCTTTTTAAGTTCATAGGGTTAATGTGTTAAGTGGGTTCACCATTTTCACTAAACTTGAGAGATCTTAGGTTCAATTTCCAATTTGGGTTGAAGGTCATTTAAGACTCATAATCATTGTCAGAATTCAATAGACTTAAGCAATTTTGTGATAATCACTTACACTTTGAGTCTATGCACCACAATATTTTGAGTCAAGAAAGGTAGTGTTATGCTATCAAAATTATAGGAAAACATCTTTACTTTAGATAGTTTTTGAAATAAACCTTTTTGTCACACCTTTTGGGTAGTATAACATCCTTATTCTACCCAAAACATTTCAAATATCATTTCATAGACCCTCTTACATAGAGTTTCAAATTTGTTCCTACATTTTCAGACCAATCCAAGTGTACTTTTGTGATCTCTTATTTAAAATAGTTATACTACTCAATTTTGTCTAGCTTGTTTGTCAAAAGAACCAATTTTTATACCATTTTTTGTGACAAAATAAACAATCTCTCAAAAGTGCCTTTTGTTTCGTACCTTATACCTAGTTGATCAAGTTCATGTCCAAGAGTCAAATGCCTAGTGTTTGTTAGAAGTGTTTCAAATCCATTAGATTAAAACTTTCATCTATTTTCAAAGTCTAGCTTTTGATGTCATTTGGCCAAGAGTCCTAACATATGCCTTGTTTGAGCTTAGATTTTGACATCATGTTTGGCCAAAAGACCAAAAAAAATTTAAATTCCTAGATTAGACTGATTTGAAACACTTTGACCTTAGAGTTTGGAATTTCAATTTTTGGTCTATTTACTTGCTTACCTTCATATGAATAGTGAAATGTCACGTACTTCATGCTAGCTTGTTTCCTCTCAAAACTTTGCGTAAACCTTTTTGATCCTTTTGATGAATCTAGACCAAGGTGGAACATCATCTATTTTAGACATTATCCTTTTTAGAGTTTGAATAGCTCTTTGACCTTTTATCACAAAAGTATTGACTATGGATCAAAACTTGTATTCCTACACTTATAGTGGACTCATGTACAATCTAGGGATTAGTAATGTAGTTGCACAAGAAGAAATGGTGAAAGACCCTTATCTAGATAATATTACTTATGGGATGGATTATTATCCCTCTTATAATACTCAATTAGGAGCACAAATCCAAGATCCATTAGCTAACTACCTAGTTAACACACCACCTTATTCATAACAAGACCAATATTAAACCATACAATACCTAGCTATAATACCTGCAGTGGATGACCCACTACTTCAACATTCATATTCTACTAATACAACTTCCATGTATGGTCCATTTTTTTTGAATGACATTTGTTAGAGAGTAAAGATGAGATTTTGGTTAGAGCCATAGAGTTAGGGGCCAAGTTTCCAATAGACTTCTCCCATGAAATTTTACCAAGTGTAGTAAGAGTGCCCCATAATATCATTTACGATCAACATGCTTATTTTAGCAATCTATGACTCTTTTCCAAACAACGTACCAAGATCCTAATATATTTGATTAAGGAAAAAACATCATGGAAGATCACTTTAACCAAATGTAGACAATATATCAAACCTACCTAAATATAACACATGATTTCAATCAGATGAACATGGTAAGTATGCCTCTTATTGACCTAGTTCCTTTAATAGGAGTGTTGATAGAGTTAACTAGACAAGAGAATCCAAATTTTGACCCATTCGTATAAACTACTTTGATAGATAACTTGATGAATATACCCTTTATTAAATAAGTGTTTTCATCCTATACACAAAATAATAAACTAAACATAGTGGACAATGTGCAAACAGTGTCCAATCCCAATCAAAGTGGTACTAACACACAAACAACTAGCCAACAACATCTTCCTATAGTTCATCCCATGAGTGGATCATCATACTAAGGAATAGGAGTTTTTATACCCCAACCTCAATTGATTGCTTCCTCAAGTGTACAACCTATGGGATTAGGTAATCAAACAATAGCTAATGTCATGCCTCATTGATAGAATGTGATGAACCCTACTCCTCCTCAACAAGAAATAAGTAGTATTCCATAATAATAGGTACAATCTAGTGTATCAATACAATATAAGATAAATACATTACCACCTCAATTAGGGGTAACTAATGTTCTACCTCACTAGGTAACGATGAACATACCTCTTTAGTCACAAACTAATATGCCAATCCAAAACCAAGCAATGACTAGTCAACAATGTGAAAATATGAGTCAGTGACAGATGTCAAATTTGTAACCTACTTTCACTTCTTCATAAGGACTCATGTAATAATGAGTTCCACATGTTTCTCAAGTACCTACTAGATAACCATTGATTCAAAATATACCACAAATCTAGAGACAGGGTCTTGGTCCACAAGTTCCCACTCAACAACAAGGTTTGATTAGTTAGTAGCATGTCCCTTTAAAACCACAATAGGCACAATATAGTTATATCCCTCCATCCTAACCAAAAATTTTTTTTGATTCAAACCTTTATCACCAACCCAATCCAGAATCTCACATAACCAAGTGTGCAATATCAAGTACATCATAATCTATGTATGCATATTCCTAGTCCATTCCCCAACCAAACCAATGTACCCCAATAGGTATCTCCATCATACCCTAGTTAAAGTGTTCCACTTGTGACCTCCTAACCATTTATCCAAACCAATGTTCTCCCTCAAACCAATATTCCTTCCAGTTTCCTATCCTAAGAATTGTAACAGATGAAGGATGTGATTTCTGCTATTCAAGCTAGTAAATAAACTAAAAATTTAAAATTAGATGATACATGTTCCTATCCATTCAACATGGATTATTTGTAGATAACTTTTCCTTTAGGATACAAACCACCAAAATTGATAAATACAAAGGGAAAGGTGACCCTAAGGCTCATTTCACCAAATTCTTTATCGCGTGTCAACTAGTGGCATATAACGACATATACCTTTTACTATTATTTCTAAGGATCTTGGTTGGACAAGACTTGGAGTGGTTTTTGAAGTTTCCCAACAATTTATTGATGGATTTTGATGATCTTTTTGATAAGTTCATTCAAAACATTTCTTATATTTTGAGCATGAGATTTCATTAGTGGACTTAATGTAAGCAAAGCAAAAAGCTAGTGAGAGTTTTTCAAGTTATTTATAGTGGTGGAGAGCCCTTACAAGCCATTCAAACCATAGTTTAGTAGATAAAAAATTAGCTATTGTATTTACCAAAAAATTTCATAGTGAGATAGCTTATCATTTACAGATACAATGTGCACATACGTTCAAGGAGATCATTGATAAAGGTTTATTGATCGAGTGAGTGCTCATCAATAAAGGAGTCATCAAGATTAACTCAACTAATCAAAATAAAGGTACCAATTAGGGAAGTAACCAACATCCCATTCAAGCACTTGCATCACAACCAACACAGGATAATAACGAAGAAAGACCAAATAAATTCAAATGCAATAAGAATGTTGTGGGAAATGGAGTAACCAAAACTCATCATGTCTAAATAGTGAAAAAATAATTTTCACCATATTTTCAAGTTAATCCTACCTATAAACCTTTCCAAAAAATATTTTAAGCACAACAACCAAGACTTGCATAATGAATATAGCAATCATTACCATTACAAACCCCTCCTCTTAAGAGAACTGTGCCTACATGTCATGTATTTATTAACCTAAGAGAACCTATTGAGTCAATATTTAACAAGCTTTCTACTACTAATCTAATTAGTTGGCATATACCAAAGCATTATCTAAAAGACATTCTTTATCTTGATTGGTATGATGAAAATAAATTATATGACTATCATCAAGTCAATAGGCATAACCTATGAAGATGTGTCCAAATCAATCATTTAATTGAGAATATGCTGGAGAATTGGGAGATAACATTGGATAATGGTTATTTCACTTCTAATAAAACTCTTGGGATCTATCAAAACCCCTTTTCCTAACATAGCAATTAACAATATCAAACTAATCAAAAATAACAATAATAACCAATGTAATAACAGTATCAAAATCAAAGGCTAAACTAGTAGAATCAACAAAATTAGTAGTAGAACCCATAATGACAAAATAATAGACAAAACCAAGGTTAGAATGGTAACAACAAACAAACCTACTAGGAAATTACACATGACTACAATAGGGTTGTAGGTCATATTGCAAGGGGTAGCGTTAATACCATTTCTATTAATCCTAGACCAAACACTAATTAGCCTAGACCATTGCTAAACAATAATATTCAGCCAAATTATATGGATAATCCTTCTTTGATTGGGAGTACATACAGGCAAACCAACAAACTAGGACTTCCCCTTTTGGACCTTATATTGACAACTCATTCTTACCATGTGACCACATGCAAGTGTACTAGCAACCAAGACTTATCCTATCTAGTCCCACACCATTTCCAACATTGATTAGCAATAATGGTCTAATATTTCATCTCAATTGTGTAATCACAAATTAGTGGTTGAAGATTACTATCCTAGGCCCACAACCATCTACCACTTTTCCTATCATTTAACCAACCATTTAGCCTTAGAATAAACTATTCACTACTAACCAAGATAAGAAATTTGATATTGTGGAATAATTACAAAAGACACTAGCACAAATTTCTATTTGAGATTTGCTATGAACATCAATAATCCATAAGAACATCTTGAATGATTTTTTGACCCAATCAATTATTGCTAGTGACATATCCCATGATAAATTTCAAGCTTTGGTTGGACACCTAGCTCCAACCCAACAAGTCACATTCAACCAAAGCGATATGTCTTCCCTTGGCCCATTTTATAATAATCCATTATACATAGAAGTTTATATAATATGACATAAAGTGAAACATGTCCTTATAGACAATGGATTTGGCCTCAACCTAGTATCTCTAAAGCTTATCAAGCTTCTTGGGTAAATAATGGCAGATATCTAGCCAGAAATAATAACTATCAAAACCTATGATAATCAAGAAAGAGAATCACAAGGCACCATTAGTTTTCTAGTTATCATTGGGCCTTTGACCCATGATAAACTTTGACATGTACTTAATATTGAGTTATCATACAATATGCTTCTAGGTAGGCCTGGTTACATGAGATTCATGCAGTCCTATCAACACAAGCACTAATGTATCAAGTTTTCCCACTCAGGGATGGAAGTGAATATTCCAAGAGATTTACATCCATATGAATATTTCAAGCATCTTGAATCCAAATTTCAAAGCTATAATTATCAATATGACATGAATCCAAGTTCCAAGTAGGAGAAAGGAAAGGTCATACTTATTGATCTTTCACTAGATAATTGCATACATCTTAATATCTTATATTCCCTTTACCACATGCCACCTCCTAAAGCTACTAATCATTTCACAATTTTATATAGTGGACTAGGAGAGTATGTGACCCATGATACATTTCATGTTGCCAATCTTCCTCAAAATTCAAAAAAAATTAGGTGACCTAAAGTCACCCCACTTATGCATTGGTAACAAAAGAACAAACATAATGGACCTATCACATTTGCACCAACATTTGGCCTAAGATCTGACCCTCTTGAAGGGGATGAATCATGGTTATACAATGACAACCAAGCTAATTGTTCTAACAATGAAAAGTATCCTATTCCCAATAGGATCATAGAGTGTCACAATTATGAAGGAAGAGGCCTTAGACAAATCAACAAGGAACCATTGAGCCTATTTCTATGACTAAGTATGAAAGACCTTATGGACTAGGATTTAAACCACTTTGGGTGACCCCACATATCTTATTCAAACTCCATCACTAGTAACTAGTGATGATGATACCAATAATGAAGTATAATCTTATCACAGCCTCACCTTTGATAACCTAGCTAAAACCAACCTATTTGATAACAATGCCATTATTACCCTTACCTTGGCCATTCATCATAACCCTTTACCATTATATTATCCCCAACTAATAGATTGGGACCGATAAAAATCTAGTCTGTCAATTGATGAGTTCTAGAATGATGAGGAATTTTATGATTTCTTAGGCCTTAGAGATAATGTTCCATTGAGAGATCACAAATTAGGATTGTCAATCACATTAGATCTTGTATCCTATTTTAGAGAGTGAGTGAAAACCCTTAGCCAGAAACAAATAAATAAAACATTGATGTCTCAAAGTGAAAACCTCTTTGAGGCACTTTCTAACTAGGGAAAAAGTAAAAATAAAGGCTATTCTAGTGGTGAAAATCTATTTCAATCACCATTAGACTGGGGTGTTCATTCTTCTTCAAATTTAGACTAGGAGACCACCAATAATGAACTTGCCTATAGATCAGAGTTTAAATTTGAGAAACAACAAGTATTTGATCAAATTCTTCAATAATTTTTTATTGTTTTTATCACATGACTAGATCTCCCATTAGGGGACTCAGATTCATCATGCCTAGGAGAAGTTGAAGAGTAAGTCCTAACGAAGGACTCTAACATAATTCAATAGTTCAAATAATTTCCTACTATATTAGAAGATGGTTTGACCCTTCTAGTCAAAGATATAATAGAGGTAAATATCATGACTCCATCAGACCTAAGATAGATAAAATTAGGGGCAGCTTTCAATGAGGAATGCGACATCTTTATAGCTCTATTGTGAGAATTTGTAGATATCTTTGCATGAGCCTATTTTAACATGCCAGGTTTAGACCCTACCTTAGTTTTGCACCACCTTATGGTTAATCCTGATGCCAAATTGATAAAACACAAGTTAATTAAGATACATCCTTGCATTGTTGTATTGGTAAATAAATAGTTGGAAAAAATCTTAGAAGCAAGATGTATCCGATCCATTAACTACTCAAAATGGATCTCTAATGTGGTACCTATTAGCAAAAATCCTGAAGTGATCAAAATTTGTACTAATTTTTGAGATGTCAACAAAGATTATCCTAAGGATGATTTTACCTTGCCTAATATCAACATGATCATTGACTCCATGACTGGTTATGAGATGATTTCAATTATGGATGGTTTTTTAAGATACAACCAGATTGAAATAACTCCAGAAAACCAACATAAAATAACTTTCACCACTCCATGGGGAACATTTTGTTATCAAGTAATTCCATTTGGCCTTAAGAATGTTGGAGCTACATATCAAAGGGCCATTTCTATCATATTACATGATATGATGCATGATATTATTTAAGACTATGTCTATGATATATTAGGAAAATCCAAAACTAGGGTTGACCATCCAATAGTGCTACATAAGATATTTAAAAGATTATGAGAGTACAAAGATAGACTCAATCCAAATAAATGTGTGTTTGATGTAACTCCAAGCAAATTACTTGGCTTCATCATGTCTCATAGAGGTATTGAATTCAATCTAGCTAAAGTCCATGTTATAACTGAGATGCTACCACCAACTAATTTAAAGTAACTCTATATTTTGTAGGGTAAGATCTATTCAATCCAAAGCTTCATCACTCAGTTAGTAGACAAGTGCCATCCACTTACACACCTTTTGAAAAAGGGAGTTACATTTCTCTAGGATGATCACTACCAAATAGATTTTTAATAACTCAAAGACTATCTTGTTAATATACCTATTTTATTACCTCCTATGCTAGGAAAGCCATTCTTGTTATACCTATCAACTGCCAGCCATGCTCTAGGGGAACTCTTGGATCAATATGATGACAATGGAAAAGAGCATGATGTGTATTACCTAAGTCATACCTTAGCTACATATGAACATAACTATGCACCTATTAAAAAATCTTATCTGGCCATGGTCTTCGTAACTCATAAATTGTGCCATTACATGTTGAATAATAAGACCATGGTCATTTCAAAGGTAGATCCACTCAATTATCTAATATCTAAAATAGATTTGAAAGGTATAATGGCTAAATGGATCATTCTTCTTAGTGAGTTTGACATAGAGTATGTCAATCAGAAGGCAATCAAGGGACAAGTTCTTACATATCAACTTGTTGAAGCACCTCTCACAAACACACAACCACTCACATTTTAATTTCTTGATGAATCCATAATGATTTTCATTGACACACCCCTTAATGAGTAGCCTTGGAAGATGTATTTTGATGGTTCATTTACTACACATGGAACAGGGGTAGGCCTATTATTTATTACACCATAAGGGGATCTAATCCCTAAATCATTTAGAATCAGCTTTCCTTGTACAAACAATATGGTTGAGTATGAATCACTTGTTGCATGACTTTTAAAAGTAGTGAATTGGAACATATCTCCAAGTTTATGGTGATTCTTAGTTAATGATCAATCAGGTCACAAATCATTTTTATACCAAAGATGATAAACTAGTACCATATAAAGCCATGGTCGACACTCTTAAGCAACAAATTTCTAACATTCAATTTGAGCACATACCAAGGGATAGTAACAGAACTGTAGATGTCATGGCTACTATTGTCTCTCTAATTTGACAAATAGATAAAGCTAGAGAGTATTAGTTCCTCATCAACAATTTGTCAGAACTAGCTCATGAAACTTCAACTATTGCCATGATTTGTGATATTATTGGTTCTAATTCTATCTAGTACTCAGACCTTTACAACTACCTTCATGACCAAGTTATGCCACCTAACCTATCTGAAAAACAAACCAAAGCCTTCATTCATCATTCCACTCATTATACTTTAGTTGGATCCACCCTTTACCATCATAGTTTTGATGGCACCTTGATTCATTGTTTAACTTCGATCAAGTTTACACTAGCATTAAGAGAAGTTCATGAAGGAGTATGTGGATATCATTATAATAGGGAAATCTTATATAAAAATATCTTGCATACTAATTATTATTATACCATAATGGATGTAGATGCCATTGCATATGTAAAAAAGTGTGACAAATGTTATTAGCATGCTAATCTGATTCATGCCCCAACAAAAACTATGAAACCGATCTTGACACCATGGCCATTTTCTACATGGGGACTTGACCTCATTGGGAAAATTAAGCCCACTTCATTTGATGGCCATAAGCATATCCTTACTACCATCGAGTATTTCACTAAGTGGGTGGAAGCTATACCCCTCACTTACATGACTAGAAAGCAAATTTCCAAATTCATTTTCAACCATCTCATTTGTCGTTACGGTATCCCCTTTGACATTATATCTGATAATGGAGGATCATTCAAGAAAAATGATGTTAATCATCTATCTACTAAATACAACATCACAAAACATTTTTCTATAGCATATTACCCTCAAGGTAATGGCCATGTTGAGGCATCCAACAAAACCATTGTTAATATTCTCAAAAAATTTGTCAATGATGTCGATCATGATTTGCACTTGCATATATTCCATACCCTTTGGGCATACCATACCAATCATCATACTCTTACAATAACCACTCAATATTCATTTGTTGATGGTACTGAATCCATCCTTCCCATTGAGGTTAAATTACTTTCACTATGGATCTCTTTCCAACATGTCCTAGATAATCATGACTATCAAGTAGCCCACTTGTAAGAGCTAGATATACTTGATGAGAAATGTACAACCATGCTCAAAAATCTTCAAGCATATCAAAATTAAATTAAATTCCACTATAATCGATGTGTTAAGTATAAAACATTTGAACTTAGTGATCTTGTTATTATAGAAAACCAAAAGAATACCATGGCTAAAAATAAGTATAAAGGGAAATTCAATCCAAACTGGATAGGGCCTTTCATCATTAGTTTAGATTATGGATCAGGAACATACAAGCTCACCACACCAAATAGAGATGATCTTCCAGAGCTAATGAATATTTTTCATCTCAAGTGATACTATGCTTAAAAACTAATGTGTATTGTCTATAAAAGCCATTTTACTTATGCCATTTTATCACTATTCTTCTTTATATAAATACCATCCTTATTCATCTCTTCATCGTATCCACTTTCTTCTTTCATTCTATCAACCCAATATGTTCTAAAGCCTAGCCTATTCGACCTTGGTTTTTACCATTTGTTACGCATTTTCAGCATTGAGGTATTTGATCAGTGAATCAGTTAGTTCAAGTACTTCAGATAGAGATTGTATTTTGGGATAATGTGACAAAAGTTTCAGTAGTTGCATCCTTCATTTTTTATTCTTTTCTTACCACCAATCTTGTTATTAATTATAACTACCTTTGGGAAAATTAATACCATTGATCTATGCCATTTTGTCTTGGTTACAACCACCTATGGTCAAACTAGGGGAAACATTAAGCTTTGATGTATGAACTTGCCCCTTCCTATGCCATGCTATGCCTTTTTATCAGCAGTGCCTATTTTGTTTGGCTTGACTGCTACACTAGTCGAGTTCCTCCACTATAAGGGAAAAACTACAGTGACTTGAGGTCCTACTCTAGGACTCTATAGGTAGCACTTGATACTTATTAAGGTTATCTCAGTCACCCTTCTCCACCACGCTCTCACTATTTTATGAACAACCTAAGCCATACTCTTAGCATTTTGTGAGCTTGAACCATTTAGGGTCTTGTCATTCTCGATTGAGTTAAGATACTCCAAAATAATTTCAAAATTATTTGAAAAATCATTACAAAAGAATAAAAACATTGACCACTTCTTTGCCTTAAGGATTTTGGGAACCCTTACTAAGTTATAAGAAAATCACTTGTCATTTAGTTTCCCATCCTTTTTGAACTTTTCTCTCACGTACTTGCCATTTTCCAAGACCATTCCTAGTCTTCTATCACATCCATTTTGTTTGTTTTCCTTAGTTATCATATTCTTCCCATTCTTTGGGAAAACTACATTTGGCTTGAAGTTTTTTATTGGATATTACATCTATGGAACTATGTAGGTATCATCCACTTGCATAGTGCATATAGAGACAACTTAGCAATGGCCTTCCTTTTCTTTTATTTCCCCCATTTTGTTTGTTTGTTAAGTGTCACTTATTTTCTATGTGCAATGTTCATAGGGTTTATATTATGTTATTTATATTTTTATTTCTACTTATTTTTTTGTGTGTCTACCTATTTGTTTATTTTTAGCACTGTTGCCTTGATTTAGTTTATGTGTGTTCATTAGGTGATTCCTTACCCACACTTACACTTGAATCCATCCATATTCATATGTTTACATTGTCAACATGGTTTCTATGATTGGTGAATTGTTTTCTATTGAGTATTGGATTTTTAGAGTCAGTCCTTATGCATATTTAGGCTAATACCTCATGATGTTATACCATGATGCCTAATGACACATGCTATAACAAACCTCAGTTTCAAGAAGTCTATTCAGTAATGGCATCATCTCTTCAACATCAAAATCTTGATTCCACTCTCAATCATATCCCAAATAGAGTAATTAACCATGAAAGAATTTCAACCTTTATTAGTTTGGATGAGCATATCCCTACTAGTAGGTTTTTCAAATTCATCATTACCCTCTGTGTTAAGTTATCATCATCCTTGGCCATGTTTATCATTTTTTCCATAATCAAGGTCTAATGATTATAACCACCTATGGGAAAATCATTGCACACTATCCCACCTACATTTCTCAATGATTATAACCACCTTTGGGCAAATAATTGTGTCGTCACCACTCTAATTTTTTTGCCTATACATGGGCATGTTGTTATCTTGTTTGTCTATCCTAACTGGGGTAGCTCCATCTTCTTAATGATTATAACCACCTTTCAAATCATTGTGTTATCATACCATGTTGTCACTATCAGGGTACAATGTTTATAACCACCTTTAGGAAAACCATTATACACCATCCCATTTGCATTCTCAATGATTTTGACTAATTTTTAAATATCATTATGTTTTCACCCCATCATATTTCCATTATTTTGTTCCCTTGTTTCAATTATTTATTTTTGAGGGACCATTTTCTTTCTTACTTATGCCAACTTTTCCCTCGAGGGGGCATCATATAGTTAGTTTATCATCATTTCAGTTGTAGGCATACATGACCTTTTCATTATTTGAGAAGATGTTACTATGTTTATAGCTTGCAATGCTTTCCCAAATAGGGGCAAATTGTAGACACCTAAGTCTGGCCATCAATAACCTCCAATCAGGATTTTAACCAATTTCCACCCAAAATGCACAATTTGGCCTAAAAACACTAAAACATACTAAATGAGTGAAGCTAATGTATTCAAGTGCCAATTTTAGCTAAGGTATCCCAATATGGGGCAATATAATTTATGGGATAGGTAACTTTGATCAGATCATTTTGAGTCAAAATGCCAATTTTGTACCTATGTGCTTTGGATTGTTGTTTCCTATCAAATCTTCTGCACAAGACATGTGCCTTTGTTATTTATTGTTGGTAACATTCTAAATGGGATAATGGATGCAACACATCTAACATTACCTTCCAATTCTAATCTAATCAAAATTTGGACCAATAATAAGGCATTCTAATCAATTTGGGTAATTTGTGCATAGAGTGCTTAAACACGATTAAGAGCTAATTAACCCAAACTAAGGCCTAATAAAAAATTCCATGGAAACTTGTTGAATACTTAGTTTTGGAAATGAATATTGAATATTTACATCATCAGGTGACCTCATTTTTTGGGAAGATATTCCTAGGCCATAAATGCCACAAATATTAGGATTGATGCCTCTCATGCCTCATCAAAGGCCTCCATGCCTCTTAATTTCCCCTTCTTCCAATGCCATGATGAGGATAATTAAAAACTTGATTCCAAAAATTAAATTAATCCTCAACCACACATCTCAATATTAGGATGGATAGTTCATATTTATTCAATACATTTGTAAAAATCTATAAATAGGAGGCCTTACCACATCATTTCCAAGACTTGAGAATGCAAAGTTATAATGCACAAACGGTTCCAAAAGATTCAAGCAACTAGTTTTACCATGCCAAATTGATTCTAAGCCTAGCCAAGCCACAAGTGAAAGGTGCCAAGGAGAGATGGAGGTAGCCAAGCTTCCATTACCAAGGACTTCATGAGCACTAAACCGAGCAAGCCACTTCAACAAAGGCATTTGGAGCATCCAAGGAAGGTGAAGGAATTATTATGTTTTATTCCTTACTTTTTAGTTGTGTTTGTCATTTTTTTTTGTTACCAAGCTTTCCCTAGTGTCTAATCCTAGAGATGTTATGCTATTAGTGTGTTTCTTTCATTTTATTTTCATTTTGGAACTAACACCATACTAACCATCCTCTCTTGAGTCAAATTCCTACATCACACTCCTGATGTACCAATGATGTCTTAAGAAGATCCATATGAGAGATTTAGGATGAAGTCTTCTCAAGCTATTGGATGATGTCATATGGTTTATCAGAAGGGATAGATAATTTTTTAGAGATATTAATGTTTTGAGATGTTGAGGTGGATGGGTCTTTTGGCGGTAATCTAGGAACTATGATTTTGCTACACTATATAGTTGCTACATAGTCAGTCATTTCCTTGTTAATCTTGAGTATGGTGGATGGTGATTATATGGGCTCTTGGGGGCCTCAAATTTTAATGGCATTGATATAATGGTATGGAATGAATGGTAATCAATTTAGTTGGAAGTAGAGGCTTGGCCCTGATCCTTAATTGGTTTCTTTTTCCTCTGATCATGCTTAGGTAAGGGGACTTGATATTTTCCCAGTTGCTGATATTTGGATTGACCTCTCCCATTCTTCTTCAATATCCACTTTCTCAATTAAATCCTAGATGTAGCATCTCAACTACATGTATTTCTTAGTATCATGCCCCTTGAATCTATGATATTGAAAAAATTACTAGTTATGATACCAATCTGGTCATGTTTTATTATCATCAAATGGTCATTTTTTTGTAGGTATATTAAGACTAGTTAGAGTCTATTTTACCATTCAAGGTTTAGTCCTTCCCCACGGTACCCTTAGAGTGGATACATTTTGTGTGTTACTAGGGGAATCTCTCTACACTATTTCAACATGCTTAGAATATGATATTCCATCCCCTATGACATTTTTGTTCTTATTAAAGATCTTAGGCTTACTCAAGAAAGTCTTATCTAGAATATGACTCTATTCATTTTGGTTATATAATTTAATTTTACCTTTATTAATGATTTCCTTCTCCATTTAAATCCATTTCTCTATGATTTCATCAAAATACTTGGCACATTATAGCTTTAATTGATATTTGAATTCAGTATTGAGGTTGTCAATGATATTTTGGCCATCTCCTTCTTAGTACTATTCAATGAAATCATCTATCAAAGATTCTCCAATGTTTTAAGAATGAGGCTAAACTTTCCCTATTTATTTGCTTAGTATTATAGAGATATATGATAGAGATGTCATGCTCAATGTTGAAGGAGAAGTGTCATACAAATGTTTTTTGAACTCCCTGAAGCTAGAAATGGAGCCTTTAGGTAAATGCATAAACCATTCCAATGCAATCCCTATGAGACATTTTGGGAAGAGTATAAGAAGGTAAGTAACATCATAGGAAAACTCATGACATGCTACATATAAGTCTTACCCATGGTCTCAAGGATTCCCTTTCCCTCTATATTTGTCAAATATTGGGATCTCAAAGTATGTTATAAAAGGTACTTGAAAGATACTCATATCTAAGGATATGTTCAAAAAATTTCATGATTATATCCCACTTCATGTGTGTGAGGATTGATTTAGTGAAGATTTTTCTTCATCATCCTCCACTCTTGAGTGAATGAGGGGTATATTAAGGGATTGAAGGCTTGTGATTGACTTATTTGAGGTCTTGAGGGATTGAGATGGGCATTTCTAACAAGTTGTCTTGGTGAAGGGGGTCATCGATTTTGAGCATGGAATTGAGAGGAAGGGGAATTGATTTGTTGGGTCAACTGATCTAACCAATCCTCTAAGGTAGTTCTTCTCCTATTATCCTCAACACAATTATTTTATAGAGGTTCTTATTCTTCTTCAATTTCTTTCTCATGATCCACATGATTATATTCTTATTATTCTTAGTTAACATTATTTTGATGGGGTGGAGTGTTAGGTATAGTGGATAGGTGGATGAGTTGTTATAAGAGGCTTGAGTCAGAGGTAGAGGTTAGCGTACCCCCCATTGCAATGAACTATGCAAGAATTTAATCATGATTTTCATAGATATATTGGTAAAATTGGGACCTAATCTCATCATTATAGAAGAATTCATTTGTAAATTGGGCTTCCTCTCCAAGTGTATGCATGCCACTATGCATGTCATCATTATCCCAATTTCATTCACCTAGATTCTCAAAGATTTCATTTTTCTAATTAGATTCTTGTCCCATTCTTAGATTTTGGGCATGGGTTTGGATAGACATGATGGATGATGAGGGTGATGAAAGAAGAGTGATTAGGTATGACTTTGATATATGATGACAAGAGATAAGGTGACTTTGTATACTAAATTTGTCTAAAGCTAAACACTAAAAGTGGTCAAGCGAGGTAATTTTGATGTGATATGTTTTGAGTATCTGAGTATTAGAATGAACAAATATCACCAAAGCGAGCACCTTATAATGATTCAATATAGAAAAGAGACAAAGAGGATAAGAGGAATATATACCCTTCACACTAGTAAGGTGATGATTAGATGGGTGATAGATATGAAGAGATAGGATGATGAAATGATGGGTGATAGACTAAAACCAAAAAAAATCACAAATGTTGATAATGTTTAGTTAAGGATAGTTTGAATAAGGTGATAGATAATGATGAGTGACCACTGAAGTTTGGTTTTTAGACCAAGGTTTATTATCCAAAAGGTGTGAATAATGATATAGAATGATGGGTTTTTGAATCTAATATGGGATATGTCCTAGGGTCTCTAGGTGATTTTGATAAAATGGGATAGGTTGACTTGGCTCACAAATAATATGGGCCTTAACACAACACATAGACATTCCCAATCATAGGCCCTAATTTTAGTCAACCAAATAGGTGTATAACCCAATGCTTACATGATATAATGACTTTTTGGGTGAGGCTATAGGCTTGTGACCTATTACATAATCCACTAAAACCTCTCAACCTTATTTTTACTTAATGGCCACTTTGGAGATGATCTTCAATCTGACAGTAGATCACCTGTTATGGATGATAGGTCTTACACAAGGTATACACAAGGGTGTCTAATGGAGTCCCCAAGATATGTAAATATACATGGGGCACAAATCTATATAGGGTGTTATCTAATGATTGGTTCAAATAAATAAATCTTCTCCTTCATGGATAAACTATATGGGTCAACCATTTAGCCTAATGATAGTTGTCCCTAATATTTATACTCTATCAAAACATATTGTTTATTCAGTGCATAGTGATGAAATTTAAAACACAAATCCATAATGATTAATTAATTTCATGGGGATGAATTCCATGTCACATGATATCCTTGATAAAATATGCTAACACATAGGAAAATAAGATTAATTTACTTGATTAATTACTTATGCGAGGAAATTTTAAAATAAGAAAATAAGTCACACAAAAGATATAAAAATAATCTAGTACAAATACACAAGATTAAACTTCTTAATTTAGGAACTCTTCCTACAAGTACACAAGTTAGAAAAATAATCTAGTGCCTTCTCCTTGAGTGGTCCTATATAAAATGGATTATTAGTTTGAAACCATGTAAAATCAATTCTTCCTTACAAAAGTGCAAATACATAGTGTATCATAAAATCACTTCCAAAGACTACAAAATTGTAGATTTTATATAATATCATAACTATATACTTTATAGTATTGTGGATTATCTGCTAATCCTAACTAGAACTAAATGAATTCTAGAAAACCACAAGTGGTTAGACAAAATCACAATTACCAATGCAAAACCATCATTCATAATCTATGATATTACAAGAAAAGAAAAACCTTTACACTTATAACCATTAGACTAGAATACAAATGTACTAAAAGTTATTTAAAAGTGCATTTATTAAGACACTCTTTCAAATAGATAAGATTTAATAGAATGGTATGATATTTTTGACCTTTTAAAAACTAATGTGAACATGTAAGATTTTATACCTAAAAGCTTAGGAAACAAACTAATATTAGCTATGATAGAGATTATTTTAGACTTTTACCAATCGTTAAAGGAGACAAAAAACCTAATAATATAGTTTTTAAAATCCTCTTAGTCAAAATCACTTATTTAAACACAAAATTGACTATTTTTATACAAAATTACTACTTCACAAATAACAAATTTGCACAAGATAGTCAAAGGGGTTTTGAGTGAAAGTTTGATATCTTGTTCAAGTAGCCCCTATTTTTTCCCTATCAACAAACAATAATTAAAAGAGAAACAAACCAAATCCTATATAAAAAATACCCTTAATGATTTAAATCACCCAAGTAAAACTATAATTATCAATGGCAATATCGCAATCATGACTGTATATCTACAGTATTGTGTAAAGACTAGGAAACATTCTAAGACCAATACCTCTCCTTTCCTACAAATATAAAATGATCAAACAAAGATAGATAGAGGCTAGGTAGTCCAAGGTTAGTAGTTAAACTTAATATATTTAACTAAAAATTAAAAATCAATACATGCAAATATAATATCATGACTTTTATGGAGATATTAGGACTGTATTTCTATGATATTGCATTCTAATGATGAGGTGATCTAGGGATGAGGTGATCTAGAGATGAGGTGACCTTTCCTTTCCTACACATATAAAAGAGTTTTTATACTCATAAAAGATAAAAATATTTTATATAGACCTACAAAATCTTCAAAATTAAGGAAAAACTAGTTATGTTTGGTTCAAACTATATCCTGTAAAAATTGCAATTCAGAATCAAAACCACTGATATTATGCAAAATTGATTTTTGTGAATCTACAATATTAAAACAAGGTATTAAATTGTCAAAAGAAAAAAAATTAGTGGTTAATATGGTATTTATTTATAAAACCACTATTTTTGTTTCGTAACTACAATATCATGATTTACAGATCAAAATTGCTTATTGCACGCACGTGAAAATTTAAGCATTCTAAAGCTTGTTCTTCATCTAGTTAGTATTGAAAGTTATCAAAAAACTTATAAAAATTAAGAGGTTTAAGTTGGATGGGCTATCCAAATATGGTCAATAATGTGTGCTTGTATTTTTGAGTTATTTATAAAAACTACTATATTTAGTAATTGAAAACCAATAACACAGTAACATCAAACGGAGGGAATACAAGAGTAATTAGTGAATTAAACATGGAATTTTACCATCACTTTGTCCCTTATAAATTATCTCCAAGATATTCAAGATGATTTGAATGCAAAATTAATTGAATGTGGATTTCTTGATTTTAGCTTCAAAGTGACTCCAATGGCTTCCTTAGATTGTTGAATGGCTTGGCAAAAGTATGAGGATGCTTTGAAGTGGTTGATTATTAGATTATAATGAGCTATTATCAATTTCCAATTTAGTTTGGCCATGGCCCAAGAATGGATTTTATATGATGGTGGAGGATATTGTTAGGGGATTTTAAATTATTTAGAAGTCTCTAGTTTAAATACTTTTAGAATCTTAGAGGAACTTCCCCAGTTATAGAGGTTTCTTGATTAATTTAGGGGATAAAGGGGGATTACATAGGGATTAAATGAGGTTCATAATTCATAGGGATGTAAGAGATGTTGGAGAGTAGTCATTGATGTCATGGTAATGTCATGGAGGTGTCCTTATGAGTGGATGAAGTGATTTTATAGCTTAAGTAATAATGACAAAGTGTAGAATGTGCTTGTCCTAGTGAACTTAAAGGAGAATTGGTTGATCTTTAGTTTTGTCATGATTAGAGATGTTTAGGGATGATCATGGTAATTGGATAATGTGAAATATGTCCTTAAGATGTTATATATGCTTTGAGTGCCTGTGTGCATAAGTGGAATTCATCTAGTTGCCCATATTTTTCATCTAGACACTTTGGGTCTAGTGGAAAAAAATATAAGTAGGTAGTTTGATCACATCACCATTGCCATGTGGAAGTGATTCAAAGGGAGTTGGAAATATGTTTGTGATCACATTAGTCCCTAGTTATTATGCACCAGATCTTAAGACTTACAATGAAATGTGGTCGAAGATATGAGGATACAAATTTAGCTACTCAAACATAATTCATTGTTTTCCCATGGCTAAATTTTCATGTGGCTAAAAAGGGCTGAGTAAGAATGTTGATGATATCAGCATTCACATGCATGAAGGTGTTTAGATAAAATAATCATATGGTTTAGTTTAGTTTTGAGCATAGTTTATTTATGCTAAATTTGAGATCATGCACTAAAGCATGACAAAAGTTATGCAGGAGAAAATTTGGTCTCCCAAACAAATTTTGACATAGTTGGCTCTGTGATAGACGATTTTGATAAGGCATTTTAATGGAATTATATCTCACATATGTGAAGGTTCCATGATAAGATTGTTATATGGTTAGATTTTCCTATGTGAAGAGATCATTTGATCTAAATTTGAGATCATGCATAAAATCACAATAAAAGTTATTAAGGTCCAAAGTTAGCATTCCAAGAAGATAAGCAAGGTTGCCGTAGTCATTTTTTCACAAGTTAAAGTTCAAGCAAGATCGATGGTGCATGTTAATCCAAAAGGTTAGGATGCAATGAGATAAGGTTAGGTGTATAATGTTTAACGAATGAGTAAAGGTACAAGATAAGGATCCAAAGGCGAGTGGGTGTTCGTATAGATTGATTGAATGATGAGAATTGATAATTAAAGACCTAGTTGATTCACAAATATTGATGGAGTGCATTGAGTCAACATTTCAAGATTGTACAAGATGAGGTCAAAGTGACTAAGGTTTAACATTTAGCTTTGGTATATTATGTGTTAAAAATTAAATAAGATCAGTGGTACATATTTAATTTGAGCTGAGAGGACATGAGATGCTAGCATTGTTTTCAAAATTGAATTGTGGCCTTTTGAATTCAAATATTTGAATTTAACATAGGAAAAACCCAGAGCTCTATATTTTATCCATATCTTTGAATAGATATCAAATTTGATATTGTAGTAAAAATAAAATATGTATAGGACTCCAAGGTACATTTATAAATATGGATTTGAATATCTAGAAGTATGTATAGACAAATATTTTGAGCTTTAAAGTTGACTATGTGTTCATGCATGGATTGTAAGTAACCCAAGAAGATTATTTGAGCTTGTTTTGATATTATTTTGATATATATTGATGAATTGGCTATTGGGGAGTGTTTTAGACTCTATAAAGATTCTCTATGAATATTTTGGACGTGTGATCAATATATATTGAGTATGAAAAATGATTAAGTAGTTGACTATATATTTGGTAAAGGTGTTACTATGTATAAGGTCTCTATTTAAGTAAATTGAGCATACGCAGAGGTGAGAAAAGGTGATTATGATCATTTGAGGATTCCTTTGGGGATATAATGAGTGGATATATGCATTTTTAAGTGGTCTTGTGTTCTTATTATGCTTGGATAAGTGTCAACGAGATGAATGGGTCTCCATAAGACCTAAAAATGACTAAGGCCTATTTAAAAGTGTGTTGTGTTTAAGTGTGACCCATGTGACATGCCTTAAGGGTGAAGGCATGTATTGAGTTTGACAAAGATTAATGTGGAATTGATAATTCATGATCTCTCTATATATCATGAAATTAAATATGATGATTTCTAGATTTGGTGTGGAAGATTTATGAGAGAAACTTGTGCAAGGTGGGTGAGAGAGTTATGAATTAAAGGATAGGTAGTGTGCCTATTGGTTGAGTTAATGAGTAGGATAATTTTTTTGACTATGTGTATGACCTGTAGGTCATGTTCCTAATGTCAATATAGTATTTTTGCAATTTGAGGATATGTGAAGAGGTCCAAGTGTGCATATGAGGACTATTTGAGTGAAGAAGGAGAGAGATTGTGGCATGCCTATGAGAGAGGCCTATTTGAGATAGAGAGATATTTTATGTAGGGGTTATATAATCAAATATCCATCATTAGGTGTTGAATACATTAGTTCTAAGGTAGAAGTGTTCATTTCAAGGAGGGTTTAAAGGACTTGATCTTACTTAAGGGTAGTTGCTCCTTATGAAATAGGGTTTCACTAAAGATCTTTGGTCAGAAGGACTTGATCAATATTGTAGGTTAGAAGGACTTGATCATCTTAGGGGTAGGTGCTCCTTGTGGAAATACTATTTCACCAGAGGCCTTAGGTAAAAAGGAATTGAGAAAGGTTCCTAATCAAAAGGACTTGATCAGTCTCTTATTTGTGATCAGCTTATAGGCTAGTAGTCCATGTGTTTGTGGGCTTGAGAGTGGGTTTTATTACCCAAGAGGGTTTTCTACATAGATCTTGTGTTGTGTATGTGATCTTGCATTATGATCATTATTGAATGTTATGAATGTTTGTATGCTTCATGAATGATTATATTAAATGCTTAAGTATTTTCAAGGTTTTGAAAATTGAATTGGATTATTTTCCACCACTAATTCACACCCCCTCTCCTAGTGGATTGTACCCCTAATAGGAGAGGCTATGGTGGTAGGGTAACTAGGGGTGGTTTAATAAATAGGAATTTTAAATTTAAAAGTGGGCTAGTGGGTAGATCAATGGTTAAGTAGGCTAGTTATTAGTTTAATGGGGTAATTAATTGGTTACAAGGGTATGGAAGGGTTTATGTAGTGTGAATAATATTGTTTATGAAATTAGGATATTAGTTAATTGATTAAGGTTGTGATTTTGGGTCAAATTAGTAGGTTTAATAAGAATATTAAGATGAGCATATTTAGGTACATATAATGGTATGTCAACCACTTTGAATAGGCCAATGACTTAAATAAGTATCAATAGACGTAAATTTAGGTTTTGATAGTAGCATGAATATAAGTTTATATTAGTTAAATAAACATTATAAACTATACTTAAATTTTATACTCTTACTATTTTTTTAACTAAAAGGGGTAAAATTTTTATTTAGAAATAAAAGAGACAAGAGTAATTACAAGGCTTTATCCTGGTCCACCAGTTGGGCTAGTTTCTGAGAGAAATCAAAAGGCAAACTTCTAAGCTCTAGAATGTTCCAATGAGGCCCCTGCTCAGAGGCCCATTTGGTGAGACAATCAACAACCCTATTCCATTCTCGAGGAATATGCTTGAAATCCACAAACTCCAAGGAAATGCATAGCTAAAGAATCTCTCAAGTAACAACATCTAACTACTATTCCACATTAACAACCTTACGACTATTTAATAGATTAACAAGAATCTGAGAATCTAACTCACAAATAATTTTGGACCAACCATAATGGCAACAAAATTACATAGCTTGCAAGATAGCCAAAGCTTCCATGAGGTTACTGGTAAACCAGCCTTTATAAATAGAAAAAAGAAATTGGATATTTTTGGAGCTATCACGCCCCACACCGCCAATCCTAGCTTCACTTGGATTCCCCCTTGATGAACCATCTGTGTTGATCTTAATTATACCAAGCACAGGGGGTGTCCACCTTCCTAGCTGACTAACTAGATGCAATTACTGTCTAGTTCTAATCGTAGGTCAGGTGGGAGACCCAACGCAGGGGGGAGTAGTGGCCGCACAAAAAATATGAGAGTAAATATTAGCATCCTCTGGCCCAAGGTCTTGCAGCCTGTTTCCCTTTACTAGAAAAGTTTCCTATAAGGAGTTAATGATTTTTTGCTAGAGGGCATTGAGCTCCAATCAAGTCTCCCTAAAGATTAATCAATTCCTCTCAAGCTAGATGTTCCACAATATGAAAGAGGGACCAGTCGTCCAAGCAATCTATAATAGCAAGGCTATAGATGGAGGATGACCCAACCTGCTCCAAAATTTGGATAATGAAGATGCATGCCAGCAAGGACAACCCCATGCCTCCCACCAAAGGTGCCAAATTTGCTTAGCAAAGGGACACTAAAAGAAGAGATGTGAGCCATTTTCCTTCCCACTGGAACATAACACACATCTAGACGGCCCCTGGAATCCACATTTACATAGATTATCCCAAGTAAGACATATGTTGTAAACTAAAGTCCATAAGAAAAAATTACATTTGGGCCAAGAAAACTGATTCCATATTTTCTTTCCCCATAGAAAAGCGGCTTTTCCAAACATTTGCTTGGTCAAGGCCAAATAAGCCACATACACTAAATACTGCCCAGTGGGATCAGCTCCCCAAGCTAAAACATCTTGGCCATGTATGGAGCTACATCTTCTAGAAGTAAGGATTTGAGAAAGCTCCATCCTCTCTTCTAAAGAGCCACTAGGTGGCCAATTAGAAGAGCTCTTCCACCTATAACCTGTAGACATGCCCAGATTGAAGTCTTCCTTATAGTGGGCAATAGTATTCCATCCAGCAGCTTGAAGAGCATCACACAGAGGTTGCAAATGAGGATGAGATAATAGGATTGGGGGGATCCATCCCAAGAGTCACCCCAAAAGATGGTCTCCCTGCCACTGTTATAAATCTAGAAAAGGCTACGTTTCACCAACTGAGCTCCTAGCTTAAGGGTATGCCACACCATGGAGCCACTTCCCTTAAGAGGTAGCCTAGGGACGTTCACTGGTTCCATGCCAGGGAAGTACTTGAAAGATAGGATATGAGCCCAGAGGTGGGATTTATTAGAGCACCAGTGTCAATAGAGTTTGGCAGCTAGAGCTTGGCTAGCTAGAATAGCAGAGTGCAATCCAAGGCCACCTTCCTTTTTTAGCTAGCACATGGTTTCCCAATTAATGAGACTCCATCTGGAATTTTGTAGATTGCCATTCCAAAGGAATTGGCATGAGAGAGCATCAAAATTCTTTAGGAAGTATATAGGGGCAGCCTGAATCATACAGTGATAGGTGGGAAGAGCCTGAATCATCGATTGTAGGAGTGTGACCCTCCCAACCGTAGAGAGCCATCTGTGTGTCTAGTGATTAACTCTTTGGCTGAGTTTGTCCATCACATTCTGCTAGAAGAGTCTTGGCTACCTTCCCAAAACAATAGGAATCCCTAAATAATTCAATGGAAGAGCTTGAATTTGAAATATCAGAATATTAGCTATCCTCCTCTATATAGGCACAGGGGTGTTGAAGAAAAAAATGGAGGATTTGTGATCATTAATTTTTTGTCCAGAAGTTGCCAGGTAATCATCCAAGGTGCCTCTAAAAGCTTTTGCTTCTCTAACCCATGCTTTCCCCACTAGGATAGTATCATCAATGAATTGGAGGTGGGACATGGTTAATCCATTCCCCCACTACCATCCCTACACAATGCTCTGAGACACTCTGACCTTAATGAGCCACCCCAGCCCCTCAGCCAGAATGATAAACAAGTAAGGCGACAGGGGGTCTCCTTAGCAGAGACCTCTAGATGCCCCAAAAAGCTCAGAGGGCTGCCCATTAATAAGAACTAAATAGGAAGGTGTGGTAACACAACTGAGCACCCAACAAACCCAGTCTTGATTAAAACCAAAGGCAAGCAAAACTTTTTGCAAAAGTCTCCAACTGGCTCTATCATAGGCCTTCACTAGATCAAGCTTGATGAACATAGATCTCTCCTGAGAAGTACTCATAGAATGAATAGTTTTTGAGGCAATAACCACCTCATCCAAGATTTGTTTGCCAGCCAAAAACCCCCCTTGTTCCTCAAATATGGTCATGGGGAGACAGTCCTTGAGCCATTCCGCAATGAACTTTGTGATGATTTTATAGACCACATTACAAATCAAAATAGGCCTAAAACAATCCAAATGGTTTGCTTGCTCTCTCTTCAAAATCAAGAGAAGGAAGGTTGCATTCAAAGCCCTAAGCATTTCTTTGTTAGAGAAGGATTCCTGCACCACATCCAAAAGATCCTAATTGATAATATTCCAAAAGTCCTAGAAGAATTCAATAGGGAAGTCATCAAGCCCTAGAGCTTTGCCTCTTTTCATACTAAACACCACTACCTCCACCTTAGCCATGCCAATGGGCCATAGAAGAGAGTCATTCATTCCACGTGACACCAGAGGGGGAATGCATGTTAAAACTATATTTTTTGCTAGTTCATTTGGTGGAAATTCATCTAAAAAAAGAGTAGAATAATAGCAGACAACTTCTCTGGATATAGCTTGGGATGAAGTTAGCCATGATCTATCTAGGGAGATAAGAGAAGAGATGAAGTTCTTATTGCGTCTTGCCTGAACTGACTTGTGAAAGAATGCAGTGTTCTTGTCTCCCTCCTATAGCCACTCTATGCGAGCCTTTTACTTCTAAAAGATTTCTTCATAGATTTCCCACTCAATTAAGACATTAGATGCTTGAGATTCAGCTCTACGCAACTCCTCAAATAAGATGAAGTCTCTAATCTGCCTGGTTATCACATCCAACTAGTTTTGGGCCTTCTTCCTCATAGTGTGGAGATTGCCAAAGCTATTTGTATTCCAAAATTTCAGCTGCCTCTTAACAAACTAAAGTTTTTTAGTGAAGGAAAACATAATAGTTCCATAGCTAGGTCCTCCTTGCCTCCACCATTGTGCCATGAGATCATAGAGGGATGCTTCACAAAGCCACATAAGCTAAAACTTAAAAGGAGGATTCTTTGGACCAATAATAATGCTGGTAGAGAGCTTAATCGGCCAGTGGTCAGAACCTCTCCAATTGAGAATTTTTGAAACAAGGGAGGTAGAGGTAGATCACTAAAAACAAGAAACAAGAAATCTATCCAAGTGCTCAGAGATCCCAGCATTGCCAATCTTTCTGTTGCTCCAAGTGTAAAGCCTGTTGCAAGGCTTAAGGATGTCAATATTTTGCTGAAGAATATCTGAAGATGGTCCTAGATGGGGCAATCCTCCCCTCTTCTCTTCTAGGCTGACAACTGCATTAAAATCTCCTATCAAAATCTAAGGCAGAAAGGGGTGGTAGCTTCTCACAAACTGGATATGATCCCATAGCTTGAGTTGTCCAGAGAGATCCATAGGCGCATAAACATTGGTAACCAAAATTTGTTCACCAGACTCCATGGAAAGGGCCAAGCTGCTAGCCAGCTAGTTGAGTGGCATTATTTTACTGGGATTCCAAGACAAATCCAGCCCCCCTAAGCTTCCTGAGGCTCCAACACATTGGCTTTGGCTAGAAGCCCATATTTTGAACATACAAGACAAGCATGGATCAACAGAAAGTTTTGTTTCTTGGAGGCAAAGGATATCAGGATGTTGTTCCATCACCAATTGATGCATAGCTTTTTTTATGGATGCTATATAGTCCCCTTACATTCCATGAGAGAATAATCATGAGGTAGAGTGGGGGAAATGCTCATCTAGGGTCCGAACAACCCCTGACTCTACCAGTAAATCTCCTATGATTTTGATTTTGTCTTGATCTTTCTGACGACTAGCTCTTGGTAGATTAGTTACTAAAGCTTTATTGAAGGATCTTTTCAATAAGCTAAGAACTAAAGAAGATCCTTTTTCTTTCCTAGTAGCTTCCACATCTTTAACCAAATCTGCCTAGCGAACCTCTTTGTCATCTGAGGCAATCAGTCCTGTAATGATATCTTCCTGTGGCCCCAGGGGGAAATTTGGGGTCTACTATACCACCATGTCTTATGACCCATCACATAAGGATAGCCAAATAGCTGCCTCAGTATCCTCTCCCTGAAGTGCTTTCAGAATGCCATCTTCAATGGCCATGTTATCCAGAGCTTCAAACCGATTGAAACCCATCTCTACCGGCCTGTCATAATTTGGATGCTTCTGGCCATGGCCCTTAGCACATCTTTAAACTGGGATAAATCCATCCTTGTCAGGACCCCTGAAGCCTGCCATACCATGATCTGAACTTGTGGGGTTAACATGGGATTTTCCTTTTGTGGCATTTTTAGGATGATTATGAATCGATCCACTATTGCTCATCTGACCATTTCCTTTGCCTTCATTGGTCATCCTGGGTCTGGAGGGCTCATCAAGTGATCCAATGTCTCTGTCAACCATGGGACATTGCTGATGTAGGTGGCCATACACATGGCAAATATGGAAATGAAAGGGAATAGACTCGTAGTCAATTTGTTGAACCCAGGAAGAGGTGCCCAGGCAAATTTCTAAAGAATCTGGCAGGGGATTATTTAAATTAATATCAACACAAATATGGGCATAAGAAATAACCTTTTTGTCCAGCATTTGGTGCACTATAGCTATTGGTGTTCCAAGCATAGCAGTTATTTGGCATAGGATATCCTCTCACCAAAATTCTAGAGGGAGTCTTGGCAGCCAAACCCAGGACGGGATGAAAGCTGGAAGATCTTCAACAGAGTTGAAACATGGGTGCCAGGGTTTGAGAAAAAGACCATTATGCTCATAAAAGTAAGGGCCTCCCTCAAAAATCTGATTCTAGTCAGATACTGAGGTAAAATTCACCATAAAATAGTTGTTTCTAGCTATCATGATATCAAAGTCTCCATCAATCTACCATGTTTAGCGTATCTAGGCTTCCAAAGTCGATGAGGAAATTCTGATGCCCAAGAATTTGTAGATCAGAGTGTGGGGGGTCAAGTATTCCACTTCTTTTACTGCCTCTAGGGAAATAATCAAAACAGGTCGATCTTGACTCTGAGGCAAGCAACCATTTACCTTCTTTAACTTGGAGGTCTCACTAATGTAAACCGTCTCTCTTTTCTGTGCATTCCCCCTAGGCAGAGGCCATTCCTCCTTGGGGGCATCAGCCAAGCCGCCACTCCTCAAACCTTCACTCGCATCCATCTATACTCTTACTATTTAAACCTTAATAGTTTGTTTAAAATACTTTAAAGAAAACTCAAGGTTTGATGCAAATACCTTCAAGGATACATCCAAGGGGTAAAAGTATTTGTCATAATATGCATTGGATGAGAAAAAATGTATCCAAATGAACATGTTTGTATAAATTAAACCCATATTGATACAAATTTGACTTCACAAAAGTACAATAAAAAGATGAAACTATTATTCTTATTATCACTTTTCAAATCTTAGTGCATGTTAATTCATGATCACCTATTCTAAATACAATAGATCAAATTTTATATTTAAAATGAACATGATAATGTATATTTATCAATTTAGAAACAATAAAAAATGACATTAATCACATAATTAGATTCATGATAAAAATAAAGTTTTAAAGCTATCCCCTATCATGAAAACTTTAGACATAGTACAACAATTCACAATGAGCTAGAATTACATCATTTTAAAATTATTTTACTAATGTATTAGTATTTTTCATATTAGAAGCCATATGTGATTGAATTTAGTAGTAAAGTCCTTAATGCAAGGATTGTTCCTAAAATGTGAATAGTGAGCTCATTTTCTAGTTGGAATGCCCTCATCTTATTATGCTTTCTAAAAAATTCTTCAAGGTTGTCAAAAATTTATAAAGTACCATGACATCCTAAAAATGAAACTTTAATTTAGGGGATATTGAAAGAATAAAGATGCCTTTAGATTTATCAATTTTTTTTTTCCTTTTTGTTGTTGGATAATGTCTAAAGGTGTAGGTTATTCACTCATAGAAATGTGGTAAAGGCCATTGATAATGATCAAATGGCAATGCATTCTTTCCAGGTCAAGTAGTTGGAACTTAAGATAGTTATCATTTTTTCTCCCATTATTAGCACAATAACTTGAGTGAAAAAACATAACCCATTTTTTTGAAAAAATATCTCTAGAAATACAATTTAAAATGGTGATATAGATGGTAAAATCACAATGGTGCTATATTCCTATGGGATTTTTTTCAAGAAAGTGCTTTTGTTACTATAGATGAATTTTTTATTTATGATTTTTTATGAAAAAAGTGAAATACACATCAAAATGATCGTCTTGATGAGAAAATAATGATAATGAATTCACACCATGGGACATATGTTTTTTGTATTTTTTTAAAATAACATAAATTCTAGTCTATATCCCTTTAACATATCATTTTTTTGGGAAACCTTTTCCTACAAAAAAAAGCCCTCTACTTTTCCATTTCATTATACTTTATAAACACTGGTTCTATTAGTAGTTCAAGAATAGAAATGCCTCTATACTTTTATAAAATAAAAACTCTTTTGTAATATTCTAAAATAGAACCCCCTCTATACTTTTCTTTAAAAACCCAAAATATGGATATTGAAACTAAATCTAAACATGGACTTCTGTAATTAAGTATAATTAGTCAATAACACAACTAAATTTGAATAGATAATAATAATGCAAATTTACCAAATCTAACTAGAGTAATTTTTTGAAATATTAGTTTGAGTTATGTTTGATCTATAGGATTTATGATATATTAATCCATAGTCATAAATAGTAAAATTCCAAAAGAGCACTGACTAGGGAGGTTTCCACTATCTCATAGCCACACTATCATGTCTCTTATGTATGCATAGAGTAACTTATTATGGCTAACTACTTATCAGTGCACCACATAATTAAATGATTGAGAGTATTTCTATTTAAAAAAAGTAAAAATCCTATTTGATTCTTATATAACATGATATATTTGGAAGAAAAAATATGTATACAATTTTATTTGATGGCCTAAGTATTGGGGAAATACCCCTCACACCATAGGTCATATAAAAATGATAACCACTTCTCCCATAAAAAAATACATGTGAATTTTAAAACTTGCAAAACACAATTTGAACCTAAGAGAATTCTATGAAATAACTCTACTTCAACCTTAATAACCCATAATGTTCATCAATTTTTAATCAAACAAGATATCCTAAGGGTAACATGAGAACATAATATTGGTTATTTAAAGTAATCCATGAAATATGTGCTTGTGTTTTACCTTATTTTTTATATAAAAAATGAATGTTATACCATAGGTATAAAACTTGATATATCTATTTATATTATAATATATGATATTTAATCATAAATATGAATGTAAAGTAGAAGTTAATGTAATTTAAATTAAAATTCACAAGTGTCAGATGCTAAAAATAATACGTTCAATGAAATACAAGATAGTTATTTTCTAATATCTAGTTAATTATGACTAATGTTTGATAGTGGAAATTAGGAACATATAAGATTATGATGGATCAGATGTAGAGGTAAGATCAATGAATATTATTAGAAAGGTCATGCATTCCCTAGAGAATAGTGCATTCCAATCATGTCATTTGTCTACAAAATTATCCATATTGATTGTGAAAAATATCTAACTATTTTGTTGCTTATGTCGACTATCAATCAAGTGGTTAAGCTATTACGATCGTGTAGATGTTGTATAGGAATCAATATTTTCATTTTCTTTGCCTTAGAATTCCTAAGGTTAATTTTGGAAGATTGAAACCTAAAAAAAGAGAGGGGGAGTGTAGTGAACTAGTATAAACCTAATCACCCTCTTTTATGATTAACCACTTCTTACATATCAAGTTACTCAATGGAGGGAATCAAGCCAGATGTAATTATCCTATCTAGTATCATTATGAAATTGTGTCCCTTAACTATATGTATGAAACTATAAATTTGGATTTTATACATCAAAATTTTATCTCTTTACTTAATTTGAGATGCTTAAAATTTTAGACTTCACTTAGAGATTGATATTAAAATTGGGAAGAAGAGGGCATAATTTATCATTGTACACTAGTGTAAAAGATAGAAGCCATACGATTGTCATAGAAGGAAGAGGGCATTCTGCATATTTTATCTTTATATTGAAACCATAGGTATGGTTTTTCCATGATTGATTGAGGCTTTGGGGTGCTTCATTTTAGGGAAAGGGAGTTGAACTTTGTATCACCATGGATTATCATATGGCCTTCTATTTACTTACATCATGTTCTAGAAACTATGGAGTGTATGTTAGTGTGATCCTTTTAATGCATTTATCTACCTCATCTTTGAGTTTAGATTTTCATGGGATAGTGATTAGCTTTATATTTGGGCTTCAAATCTTCTTACTTATTGGTAATAATTTTAATAAAATGGTTGATTATGGTTATAGTATGTTTTTATTTGAATGTTTGGCACTTTGTGTTATTGTTGGTCTTGGTGATAGTGGTAGAGGTACTCTTAATGCATAGATATTTGGTTGGAACCCTTCAAGGTCAAAGCTTTGATTCTAAGGATTTTTTGTGTGTTCTTAATAGAGGTAAAAGACCTATAATTGACATTTTAGGCTTGTTACCTTAATATCTCATGTTTTATTCAATAAGGGAACCAATTTCTATTTTCATGGCCTTCACTTTTCTCAAATCTCTTGGTTCAAGGAACTTGTATTATGCATCTAGCCCATGTGGTGGTCTATTCATATATTTACATGTTAGAGGTTTAGGGTGAGTAATTCATACTAAAGGTGTGTTCTCTAGCACTTTATTTTTAAGGTAGTATTTCCTTTTGTCTTTTGAAAGCCCTTGTTTGTCTATTTATTAATTTTTTATTTGGGAGTTTATTGGGTGGGGGTTTCTTAATGAACATGGACTAAAACCCCCAAATTCTAGGGATAGATATAGAACTTGTGTTTTTATTAGCTATTTTGGGTAAATCTATGTTAGGACTTGGTCATGCAGTGATGGTTTTAAATGTTTACTATTTTGGTTTAGATATTCTTATGTCAGTTCTATTTAAACTTGGTGTTCATGAGGCCTTATAGGATATTTACTCATTTGAGCAAAACAAATTTGGAATTATTATTTGTGTGGTTTATAACTTGTGTGTTAAGGACCTCACTCATAAACTAACTAAATAATAATAATAATAATAATAATAATAATAATAATAATAATAATAATAATAATAATAATAATAATAATAATAATAATAATATTTGACTCATATATTAGCTAAAAAACACCTTACACACATGATTCCTTTTCAAGAAGGAATAAATCTGATCATGGGCCACTTTGAGGGGGATATCTCCTTTGAGCAAGTCTCAATTATAATTTATTTTTAGGATGCATTATAATAGCCTATGCCAATTTATTTTATACTATTTTGATCTATTCTACACTTCCTTTCTATGAATGTGGGATCATTCCTCTATTGTATTACTATTCATATTACTATTACATTCTACATACATTCTACTATTCTATCTATTACAATGGGTTTGAGGGATGTCTTACAAATCATATACATTGATAGAATTTTATTAAATTAACAAAATAAAAAAATATGGTTAAGACAAAGGGTCCTAACATGCCCTCCCCATTAAAAGTTTTACCATCAAATCTTAAGGTGAGGAAACTGTTCTTGAATGGAGAGAAGAGGCTCCCAAGTAGCATCTTCCAATTGTATTCGCTACCATTGGATGAGATCTTTGGTGGTGACTCAATTATAGATCCAATGAGAGTGCTTATTGAGGATGGAGTCAAGCTATAAAAGGATGGATCCTTCCACATTAATTTCTATAATCACTATTTGAGTGTGGATATTCTACCCAAGGATCTTGTTTAAGTATGAGACATGAAAAATAGGGTGCACACGTGATGAAGGCAGAAGTTCCAACTTGTAGGTGATAGGTCTAACCCATTGGAAGATTTGATAAGGCCCATTAAAATTTGGAGCTAATTTATGGTATATTTTCATCTTCAAAGAGGATTGCTTGTAAGGTTATAGGCAAAGGAAAACCATATCTCCAAGTTGAAAGGATTGTTTAGGGTGATGTTGGTCTACCCATTGTTTCATGAAGTTCTATAATATATGGAGATTATACTTAAGGAGATGAAGGATATTATCACATGCATGGATGGTAATATTAATATCCTACACTAGGGATGTTCTTGATAAATATGAAATAATTGAAGGTGGATTTTGGCCATAGACAACCTCATATGGGGTTAGCTTGGTGGTCATATGTTATGAAGTGTTATACCACCATTTGGCAAGAGGTAATAATTTTACCCAATAATGTGGCTACTCCATGAAAAAACAACAAAGATATGTTTCCAAACATTTATTAATAATTTAGTTTGGCCATTAGTCTATGGATGATATCTTGAACTCATTTTGAGAGTTTTACCAAGGTACTTGAAGAGTTCTTTCCAAAAATGACTCATAAAACTAAAATAGCGATCAAAGATAATAGATTCAATTACACTATAGAGCTGAAATTTGATCAAATAATGTATGGGCTATGGTAGAATTAGTTTATGGATAAGATAGATGATATAAATGAGTGCATTTATAAATAAAATCCATAACAATAATAATAAATAATTATTTTTAGAATTTGGGAAGCGTTCGATCAAATTGATGGAAATGTTTATCTAGAGACATTGTGGAATTGGTAGTGGTTAAAGTAGACTAGGTGGTGAAATTGTTTCCCATTTATGTCATTGAAAAATGTCACATTCAACAACAAATTTATTGATATCCTAATTAATTATAAATAAAAAAAAAACTACAACAGACTCACTTATAAGTTTTCAAAAAACCTAAATGACCTACATAAGGGGAGGAATGCATCTTCTAAAAAATGGTCTATTTAAACCTCAAGCTATAAATTAATATAATACAAACTTTATATCTCAATGTTTGTCCATCCCAAGTATAGTAAGGTTTATCAAATGATTTAGTAGAGGGTTGAACAATGTGTTTGTGGGTGGATTTATCATGATACCACTAATTTTAAAGATCATAGAGCCATGTAGAAATTGGAATGGAAATAACACATGAGCAAGCTTGTTCTTCAAACTAGTGAGAGAGGACATCCACCAACATTTCCTTACCTTTTTTTTAGGTAATTTCATAATCATTTCCCATGAGTTTAAAAACCCATTTATGATGATCTAGGGAAGATACATGTTGTAAAAACTATTTATGGCTTTGATGGTTTGTTTTGATGCAAAAGGGTTATCCAAGTAAATATTAATACCATTTGTGAACTTCATGGAGGATATTCATCATCTCTTTGTCATATGTGGAGAATTCCAAATTTCTCCCAATGAGGTTTGCTAGAGAAGGTAATGGGGCATCCTTCCTACATAAATACATCACCAACACCTATGCCACATGAATCACACTCAAGAATAAACATCTTGGAGAAATAAGGCATGGACAAGACTAGTGTGGTGCACATTTCATGTTTAAGGCTAGAAAATTCTTGGGCAGAGTATTTATTGAGTAGAGTTATCAATGGAACTACAATTGTGCCATAATATTTGATAAATTTTTGGTAAGACCTTATCAAGACAAGAAATCCATGTAAGCTTTTTAGTATCTTGTGTTGTGGCCAATTTGTCATAGTTTATGTTTTAATGGGTTCAACACAAGCACCATTAGATGCAAGAATATGTCCCAAACACTCAACCTCTATTTCCCCAAAAGAAAATTTTGAATGTTTGGTACATAGGTAGTTGGCAGAAAGAATTCCCAAGGTTGTGTTGAAGTGGTGGAGGTGATCTTATAATGTGTGATTATAGATGAGAATGTCATCAAAGAAGGCCAAGATAAACTTCCTCAAGAAAGGGAGGAATACTTGGTTCATCAAACTTTAGAATGTGGAGGGGGCATTGGTAAGCCCAAATGACATGACAAAGAACACATAGTGGTCGACATGTGTGAAAGTTTATCTTGGAAATGTTAGTATAATTAATATGGATTTGGTGATATCCAAAGTGCATGTCTAATTTAAAGAAAAACTTTTCACCATGTATTTAATCAAGGAGCTCATATATGATCATAATGGGAAACTTATCTTTGATGGTTAGCTTGTTCAGTTCCTGATAATCAATGTAGAGTTTCTAAGAGACATCCTTTTTTTAATAATAAATGTTAGAATAGGTTACTAATGCAATATAACATGCTAAGTATGAGGATAACTAAGTTTTACTCAAGTGTGCAGGATAGCGCAGGGAATTCATAGTTAACAAGGAAAATAGAAACATAGTAGAAATGAATTATTATGTGATAGATAGGAATTAAGATTCACCAATACTTAATTAAGGCTTGTAGAGTATTTGTAGTTAATTAGATATAATTAAGCCAAACATTAAATGTGATATTTAATTCAAGAAAAATAATAATAAATATAGTAAGTAACCATAACCAAATAGTCTATATTGATCTCAACAAAGGTATATATATATATATATATATATATATATATATATAATTTATACAAGCATACATTTATATAGTCATTTAAAATATCTTTTTATTCACATTATTCTCATACTTTGGTGCCAAAATAGGATACTATTCACCTTCTATCTACTACAAGTTGTGAAGGATATGACAAAATACATATAGCTAATAAATAGGTACATAACACATGAATATCTGAAGAATAACCTGCACAACTTCACTTATCCATTTTCTTCTCCTAACACTTTCCTAGACTTAAAATGCTATCTCATCCTTAGAAAATGTCATAGGATCATCTGAATATGCTCACACACAGAAGCAAAAGATATGGTTAGACTAGTAAGAGTCATAGTAATCACTCAAGGCATAATTTTTGGTTTTTACCTCTTGCACACTACTTAGCTACCCTTTCAGGGTTTCAACTATGTAGCATAACAAGATACCACCCTTTTGGGTATTAATTAGGCTAGCATAACCAAGTGTCTACCCTTTATGGGTTTTGTTTATAATTTTTTTTAGAATTTATGTCTTATGGAGTATTTTGAAGGAGGTGGCATTCATAAGGAATAAAAATGACCATTAGGATATGTGTCCCTAAATTGTGTAGCTTTGCACTACATGATGACTTGTTATAGCTTGGATGGGGGCTTGTAGACTAGAACATTGAGAATTTAGGCCACATCACTTCAAAATGGATCTAGGTCACTTTTGTAAGTATGCTAATTGATCATCACCTATTGGATCATGTGCATCAATATGAGCATCGATGCATGATATTTGATGATTTTTTTTAAGTTTGATTCATTGGTGATGCTCATGACTAACTTTATATTACTAAACCTCATTTGGATTTCTTCACTCAGTTTCTTCAACTTGGTTATGTGGCATTCAACCTAGAGACCTATGAATGAACTATGCCAAATCTCACTCTACCAATCAATAAGTCAATCATGTACATTGTCCCTATCATTGAATGATTCCTAAATATCTTAGTTTTTATCTTCTACCAATGTGGTTTAGTTTTCCATGGTTGCCTTGGCAGATGCAACAACAGTGAAGTTTATATTGGAGTTGGCAAGGGAGTCATCAAGGTGTTGCTTCTAATCCAAGAGAATTCATGTGACATGATGTACTTAGATGGTTGTAATATTGATCATACTCTAGTATTCTTCTAGTAAGGTATTCAATGTTGTTACCTCAATCTTCATATTTTGGCCCAATGTATTGACTATCTAAAGTTGTTGGGTTACACACTAGTCTTTTGTGAGCTTAGTGACTAATGCATTGAGCCTGCACTACTCATACATCACTTGGTACCCAATTACTCAAGTGACCCAGTTTGGGTAAGTGTCCTCAATCATTTTCACCACTTCATTAAGGCGATATTTTAGCTCCACATTCTTCACCTTTGACTGATCCCATTCTCGATCCAAGGAGGCATCCTTCTAATTGATTAACTATTAGAAGGCTAAGTCACCCTCCATTACTTATTCAAAGGTATATTAGAGATGTCTAATGAAGCCTCCTACTTGACTAGGAGTGTAGCCAATGTGCTTATAGATGTTGATGGGTCTAGGCATGGCATAGTGGAAAGTAGGAGTGAAAAGATGGTGCACTGAGCACTCATTATAAGAACATCCTAGAGCTAGACACCTTCTAGTGTTAAATTGGGTTATTGTGAACTTATCTATGTGGTAGGGAGTGTAGACACTGGGTAGGATACTCTATTTAGTCTTGAGGTTGTACTGGTCTTTGTTGTTGTTGTTGTTGTTGTTGTTATTATTATTGTTGTTGTTTTGTGGCTTCCACTACTAGCTTGTATTTTGATTCCTCCTCCTCCATCATCTTCTTCTCTTCTTCCTCCCTCTTCTTTTTCTCTCCTTCTTTCTCTTTCTCTTTCTTATTCTTTTGTTCATCTTATTTATTTTTCTCTTATGTTAGGGCCATATCCTTATATTACTCTTATGTAGCTTGGGCCTACGCTTATGCTTAATCTTATGTTTGGGCATGTACCTACACCTATTATTGATGTAGGGCATCATCATCTTCCTCTATTTTCTTGGTAGCTTCCATGGCCTGCTATGCTTGGGCCACTACATCTTGTTTTCTCTTTTTCCCCTTCTCTTACTCCTCTTGCGCTTTATTGGTTACGTCAATTTTTCAATGTGCCTACTTGGCCACATCCATGGCCTTCTAAATGCCAACCTCTACATCTTTGGCATTCTGTGTGGCCTTGAATTCTTCATCTTAATGTATGGTTTGTTGTTTTTATGCTTCTTCTTTCTATCTCTTTTTCTCTTCTTTCCTCATTCACCATTCTACTATGCAAGCTACTTCTTCCCTCAAGGCTTGTTGTTTTTATTTTGTGGGCTACTCTAGTGTGATTTCTTTAGCCTCTTGTGCATATGATGATGGTAGTTAATCATTGGGTCACACCTATGAGCTATAAACCTATGCCTTCCTCCCAAGTGTGACCAATCTATGTTTGGGTGGTGGTACAGTAGGTGTAGGGGTAGGTTGTGCTTCTTACATAGTAATAGATCATATAAACATGTACTCTTATAACATAGGGAATAACCTAGCCTCTTAACTTGTTTGAGGCCTATGCATAAGTGTTGTAAGTAGACTCTCCAATATGATTGCAAAGATGTCCTTAGTTATGAATGTCAGTGCAAGTTGAGGCTGAAATAAATCCATTCAATGTTGGAGCTACTTTACTTGTTCTTGAACTATGTCAATAATAATAAAAGGTGGGTAAGATGGGAGGTCCACTCATAGTTTAGGGGGAACCTAAATTTATACCTGAATTATGCACATTGCCTTCCAAAATAATTTTTTTCTCCTCTTCCTTCTCAATAAGTCCTCAACCATGTTTTCCATCATGACCTAGTAGACTTCCTAATCATCTATGCTAATTTTTAGGTGGTCATAAGAGATCATTATCTGAGGCACCTTCAGATCATCCATCTAGGTTATGGTTTTACCTATTTTTCAATTTAGGGGAGGAGATGTTGAATGGTGTTCTACTTTGTGCTTGACCTTCTACTGCTATGAGTTGGTTACTACTATTTTTTGTGCTATAAGGACATATATGCTAAGTGTTATTACTTTCAAGGGGATCACATGCCTAGCTATGGATTATTTTTGTCAACCCACTTTGGCCTATACCATGTCCATTTTTATGAATAAGGGGAGTGCTTGGAAAGGTGATCTTAGAAGCTCATGGATAGTGATGAAAAATCTTTTAGGTAGTAGGGTAATAGAAGCATGTTGACCTAGGTATTGCATGATGTTGGGTGATACTCATGGATGTGATCTGATGAGGTCCAAGAACTCCTCCCATCAAGATTTGAATTTGTCCTCATGTGAAAAATATCCATGATCTTATATCCAAATGAGATTCTAAAATTATTGTATTATCCAATAGTCTGTATTAGGGCACATTGCTCCCTCTGGTGACTTCCATTGCATGAAGTAGAGTAGGAAGATGAGGAATTTATATTAGAATGTCTACTTAGGAGAGGTATGACACTTCTTAATTTTTGTGAGTAACTCTTGGATGAAGTACTTTGGTTTGTTGAATTGTTCTTTTTTGTGGATCATCCAGTGGATGATGTCAACAAATCCTTTAGGTATTTTATTAGAAAAATTGGTCATCTTCTAAAATCTTCTTGTGATGCATTTGACAAGGATGCATACTATATTATTTAGGATGTAATCAATGGGAATACCTATATTTTCCTACACCTACAAATTCTAGACTTTTTGTAAAATGGGAGGCATTTTCATCTTTTATGGAGCCAAAGAATCTTCACATGCATACATGCCCAAAGTTTGAGCCAAGGCTTATGTATTGATGACAACAGTCTCATTCAGGCCCAAGTCTATGTTACCATCATTTTATCAACCAATAAAAACTTGCATTATTTCTCCTAGGTCACCAAAATTAAGCATTCATAGCAGGCGCTCAACATCTTTATTATGCAACTGATAGGGAGATGCAAGGGTGAGCAATTGTGTAGAATTGATAGGATATAGTTTGAATATCTTCTATTCTACTTGGTGGAGGAAATAAAACATCTTTTATTCACTTAAATTTGTTTGATTTAGTGTCATATTGACACCTATAAATGCTTTGTTCACATATGTGAGATCCTTAATTAGCTATGAAGTATCCATAGCTGTGTAAAGTGAGAGATTGGAATAATCTCCAGTCTTTAGTAGTCAAACTTAGGCTTTATAGATTTAACACCTCTTAGATTTTTCATAAATATCACACTAAGCTATCCAGTCATCATGAATGCAATGGTGGATGTGGAAAATCTTTATCCAATTTGGCCATTAAATTAGTTAGTCATTGGCACATGTGTGGAGTTACATCATTATGATCTTTGGTGTTCATATAAGGGTACAAGTAGTTAAAGTTGATGAGATAATAAAAATTTGAAGATCACATCAATAGACCCTTGGATCATGCATTTATTTCTAGTGGATGACTATTATCCACTAGATATATTTTTGATGGGATGTTTTCATACCTTTTTCAGACTTCATTTCTTTTAATCGCTCTTCTTTGACTTTCCTAGTGGCACATGTGGATCCTCCTATGTATGGATAGCACACATGATACTTGGTATTTTAATTCTAAATTATTTTTGAAGAGATCATATACAAACTAATATAAATAGAAAATAAGCATAGATAAAATATGTAAAAATAGGGAAATACTAATCTACTTGGTGCTACTTAGCACCTACTCAGTTTGAAGAATGAGATTAATCAACTATTGGTAAGAGGGCTTAAGCATATAGCCATTAACCTACCTTGGTAACATGGTTCCTTGAAGATCTCTTAAAAACATAGTTCCCTACTATGTTAGGTCATGTATAATATAAGGCCCTTTCTATCGTATTTGTAACTTGCTTGGGAATGCTCTAAAATGACTATCATACAATAAGACTGGTTGATCGTTATGAAATTATTTTTGGCACAAGTTCTTATCATGTTATGCTTTATAACTCTACTTATGTACTTCCTATATATAAGCTAATTTTTGTCTAAACTTATCCATCTTATTTATTTCAAAGATTCAGTTAGTAAGAGACTCATGATCTCCAAGTCGTATAACCATAAAAGTGCATAGGTTGGGTACTAAGTATTCCATCATCATGATGACTTCAAGACCATACACCAACTAAAAAGTCATAAACCTTGTAGATCATTTATAATGCATGAGACATGCCCACAAACTCATAGGAATTCAATCTTCCAAATCATCACTCTTGAGATTATAGAACTTTTTCAGCATTTTACCTAACACTTTATTGGAGGTTTCAGCTTGGGTATTGGCCTATGGATGATACGTAGTGCTTTTTTGATGATAAATAATAAATTATTTAGTTATATATTTAATGGTGTTGTTTATAAATTTCATTCCTCTATTATTGACTAAATTTATAAGGTATCCAAACCTTATAATGATGTTTTCATATATAAACTTCATTGTGTCCTTTGCACCATAGCTAGGTGTAGTAGTAGTGTCAACCCACTCGGTAAAATAGTCTATTGTACTGATGATATACCTTAATTTGTTATGCTTTCTCAGTGTATAGATAGGTATAAAAAATTTAATGCCCCATTTTTCAAAAAGTTTTTTCAGTAACAAAGGCTACAAAGGCATTTCATCTTTCTATAGTGCTTTACCCATGTATTGATAGATATCACAGTGTTGCACAACTCTTTGTGTATCTTAGAATAGATTTGGCCACCATAATATTCTATGTATAAGTTTTCTAGCCATAGATTCTCCCAAAAAATTTCCTCATGTGATTCATTGATGTGCTTCTTTTAATATTTAAGATCTTTCATGTTCTATAACAACCCTACACATAACTTCATCCTTCCCCAAGTGATACAGAGCCTTATAGATGATGGTATATGTAGGGCTCTAGTAGCAAATTACTTCTTATCATGTTCTTGATAGTGCATAGGTAAGACTCCTTATTTGAGGAAGTTGTAAATGGATTCAAATTTTTCAATATTTGTAAATACATGGAAGAGGTGAGCATCAAGAGAGTCTTTTTTTAATTCTTCTAGCTCTTCACCATTAGTAATGTGGGTGAGATGGTTTGGTCCCACATTCTCTCTTCTTGGCTTGAAATTAATGTAGAATTGAAACTCCTAAAATAGCATCAACCATAAATAGATGTGCCTTCCTAGCATCATCTTGTTGACAAGGTATTGTAGATATTTAAGATTAGTGAATACTTTGATTGATGTCACAAGTAGATAATGCTAAATTTTTTAGAGTGTGAACATGATGACCAACACTTCTTGTTCAGTGGTTGTGTAGTTCTTCTCTGTATCAAATATTTTTTAGCTAAAATAAATAAATAGGATGGTTGAGTCTACCATATTCTATCTACACAAGTAAAACACCAACTATGATACTTGAAGCATATACATGTACGTGAAAAGGCTTTCTCTAGTCTAGAAAAACAAGTATGGGCATAGTAACAATTCTTTGATTCAGCTTGATAAATGCTTCTTGGCATTATGAATTCCAGACAAATTTCATATTCTTTCATAGTAAGGATTCCAACAAAGATTAAATAGTTGCATAACCTTTGATAAACTTGTGATAGTAAACTATATGTCTTATAAAATAGTGCATTTTGATGAAACTAATAGGTGGAGGTATAGTCAAGATTACTACAATTTTTGCCTAATCTATCAGAATGCCTTTACTATATATGACATGGCCAAAAAATTCACCAAAGGGTGTAGAAAATAAATATTTATTCAAATTCAAATCAATGTATATATCTTTGAATCATTACAACATTAAACACAACTTATAAAAATTTTCTTTGAACAAGGAGAAGACTGCTCAATTGTCAAGGCAAACTCCTAGGAAGTCATGAATGAAATCCTTAATATCATAACCACTACATGAGAAAACATCACATGTACATTCTTAAAGCTAAAAGTCATGACCTTGTACATAAAATAACCCAAATTCCATTGTAAAATTCCTTTTATTTATATATTTTTCTATTATCAGTATCTGATGATATCCACTAAAACCATCTATGAAAGAATAGACTTTATGACTTGTGATACACTCTAAAACTTCATCTATGAATGGAATTAGGAATAGATAATTTATATAGGCATAATTCAAAATATGGTAGTCCTCACATAATTAAATTTCTCCTAATTTACTATCTTAGAATACTATGGGGCTTACCCAATCTACCTTTTTATTGGATAGATCATTCCTACATCCTGTATTCTATCCAATTTAGCCTTTACTTTTAGCTTCATGTTTTGATTGAGATTGTATGGTCAATTCTGAGTTGGACATGTACACTCATTAATTTCAATATACATATTTCAAAGAGATGGGTCAACTCATTGAACCTCTAAGAATTTGGTGGGAAACACATCTTGATAATCCCTTCGAAGTTGTAGAGCTTCTAAAATTTTAGCTTCTATCCAATAATCACTGATGTTCACCAATTTTGGAACCTCCTTTGTTCTAATGTTTTATAAATAATTTTTAATAACATGATGATAAATGTTGTATTTTTATTCATCAATAGATTCCTATATCCTCTATTGCACTTCCTATTCAGGAATTCAGATGCTTCATAGGTTGTCTTCTCCAGTAGATGTTGCATCAGCATCCTTGAGTGGTTCTACAAGTTGCTCATGCTCAAATAAATCATTCAAATCCATATCACCATTGGAATAAGAATCGACAATGTCTTATACCTCATCTTGTATTTAGTTACATGGTTTCATTAGATATTTTTCTTCATGTTTAGTATCTTTGTACCTTTATAATGTTAAATTAAGATTAGAGGTTGTATTATTCCATGTAGTGGATTTTGTTGTGGTGCTTGAGTCTTTTGCTCACCCATGGCATAAAAAGTATTTGATTTTCTAAAGTGTATTGTGAACCAAAGGATTTTTGTCTTCAAACATAAAGGTTTGTATAAAATCACTTTACACTTGTTCCCAATGCTTGGTTTCCCTTCTATACTCTTGGTGTATATACCATGTTATTGATAATGGAGTATGTATATAGTGGAAAATATGGACCTAGTACTTTGGTGCCACATGTTCCTCATTCTAGAATTCAACACATTTATGTATATGAATTTTTGGGCACTCACCTTTTTGAAAATATAGAAAATTGGTGTGAATTGTTTATGGTAGCTATAACCTATTGATCATGAGCTCAAAGGCAACATCCCATTCAAGATCATCATATTGATGAGTTACCCACCACATCATAGAAACTCCTTTTAGGGCATAATTTAAATCATTGACCTATTGGTTGATGGTTATTATATGAACTCAAAAGCATATAATTAATTCATTTATGTAATTAGTTTCATAATATATATGAAGTTGTCTCTCATGCCTAAAGACCATTCACATTGGTCAGAGTTCATGATCACCTTGAGTCTAGTTGAAGAGGTGGATATTTAAGTCACCACTGATAGATGAAGTTATTTACCATGCTAAATTACCTTACATAGTTAACTCTATGTAGTCCTACATTTTACTATCATCTTAATAAAGGAAGTTAACTTCTAACTAAGTAGGATATTTTACAGACATAGACACACACTCTTCAATGACAAACTAGTTTATTACTAGTTACAAAACTACTAGTCTGGGTTATCACTATTATGATGTCTTTAATTGTTGAGTGAGTAGTGATTATAAATGAGGTTTAATATGTTGGTACAAATATTTTCATTTAGTTACACATAGAGCATTTGGTTTTTTCTCATAATTCACCTTCATCTAACTAGTTTATTACACAATGTATGGGGAATCTGGTTTAATGAGAATTATGTAAGGATTATGAACTTTATTAAGAGGAATGATATCCAATTTATCACCTTGGTGTGCCTCTAATTGGGTATACACCATGTTGATAATCATCTAACCATTATATGCCCATTTCTTACCTATAAGCATTGGGTAATGTGTTGTTGTGGTCTTCATGTCAGTGGCTTCAAAGTCACCGTATAGTGTCAGTTTCACAACTTTGATCTTCACATATTATAATCTACCAATAGGTTGAACCCTTACATAATAAACTAAGCTCAAAGTTACTGGGATATAACTTAGAATTGGTTATCTAATGGCTTCCTAGGTAGACCTAGGAATCATATTGACTATGCTACCAAAATCAAAGATAACATTCAATATCTCATAATAAATAACCTCAATGTCAATGCATGTGTCAAAATCCTAGGGCTTCTTCATTTTAACATACCAAACGAGCTTATCCATATTTTGTTTCTCATTCTATGCACACTCTAATAGATTATGTAGTAGGTTTGTGATGTTTTATAAGATGTCTTCATTATACAATATACTTAAAAGTTTTAGAAGATATGTGAATGCAGTGACAACTCCATCTTGTGCATAATGTCCATGATTTAGCCATATATTTGTGCATCTATTACTGTAGCATCTATTTTAGTGGTGTCTTGATGTTGGAATATTTTCAACATCTACATAGCTTTATACATGAGGCCCTTTTATGTAGCTCGATTTGGGTACTTATCCTATTTAGATTTTTAAATTCCTTGATCATGAGGCATCTCAAATAGAGGCAACCCTTTGTCTGCATGTTGTTATCATGTAAAAAAATTCAATATCACATTTTATTTAGATTGTCCACTAACCATATTCACATTTATGATAGCCTTGTCCTTTCTCTACTTCTCTAAAATAGAACAATATTTCATGTTTTACTTGTCAGAGATTTTGTAGTATGTATAGTATGACTGCCTTTAAGGATTCGTCGATCAATTTCATTAGACATGATTGTATTCTCCACATAGATAAAATTATAGGGGAGTCCATTGATATTTGTTACCTCTACCACCTTGGTATCCTCATATTTATCCACCTCAAGATCTTCTTTATCAGACTGGTTACTACCTCTATATCCTACTTGGTTCTACATAGTGTTTAAATGTTGGTGCTACTAATTGTTATCTCCAGTTATGAATTACTATTGTGTAGCTAGTGGGGTCCAAATTGTTTGTTGCTACTACATTATAGCTAATCTCCAGTGTGTTATTTAGTAGTATTATGGAGATGGAGGTGTCTAACTTGGTGAAGTAGGGGTCCATCTAACTAGACCTTGAGGCTGATACTACAGTGAACTCAGAATCCATTATGACTTGTCTAGGCCATATAACATTTATTTACCTCTAGTCCTAGGATCACTTGCTTTATCAAGGAGATTTGATGTGACATGATGGTGAATATGTTTTTAGTGATGCCATCTTTAAGATCTTATAAATATTGGCATTTCTTCTCATCATGGTTAGGTGACTTGTAGAAATTGCAATACAAATTCTATGGGTTTGTGATATATTACTATAGAACCTGGCATTATGTGGTGGCATGCTTGACTAATCAGTAGAGTTCACAAAATTCTATCTTGAATTTAGGATAGTCATTTCTATAATGTCCTTTTTCATAATCCATACACCATAGATTTAATTTAGGCTTATCTACCTCATGGTATTTCTCCATTTTTTTCATGAAATATTTTATTTTATTTTCAATATTAGAATTGGCATCAAGAGCTTCTCCATAATCTTCAATTTTTTCTATGTGTAGGGTAGTATCTATGACATCTACTTTGGTAGAATATTGATTTTTCACAATGGAAAACCTAATCCTAGAGGATAGTTCTTCAAATAAACATGTAGATTTGTCTTTATATATTAGATAAAATTATACCTTATTCATCACATCATATGCTCATAGTCATAGATGAATTCTCCAAACTTTTGTCGTATCTCCTTCAGGTCCTATATAGTCTGACTAGTGTATTTCTTGATCTTGAATTCTATGACAAGCCAACCCTTAATGTATTTTAGACTTGCATGTTGAACTTCTCTTTGGTATATTAACTCAAGTGATCTACCAGATAGTTCCCCTGCTATCTCTTACTTTTTGATAGCTTGACTAGTGACACCATTAGCTTATCATATCATCTTACAAATTAGTAGGTATTATTTAGGATTCATGGACCCATCATAGATGGATAAGTTTATGAATCCTCTTGGATGACTCATTATGTTGACTAATATAGATGAAGTATATTATATAACTGATATTGGAGGAGGATATGTTCTAAGTGATACTTGCTATGCACTAGATGAGTTCTCATGTGCACTGTGTTTTTTTGCACTTCCTTCTTTGATTAGTTTTAAAAATCATATGGCATTTAAAGACTTATTAATTAATATTTTTTAAATTTTGGATCCCTGATAATGTAATTTATCTAAAAATGGTCCTTCCCAATAATTATCTTCCTTTCCACTTAGCTGAAAACTTAACTCAAATATAAAATATTAGGCTATGGGGATGTGTGCTCTTTTAGTGAATGGTTTTTTCCTATCTTTTCTTCTACTACAATTAAACCTTAAATTATCCTTTGATTATATTCTATTTTTTTGTGTAATTATTCTTCTTTTGACAATACCCTTTCTTTTACCTATGTACAACATCTATCATCTATTTTTTATACTTCTAGACTATTCTCACCTTCTTTGAACATCTCATCTTCATCTCATTCTTCATCCTCTCACTCTATATAATGGAATTCATCATCCTCTTTATTAATTCTTAGGTTATCCTCTCACTCATCTCATATTTGTATTTGTTCATCATCTATTATACTACTACTCTTACCTCTACTCATACCTACCTAGGTATTCTTATATTTATTCCATCTATTTTATTATCATAGTTCCCATTATGAATCTAGACTTTTTTCACTCTTCTTCCCTCACATATCCATTCTATATATAGGTTCAAGCCTTACTTATTCATCTATCTATCATTCACCATTATGTCACATGCATCCCCATACACCCAAAGAAACTAATCCATATTGGCTAGAGTAGGCACCATGGCCCTATATTCAACTAACATCTTTGTCAAGAGAGGTAGTTGTTAAAATTTTTCTCTAATTATTTTGACAAAATGGTCCAATGAAATTTTAAATGCTATATATACCTGTACTATGAAATTAGTGATGTATCCATATATGGTGGTGGTAACCCAATAGTCTATTGCTCTCATCCAATTAGTTTCTATTTTTAGCAACTGGTCTATCTAATCTTCGATCTAGGTAATTATTTATTTCATTCTAGGATTAATTAAATAGTATTCCATTATTTTCAATGAATTAGTTAGTAGTTTAGGTAGTTCACACCATAAAATTTCATATATCTCCTTGTAAATATGCTCCAAAATAATTTCACTTATGGTAAGACCAATCATTTTAGATTCTTTTTCTATGAAATTCCATACTTTTTGGTCTAACCATGTTTCAATGTCTCACTATTCTGGTAATCATCTTTCCATAGTTTCCTCCAAAAGGAGTGTTTCCATGCTCACCACACCATTTTTAATAGAGTTTATTGATGCAATAAAACATGTTAATTAAGAGGGTAACTAAGATTTACTCAAGTGTATAGGATAGTGCAGGGAATTCATATTTAATAAGGAAAATAGAAACATAGTAGAAATGAATTATTTTGAAGTAGATTGGAATTAAGATTAACCAATACTTAATTAAGGCTTATATATAATTTGGATTAAATTAGATAGAATTAAGCCAAACATTAAACATTATAGTGCATGCAAAGAAAAAAATAAGAAATATAGAAGGTAACCATAACCAAATAGTCTATATTGATCTCAACAAAGGTCTATCTATCTTCTTCATACAATCATACATTTTTAAAGTCAATAATAGTCTCTAACTATTCACATTCTTCTCATGCTTTGGCACCAAAAGAGGAAATTTATCACCTTACATCTATTACAAGTCATGAAAGATAGGAAAAATAACATATAGACAAAAATTGGGTACATAATGTTTGAATATTTGAAGAATATCCTATGTATATTCAATTATCCATTTTCTTCTCCTAGCAATCAAGACTGGTGAAGAATATATAATAGTGATGTGCCAAATGAGTCATACCTTTAGGAGGTCATGAACCATATTTTTAATCTTAATATTTTGATGAAATGGGTATCAGTAGGTCTGAATTTTAGGGGTTGTACTATTGGGAAAAAGTTGGATGTGATGGTCCTTAGGGAGGTGAGGTGACAATCCTATGGGTTCTACAAAAACTATCGTATACTTGACCAAAATATTGTGCAAGTCTAAATGTTGGTGACAATATGATGTTAAACTAGTGTGAAGAGGAAATAGTTTGGAAATTATGCTATCAAATCCCCATTTGATAATTTTATCCATGTGGTGAGAGTTAACAATACTTTTAGATCCATGAAGATGGCCTTATAGGGTGTATTTTTGTCTATTCTTTGAGAACGATATCCATAACTTTAAAAAATCCCAAAGGATAGGTTCAAGTTTTCATAAACATTATTCTCCCAAAACAACATCATATCCACTTAAGGACAAAATAAATAGGTCAACCTGAAGGCTATAATCCACCACTAAAATACAAACATTACGACACTTTACCTTGTATGGTGATGTTCCCTAATTGGAAATCATCACCTCCAAATTGGAATAATGGTGTATAAAATAATATTATTGATTAACTACCCATGAGTTGATGAAGTTATGAGTGCTACCAGAGTCAATAAGAATGGTAAGGAGTTATTTCTTAAAAAACCCTTTGACACACATTGTTTGGGGGGTAATGACCCCTACTAAAGCATGCATGATATTTTGGGAGGTGAATAAAGGGACTGAAATAATCATCTATATTCTCTAGTTCTTTTATTGCATATGTACATTCTTCTATATCACGTGAATAATCTATAATGAATAGGTATAATTTATATTCAATACATTTGTGTCCAATGGCCTATTTGTCATCATAATTTTAATAGATCCCATTTTTGTGATCTACACACATTTATGCTATTGTGAGCTTGTTAATTATGGTCACCTTGAGAGGGGTGGGTGCGTTGGTGTGATGGAATATCTTGGATGGTGACCACTTGGAATTATAGTATTGTGAGGTGTGTTTATCTTTAGAGATATTAGATAGTCCTAAGGCATCCATCATTATGTGAGGTTTGAACATTTTAACCTTCAATTGAAGGACATCCTTGAGTATGTTGATGAAACAACTAGTGAAAAATTCATCAGAGAGGCCTTCAATTTAATTGGTGAGTTTTTCAAACTCTATTTGATATTCTTACATGGCACCAGTTTATTGAAGTTTAGTCAGAGTCCCTATGAAGTCAACATAGGCACTAGGCCCAAAATTTAATTACAAGAATTTGGATAAGTCCAAATTTTTGGTTATGTATGTGTCTTATGGTTCCATTGGTGCCACTAAAAAACTTCCTTCTTTAAATTAAATGAAGCAATGGAGACTCTTTCAAAAGTAGGATGTAAGAATAAATATTTATCTACATGGTAGAGCCAACTAGTGGGATCAATGCCATAAAATTTGGGGAATTTTAATTTATGGCCATGGAATGGTATCTTGGAATAATAACTACCATCTAATTGAGTATCATCATTAAGTATATATGTGTAAGGTGTACTCTAAATACTGATTAGGTAATTCTTGAGTTCATACATTTCACTAACCAAGCGGTGATCAATTTTAGATAGTCATGAGTCTAGGTCAGCAATATCATTAGCCATGGTGATTACACATGTAGCAAACATTTTCCAAAGATTCATGGGTACCTAAAATTTTCTATACTCTTCCTTTTTTTTCTTTCTTTTTCTCTCTATTTTTTATTACATAGAAGTAATTACTAAAACTAAGATAACTTGTAACATACTTAATAAATTTCAAAAATACAAACTATTCTAGAAATCTAGAAATGAGATGTACAAAACTTAGAAATTATTTGGTGTAATTCATTATAGTCTAAGATCTATTAGAAGAATAAAATTGTATTTGTTGATTAAAAAATGGAAATTTGCACTTTTAAATGGTAGATTTTGAGTTCGGATTCTGACTAGGATAAGAGAAAAATGTGCAAAATTGACTATTGCAAATACCCAATATGTAATGGATAACTTAGACTTACTCCTTGAAGTTACAAAATATGCATACAAAAAAACACTCACCAAAATATCTCTATCTTTGAAACAATAATTTACACTCCCAAACCTAACTGACAAAATAAAATATGTTCCCCAAAACAAAAAAAATAGAATCTGTAACCACTTTCAAATCACTAGGATATTGAAGGTAAGGTGAGATCATACAATTCATCGAATCAAAGACTCATCACTTATTCAAGCTTATATATATATATATATATATATATATATATATATAGTTTGAAATATTGTCATTGATGTCAAAGGTCTAGCATTATTGGTGATAAAGGCCCCATTACATTTAATAGTGTTTTTAATATTCATATATTGGATAATGTGTGTTAATATTTATTTAATATTAATGAATATATTTTTTGTTGCATATAAGTCAAAAGAGAGCCCATGGAGAAGTTAAAGAGTCATGGGGTAAAAGACAAAAGAGGAATGGGATGCATTTTCACATGAAGAGTCATCTTAAGCAATTCCAAGAGTCACCATGTGAAGACAAAAGAGGGTATGGTGCATTATTATATGAAAACACTTTGAGGAATAAGAAAAGTCAGCAAGATGAAGACAAAAGAGGGTATGGTGCATTTTTCCATGAAGGGACACCTTGAATAATACAAAAAGTCACCAAGATAAAGAAGAAAGAGGAAAGGATGCATTTGCTTATGAAGGGTCACCATATGACTTTTCAAATGTAAGGATACGAAGGGTCATGCAAGTTTGGCTCCATTTTCCATGAGGATGGAAGGGTCACAAAGGGTGAATGCCAAAGGTCATTTGGAAAGCTATAAATAAAGGCTTGAGAATCCATTTGTAATGCACAAGAGTGTGCATGGTTTGTATTTGTTTTTGAAGAGAGAAAAGTAAGAGATATTGTAGAGTTATATCATTTGTTGAGTAATCAACATTGAGAGATAGTTATGTTTTATACATAAAAGGGGTTGGTGCTCCTACAAGTTGGTGCTTACGAACTCTATAATTTGAGTTGGTGCTAATTCATATACTTGAGATTGTTCTCTATGGTTTTTTCCACTTTGGGTTTCCACATAAAAATTTGGTCTCTCTCTCTCTCTCTCTCTCTCTCTCTCTCTCTCTCTCTCTCTCTCTCTCTCTCTCTCTCTCTTATGTGGTACATATTATTATTTTAATTTTATTGCATATCTTGAATGTGTGATTAAGTGGTTAAAGAAAATAAATAAGATTAAGTAAAAGATATATAATATACTGATTCACACCCCCTTATAATATATTTCATGCTTAACAATTGGTATCAAAGTAGGTTCCTTTTGAAAAAAATTACAGCTTGAAGGTAGATCGGGAAAGCATAATGGTTGGATCACATGAAGGTTTTTATACAAATAAGGCACCTTTGTTTGATGGGATGAATTATGATTTTTGGAGCATAAATATGAAGACTTATTTGATGGCCCTTGTATTTGACATTTGACAAGCAATAGTGGAGGAATATGAAGAGCCACAGACACTTGTAACTACTCTGGTAGAAAAGAAGGCAAGTGAAAATAATGCTAAATATTTAAATACTATTTTATATGGTTTATGTGAATCATAATTTGTTAAATGTTATGAAATGTGAATCTACTCATGAAAATTGGGTAAAATTTGAGAATATTTACAAAGGTGATGGAAAGGCTTAGCAAGCTAAGTTTCAGACTTTTAGAAGATAGTTTGAGAGTTTGAAGATGGAAGAGGAAAAAAATATAGCAAGTTATCTTTTACAGGTTGATCAAATAGTTAATCAGATTCAAGCTCTTGGATAAAATTTAGAAGAATAAATTGTGGTTTAAAAAGTTTTGAGATCTCTACCATTGAGATATGATGTAAAAAATTTGGCAATTGAAGAGATGAAGAATTTAGCCAAGCTAAAGATGGATTGACTACATGGTATTCTTATGGCATATGAAATGTACACCAAATAAGAGAAACCCTCAAAGAAAGAAGCTACTTTCAAGACATCAAAGAAAGAGAAGGCTAAGATTTAAGAATCAAGTGATAGTTCTAGCGATGATGAAGATGACAATGGAGCGCTATTCATTCGCAAGCCAAAATAGTCGATAGGTAAATATCAAGGAAAATTACCTTTTAAATGTTTTAATTGTGGAAAGATTGGAAATTTTATAGCTAAGTACCCAGATAAGGGTAATGGTGATAATGAAGAAGGAAAGTCTACATACAAGAAGAATTTCAAAGGAAAATTCAAGAAGGAATTTGAGAAGAAGAGTTTGTATTTTAAAGATCTTAGCTCAACCGAAGATAGTGGATTTAGTGATTCAGAAGAAGAGATTATATTCATGGCCATACATGAGGATGCCTCCATAAGCAAAAGTATAGATGATCAAGAAGAAGAAAAAGATGAAGCTAAAGTGAATCTCGAAGGATAACTCATTTGTGCCTTAGAAGAGTTAAAAGATCTTGAGAAAAAGAATCAAACATTAAAACTCCAGATCGAGAAAAATGAAAAAGAGTCAAAGGAAATAATTGAAGATCTATAAGAACACTTTGAAGAAGCCAAGAAGAATGAAGAAGATATAATGACATAGTTGCAAAAAGTAAGTAAAGAATGTGAAAGGTATGTTATTGAAATTACTTTTTTAAAAATAGATCTTGAGAAAACAAATAAAGAAATAAATGATAGAGCAGCCAATGATTCAAAATTTGAAGATAGTACTATTATGTTGAATAAGATATTAGAAAGTCAAAGATCAATATCAGATAAGACAAGTATCAGATTTGAAAAAAAGAAAGAGGAGGTGACTAATTTCACAAACAAGGAAAAATGAAAGAGATATGCTGAAGATCTTACAAAAGAGGAAATAAAAAGGGAAGAACTTAAGAATATAGAGGACATCTCAAATAAAGAAGGTTAGAAAGAATAGAGTTACAAAAGGCAATCAAGTTATAGATACATAAATAGGTATTATTTTTATGGTTACTATTTTTATTGTAATGGATATGCTCATAAGAAAATAGAATGTTGAAAAAGGGCTAAAAATTTTAGAAATAAGGAGAAGGAAAGTCATGCAGAGTCAAGTGAAAGCCACAACTCTTTTGATCCTCTATCAAGATTTAATGAAGAGGCCATAATATGTTACAAGTGAAACAACTTTGGACACATAGAGTGGTATTGTAGAAGTCTGTTTGAGTCAGTCAAGAAGGACTAGAGTTTTGAGGCTCCATTCATTAAGAATAAAATTTAGACAGATTCAAGGCAAAAGAAACAACTTAAAAAATATATGTTGGAGCAAATAACTTTGCATGTAAGAAATGAAGAAAAGCCATGGTTCATTGATAGTGGATATTTGAGGCACATGATAGGAGATAAAATCATGTTCATAACCTTGAAGAATATCAATGGTGGCATAGTGAAATTTGGAGATTTTACTATCAAAATTATCAAAAAAGGTACACTAAGTATGGATAATGGTAGAACTAAAACTAAAAATGTTTTGTATGTAGAAGGTCTTAAGCATAATATTTTGAGTGTAAGTCAAATTTGTGATCAAGGACACACACTAAATTTTTATGTAGAAGGTTATGAAATTAGGAGAAAATATTTAGATGTGTTGGTTGTAGATACTTAAAGAATAGGCAATAATTTGTATATGATATTAGACATCAAAGGTCAAAGATGTTGTTTGAGTCAGATTGAATAAAGTTGGCTATGGCATAGGAGAATGGGCCATATAAATTTTGAAAATCTTGTCAACATCAGCAAGAAATAAGAAGTCATAAATCTTCCAAAGATTACAAATTCATCTGACACGCTTTGTGAACCTTATCAGCATGGGAAGTAGGCCAGAAGGTGGTTCAAAACAAAAGAGTACTCGACCACTGAGATACTAGATCTTGTTCACACTAATCTATGTGGATCTATGAGAACTCAAAGTACTCAAGGTGATAAATATTTCATGTTGCTTATTGATGATTTTTTAAATATGACTTGGGTAATGTTTATAAAAATAAATCATAAGCTTTCAGACATTTCAAATCATTCAAAGCATTAGTTGAGAATGAAATGAGTTTGAAGATTAAGTGTCTAAGATCAGATCAAGGAAGAGAATTCATGTCAGATCAGTTTATTGAGTTTTTTGAAGACCAAAGAATAAAGAGACATTATTCGATAGCCAAAACTCCACAGTAAAATGGAGTAGTTGAGTAGAGAAACAAAATAGTTTAGGAAATGTTGATGACAATGCTAAATGAATCCAAGATACTAGATAAATATTAGAGAGAGGTAGTTTCTACAATAGTGCATATTTAGAATAGAGCATTATTGAGATTCAATAGTGACAAGACTTCTTATGAGCTATGGAAAGACAAACCAACAATAGTTGATTATTTCAAAGTTTTTAGCAGTAGATGCTTCATAAAGAGAACCAATGAAAAACTTGGTAAGTTTGAATCCATAGAAGATGAAGGTATATTTCTTGGTTATTCTTGAAAAATTAAAACTTATAAATATTATAACAAAAGAACCATTAAAATAGTTGAAAGTGCAAGTGTTAGGATATAAGTAGATAGAACACAAAGAATCAGTGATCCAGTAGGCATTCCTAAAATTATTAAAGAGGAAGATTCTGAATAATCAGATGAAGATGAGAAGGAGAAAAAAGACATCAAAACCCAATCCAAATATGTCTAGAGAAATCATAATGAAACTGACATCATTAGGAATATAAATGAAGGAATTTTCACTAGAAGAATGATGGTAAGTGAATTTGAGCAAGTTAATTTCTCTTTGTTATCCAAAATTTAGCCTAGAACTTTTTTAGAAGCTAGACATGATAAGCATTGGGTTAAGGCAATGGATGAAGAATTAAATCAGATAGAAAAGAATGATACTTGGGAATTAGTGTCAAGACCAAAAGATCATAATGTGATAGGAACAAAATGGGTTTACAGAAATAAGTTGAATGAAAATGGAAAAGTGACCAGGAATAAAGAAATATTAGAATGTAAAGGATATGCTTAGATTGAGGGAATAAATTTTAAAGAAAATTTTGCACCAGTGGTGAGGCTAGAGGTGATTAAAATATTTATTTCATATGTAGTGTTTAAAAATTTCAAACTGTTACATATGGATGTCAAATCTACCTTCCTGAATGGGATTCTAGAAGAAGAGGTCTACATTGAGCAACCTGATGGATTTATTCTCTCAAATATTAGTAGCCATGTATCTAGATTGAAGAAAGCACTATATGGATTGAAACAAGCTCCCAGAGCTTGGTATGCAAGACTTGATAAGTACCTATAGAATCAAGGTTTCAAGAGAGGATTTGTTGAAAGTAATCTCTACATCAAAATAAAAGGTGAGTATCAATTAATTGTTGTGGTATATGTTGATGACATCATTTTTAGAGTAAACATTGAAAAGATGACAAAAGAATTTTTTGATAATATGCAAAAATAATTTGAGATGTCTATGCTTGGAGAATTGCCATTTTTCTTAGGATTGAAAATATTTCAGTTAGATAAAGGAATTTTCATATCTCAAATTAAATATGCTAAGGAAATGTTGAATAAATTTGGTTTTGAGGATTGTGCCCAGTTGGTACACTAATGTGTATAGGAAATTAGGTGATCAAAGATGAAGATTCACCTATTGTAGATAAATCTTTGTATAGATCTATGATTGGTAGTCTTTTATATTTGATAGCATCAAGGCCAAACATCATGCATGCATTAGGTATGGTTTCAAGATATCAATTAGCTCTAAAAGATAGTCATGTTTAGTTGGTGAAGAGAATATTCACATATATAAAGGGGATATTGGATTATGGATTGTGGTATCCCACAGATAGATATTTCACTTTATTTTCTTATACATATTTAGATTAGGTAGGTTGCTTTGATGATAGAAAAATTACAAGTGGAGGAGTTTTCTTCCTTGGTGATAGCTTAGTATCATGGCTAAGCAAAAAGTAGAATTCATTATCACTTTCTACAAATGAAGTAGAATATATTGTAGTGGTATTGTGTTGTACTCAAGTGATTTGGATTAAGCAAACTTTGGAAGATATCAAGGTAAAATATGATGAACCTATTTTTATTTTTTATGACAACACAAGTGCTATTAATATTTTAAAGAATCTAGTGATGCATTCAAGAACAAAACATATTCCCATTAGATATCACTTCTTGACAAAGTAGGTTGAAGATTAACAGGTTAAGATGGAATATATCAGTACTACAAAGTAGATTGTAGATATTTTCACAAAGACACTACCAAAAGACACATTTGATTATCTGTGGCATAAGTTGGGAGTAGTTTCTTTTACTTCTTGCCATTGAGGTTCAACATTAGTTAAGGGGGAGCTAAGTGTTATCTCTAGGTAGGCCCTTTGAAATTGATGTCAAATGGGGAGAAGAACAAAAACAAGTATAGGTACAAGTACATGTGTAGAAATAGGTATAAGAAACATGTATAGGTTGTTATAGTAAGGGGGAGTTACTGTATGTTTTTCAAATGGTAGTATGTGTAAGTTTTAGGATGTGGTAGTTTTAGTTTGAGGTTGTCATCAATGACAAAGAGGGAGGTTGTTGGAAATATTTTCATTGATGTCAAAGGTCTAACATTGTTGGTGATAAAGGCCCCATTGCATTTAATCATGTTTTTAATATTCATATCTTGGCTAATGTCTATTAATATTTATTTAATATTAAAGAATACATTTTTGGTTTCATATAAGTCAAAAGAGGGCCCATGGAGAAGTCAAAGAGTCATGGAGTAAAAGATAAAAGATGAATGGGATGCATTTTCTCATGAAGAGTCATCTTGAAGAATTTCAAGAGTCACCATGTGAAGACAAAAGAGGGTATAGTGCATTTTTCCATGAAGGGACACTTTGAGGAATACAAAAAGTCACCAAGATGAAGAAAAAAGAGGGTATGGTTCATTTTTCCATGAAAGGACACTTTGAGGAATATGAAAAGTCACCAAGATAAAGATAAAAGAGGAAAGGATGCATTTTCTTGTGAAGGTCACCATATGACTTTTCAAATGCAAGGATACGAAGGGTCATGCAAATTTGATGCCATTTTCCATGAGGATTGAAGGTCCATAAAGGGTGAATGCCAAACGTCATTTGGAAAGCTTTAAATAAAGGCTTGAAAAGCCATTTGTAATATGCAAGAGTGTGCATGGTTTGTATTTGTTTTTGAAGAGAGAAAAATAAGAGATATTTTAGAGTTCTATCTTTTGTTGAGTAAGAAACATTGAGAGATAGTTGTTTTTTATACACAAGAGGGGTTGGTGCTCCTTTGGGTTGGTGATCATAAATAGTTTCTGTGTTGGTGGTCAATAAAGGGGTTGATGCTCCTGCAAGTTGGTGCTTGCAAACTTTGTAATTTGGGTTAGTGCTCATTCATATACTTGAGATTATTCTCCATGGTTTTCCCCACTTTGGATTTCCATGTAAAAAGTTACTCTCTCTCTCTCTCTCTCTCTCTCTCTCTCTCTCTCTCTCTCTCTCTCTCTCTCTCTCTCTCTCTCTCTCTCTCTCTCTCTCTCTCTCTCTCTATCTCTCTCTGTCTCTCTCTCTCTCTCTCTCTCTCTCTCTCATTTGGTGCATATTATTGTTTCAATTTTATTACATATCTTGAATATGTGATTAAGTGGTTAAAGAAAAGAAATCAGATTAAGTAAAAGATATATAATATATTGGTTCACCCCCCCTCTAAGTATATTTAGTGCTTAAGATATATATATATATATATATATATATATATATATATATATATATATATATCTTCATAATAACTAACTCAAATTTTACTAAATATAGCCCTGAAAAGAGCTTTGATACTGAATGTTAGGGACCTCACTCACAAAGTAATTAAATAAAAATAATATTTGAATCATATATGATCTAAAACACACCTTACATGCATAATTCTTTTTGAGGAAGTAATAACTTCGATTGTGGGCCACTTCAAAGGGTCCACCTTTTTTGAGAAAGACTCAATTACAATTGATTTATTGGGATGGATTACATTATCCTATGCCCCTTTATTTTACTATTCTAATCTATACCACTCTTCCTTTATATGTATGTGGGATTATTAATGTATGATATTGCCATTAATTACTAATCATACTATTATTACATTCTACTATTCTATCTATTACAATGGGTTTGAGGGATGGATTAAAAATAATATTCATCCATAGCCTTTTATTAAATAAAAAAATTACAAAAATATGGTTAGGAGGAAGGGTCCTAACATTGTGGAGCTCAAAGTGAAACAATAGTTTATTCCCATTCTTGGGTTTAGTGTTGAGCTCAGCGATTCAAGCTTTGGCTTAGTTAACATTTTTTTTGATGTTGTTTTCAGTAGTTTTATTTTCGGGGTTGTCCTCATCCTTATAGAGCATACATTGAGGAAGATCGATGTGGGAATCATGAATGTAGTGTATTTTCCATTTTCATGTTTTTTGTGAAGTAATAATGTCATTTGAGATCTTTGAAGTGATGAGAAATTCTCAAATTATTATCTAGCTACTATTTGACCACTACTTTTATTGTTGGCCTACAATAATCTTATTGTTTGGGCTTGGTTAGCCTCATTAGAAACTATTATTTATTGTGTTTTATTGAATATATATATATATATATATATATGGTTCTTAAATATATTAATAATAATTTTATTAGTTCATAGCTTTAGTTAAAAGAGTTTTCTCTTATAAAAAAAATAAGATAGATACTAGATAGAAATTAAGTCCCTTTGAAATGAGATTTTTATTTGGTTATATAATGAATCATTTAAAAAATTTCCTTTAGTTGACCTTAATAAATGTGTAGGAAGACCCAATGAAATTTTCAAAATTTAGAAACTATGTGTTAAATGGTGTGTGAATGAGGCCACACTTGCTAGACAAGCCCACAGTAGTGGACCTATCATTAAAAAATTAAAGACAACTATCCATAGGTTAGAATAGTTTGAGAGATGAAATAGTAAGATTTATGCACACTTGGAGATTTTGTATAGTAGTGATTGAAAATTGAGGGGTCATGCCTATAAATAAATAAATGGCTAAGAGGAATGATGAATAAGAGTAATGTATTTGGCTGTAAGTCAAGTGGTTTAAGATATGTCAAAAATTAACATTTTCAAATAAATGTGACTAAATTCAAGTATCTACATTTCTCTTATTTATTTTATTAATGAAATTGTAAGAATAAATAAGAAATAATAATCATGAGTGTGTGCAACACACTTTATCTTTGATAGGAAACACCAATTGTGCAAGGAACTCCTTGTAGAAAATATTGCAACAATACATGAAGTAGTCTTTGTTCATATTTGAAATTTGTAAAATATAAAACTATAAAAATTGAAAATTGAAAACAAATTATGGAATGAGCACACATATATGGAGATAAAACCATATTGATTTTCAACCTATAAAAACTTTGAGAATCATTCCTCCTTGTTGGATCACTTGGAGAGATGGTTTCCCATGTTAAACTATTATGAAATTGAGAGTGATCAAGTCCCAATATTTAATAACTATTCAATCCTTAAGGTGGAAAGATGCATGTTTCAAATCTAATGAAAGCGGAAAATGTGGAACTATTATGGTTTCACTATAAGTGATGCCAAGGCCATTGATGATCCCCAAAATTAAATTTACATAACCCATAACAAAAATGTAGAACCACATGATGGTTCACTAGAAGAAATGCTAAGGTCATCGAGTGTTTCTAGAATTTAATGCATATCACCCATAATAAAACTAGTCAAACCAATGTAGATGGATCTAGATTATACTTACATGATCAAAATAGAATGAATAATATTCACATTCCCATCATGAACCAAGTGCCAATAGATTTTAATTGAAATAAAAAATAATTTATATTTGAATCTGTAAATTGTATTGAAGTGCATATGTTCATGAAAAAAAATCATTCTTTTTTTACTTTGAAAAATGTAATTATGTGCATGGACCAATATAATGCCCATAAATCTATTCCAAATGATATATAATTCCATGTATCTATATAATCAATTGTAAATGTATGTGAATCTCGTAATTTTTTAAATTAAATTTTTTGCATATGCCCACGCATTTACATTAAAATTTATACGAATCTCTACTTAATTATGTGTAAAGGGAGTGCATATGTATGTCATATGCCCCAAGAAACTATATCAATGTGCTAATTTTTTTCATTAATCTAATTTTTTAATTTATGTAAACCTTTTAAATCCATACTCTATCATAAAATCTGATTTTTTAATTACTTGGAATCTTTGAAATTTGTGCTATTTCATATAATTTGATTTTTTTGCTTTTAGAGGCTTGAATCTCCAAGAAAATCCCACTATAATTCCCCACTTTTGAGATCACGGATATAACATACAAGTCACTCATTTAAAAAGAAGAGTTAATTTTATCATGTGATAAATATAGAGTCATTTACAATCACATTGACATGTGGAGAGTATGTCATCATATTATAGTGTAGATTTCATTGAAGAATGTATTTAACATATTGAATGTGAGGCATACAAGTGTAATATATAGATAGATGTAGTAATAAGACATGTAATAAAGTAACCATCTCTTTTTAAAACTACATAATAAAATTAAATTATATGGATCATGGAACCACTAATCAAGATCAACAATCACAGTAATAATAACACACAATGTCACATATAAGGCCAATGATTGCATACAATGGACATGTTTAAATTTCATGTGTATAATAAAACATCTCACATATAGGTTTTAGGGATAAAATAAATATACATGTTCAAGTGTCACACATACCAATAAAATATTTCATGCATAGGTATGATGCTAACACATAATAAGAAAGAAATGTTTAACACATCATGAAATAAAATAAACATCGAAGGACCATATAAAAAGAGAAAACTTGTCTATACCATCCATATGTATCAATGTCACATCATAAAAAGTAGAATATTAATGTTACATAATGTATGATATGATTAATTATCAAGACACTTGTAATTTATGGATATCAACATGGTAGGGAGGTCATAGATAGACATAACTTGTTAAAATGTAACCTATAGAATAAAATTCCTCTAACATGGGCCTGATCACTGGGTATATTGGAATATAACATGTAGGAATCCATGTATATTATGTATGTCCTACATCACATTCATACATCTCATAAAATAAATGTGTTTATGAAAAAACAACATGTTATCTACCAAAATATGTGATAAATAACACATGTAAAGTTAGTAATCTAGTAATTCATGTCATGCTTAGGTATATATTTTTTATTTTTGATATATTTATTTTTTTGTATTCTTGAAAATTTTGACCATAAAATAACCTAGCCTATGATCCCATAAATGGGAGGACCGTAGATCTTTTTTATATCATAACATTGGAGTGTAACGTTTTGCGAATGAAAAATGCTACATGTAGATGAATCCAAATTTGAAAAGGCATCTAGGGTTGTAATGTAACTATGTTGATAAGTGAATTGAATATTTTATAAGATGTGTAACTCTAGATAGTGCAAGACTTGGTGGAGTCTAATGTATAGTAGGATAATATCTCATTACATGTGTTCACTATTAAAATTGATTAACTATACAAGGCAATGCATTAGGATGCATTATAGAAGATAAATATCTATTTGAACTTTGAATAATTCTTTGATATGAATATTTTCATCTAGGAGTGTGTACCACTCTCCTTTAAACTGAATGTATAGAAATATATCGCATAGGTGTAAAAAAGTTATTTGTGCTATGATCTTGAATAAGTTTGATATATATCTCTCTATTATGCTCTTAAATAGGGGAATACCTCTTTATAATATGCTCTTGAATAATTTTGATAATTAATTGCAATTGTGGTGGGGGAGGAGGAGGATATACTAGTAGTTGTAGAGGGTACTCATATTGAATACTTAGAACATAGACCATTTAATTACAATGTATATATAAAATGCATTAATATACTATAGATGGTACAGTGTGGAGATTATATATCCAAGGGTGTACCAATAACATATCAAAGACCCTTGTGCTTAGTAATATTAAAAATAGAGTGACCATCATTATTGAACCAACTTGAAGAGGTAGCACTATATGATGAAGAGTATTATGTATATATCCATTAAATTATTTGAATATTCTTGATTTATTTTATAAATATTATTTTATGTACCCAAGAGAGTGAATACACGTCATTGTATATACATTTTCACTTGACCCATTACTAATGATGACACTATGTATTGGTTATTTAATGATATAAGCTTGAATAACAATGCATATCTATCTGAATCATCATTAATACCTTTATTATCATCAAATTTGATCATAGGAAATGGTGTTTTGTGCTTATAAAAGTACCAATAATTCCATCTATCATATGTTCGTATGTAATAATCTAAGAGTGTGCATTATACATAGTGTAATTATCAAGATAAATTTTAGTGGCCCATATAGATATTGACTTGGGAATTTTTTGGTCAATATCGAAGTATGTGTTTCAAAATTTTGGTGAAAGTTAATAGATGGTGTTTAGGTAAGAAGGTGAATGGATAGGCAAATCATAATGGGTGCATAAGCTAGACATATATGTGACAATATAGAAAACATGTATATAGACCATGCCTTGTTTTTCTTATTGAATATTGTCATCAATGCCAATGGTATATCTTTCATGGGGTTGATGTCATTGAGAGAGTTTGGCTACTTGGTAGTGTGTTGATGTGAAAAATGGAATTGATAGAGTGATATCACTGAAGGATGTTATCGTGAAATAAAATTTGAAAGAAACTAATGCATTATGGTTATATGAAGATATAGGTCTTTGAGTAGCTTAAGCCTAGTCATGCATAAAAAGACCTTGTAAGAAGGTATAATCATGGTGTATTCATACGATGAGTGCACATAGGCATGTATGGTTGTATGGGATTTCTTGATCATGTATGAAAGGCATTGAATCACTCATGAGAGTCTTAGGGTGAGCCTATAGGGGTAGGACCTTCAAACCAAATCTGCACCTAGACCACTTATAGACCCTACTTAACCTAATGAGGCATCATGACTTGTTGTCAAGGAATATGAAGGGTGTATGGAACTGCTTAATCATGAGATTTTTTTTTTAGTATGTGAGTGATGTGAAGAGCACATGAAAAGAGGCATGGAGGTCAATTTTAAGGGCTAATGTGGTTTATAGGTCAAGGACTAGAGAGAAAAGAGAGAGGGAGTGTGGCCTAATGAGGGATCATGATCAAATTTCAAGGTGTTTGAGATCATGTAAGAATTATCAAAGGTGAGGCATGATGTTTCAAGTTTGTTCATGTAGTTTGAGGTCAAGGTATGTAAGAAAATGCATGACAAGTGGGTTTTAGGTCTCTCAAGTGCATATAATGAAGGATTCTCAACCCAAGAAGGATTTTATTATGCTCATTATCTTTTCAAAGATTTTCATGGAATCCTAATACATTAATGGTAGATTTGGAAGGGTCCTATCTCAAAATTATAGGCATTTGTTTTAGGATTGAGGGGATATGATTTATGAATGATTCTTAATAATAGAAATAAGTTTAAACCCACTTATAACCCTAATAAGGAATTGATGTTGAAGATGTTGATCAAAATTCCCAAAAATGGATTGGTATTCTTAGGTATGCTATTGTATTTTGTATTCAACTCTCCTAGGAACCTACAGGTGTGATTGAATTTCTAGGTGTGTGAGTAGACCCTACAAGAAAGTGTTAATTTCTCATATATTTATTGATATAGTCAAAGTTGACTAAGTCAAAGTATGAAAATGGATGGAGGGTGGATCTTTAGATATTTAATTTGTATCCATAAATTTTTTAGACATTTTCTAAGATTTAAGTGTACAAATTTGGTGTTCCAAGTTGGCCAGTCACTAACAGGCCTAATGGTGAAGACAATGAAAACCCTAAGTAATACTGGGAAGATGATTATGAATGTGTCATCATTATATAATTATGAAAAAAATTGAATGGATACATTTTTTTGGACTATTATGTCCTATTAAAGTTTGGTATAAGTTTTGGGGATTAGTGAATATAGTGAAAAAGTTGTTCATAAGTTGACTTATCTGGTTCAGATGAGACAATGAGATATAAGGTCATGAAATTGGTCTACAAGACCAATATTTTTCATTTGAATATATTATATTTCTATACAATAATGGTATAATTATATCATAGTATCATATAAATTCATCATAATTCATTGGATACATCTACATAGGTGTTGGAGGCCTGAGTCACCATGACTAGTCTTTAAGGAAAACTAACAGTTCTAAGTGAGTGAGTTGTAGAGGTGTTTTTGAGGCTCTATTCCTTATGTGATGAAGTATAATGAACTTGGTGAAGTTTTTTAGGTCTTTTAGGTTCTTTTTATGTGATTTATTATCATGGTTGTGTGGAAAAATAATATTTTATCTTTTGTTATTCAAGACAAACCTTTCTATGTATGTGAAGGCCTACTGTGATTAATACTAATGGTGTGCTTTAAGTGGTGGTTGGAGATAGAAAGTGTCATTGACATAATAGGAGATTAATATGGTTATTTTTGTGTTTTATATTAATTTTTCCTATTGTTTGTATATTTTTAAAGTGTTTCAATAATATCAAAGGGTAATGTGTACTAATGAAAGCCTAGTTGAAGTATGTATCCTTAAGGCCTAAAAGAGGTTTTGGTATTTTAAGTTGAGGATGACATATTGTAATGATTGATTCATGTATGAAATGTTTTATAAAACCTATTATAATGGTAATCCAAGTGTGAAATTGTATATGGATGAGCAAGAGATGTATGAGCTAAATAATTGTATAAGAATAAGGCCTAACATGTATAATTGACTTGCTAAAAATAAGAGTGTAAGCAAAGGATATATCACTTTGAAGAGATTAAGGAGGTATTTTATACCATAATAGGGGTGTATAGAAACTATAATGAAGATATAATAGGTGTAATATAGATGAATATTAATGTCATGTGACCTAATTTATCCTGAAGAGACCTAATTGAGTGAAGGCTATAAGGTAGTTTGAGAGGGATAAAAGAGTGAGAAGAGCTAAAGAAGGTGATAACCATATGTTATGTTACAAAAAAGTTTTTATGAATGTGATAAAAAATTTAAAGTGGTTGATTTGGTGCTGAGTCATCTATGGGATTGCTGCCTCCTTGCAAGTTGGTGCTTACTAAAGCCTAATTGAGTGGGTGTTTGACTAGTTAGGGTTGGTGTTCTATATGGAGATGGTATTCCACTAAATATTGTTTTTATATTATAGGAATATAATCCATTTAAAAATATTAGTGGTTTTTCTTCCCCTTAATGGTTTTCCACATATATAATGTGTTTCATGATCTTGTATGGTTGCATATGCTTTACTAGATGTTTGTGTTTATATGATTGGTTCATGTATGCTTAAGTGGAATTGAATGATTTTTTTGAAGATGTTAATTCACCCCCCCATTATTTATTGTGCTACCAAAATTTATGTGGATCACACCTATTTATCATCAAAAAACAAAGTTGATAGTGAATGTTATCAAAGCTTCCAAATGACGATTATGTTGTTATGTGACAATAATGTTGTCTGACAACAATGCTAACATTTGATAGTAATATTTACAAATGATATAAAAATTTTAATTTTAAATTAATTATATAAAATGATATCAATATTTTAATTTCATAGCAATGCTACCAAATGACAACAATGTTGTTCCTTAGAAGCAATGTTGGCATTCAACCACATTGTCATTGAAAAACATAGATTGTTGTTAAATGACAATATTGTTTTCATACAATATTATTAATGTATTTTGAAAAAAAAATTGTCATTTGTTAGTTTTGGTGTCACTTGGAAGCATGGTGTCATTCAACACCATCACCTGTCACTTTCTTCATCCCTTTCCTTGTACTAAAAGTTGCCATTATGAGTGTATGGGTGGATGTATGTTTACATGCAATGGTGAATATGATTATATTGAATTTATAAGGAGTGAAAAACTATATTTATATCGATGAAATTTATTTTAAATAGGAGGTGAATCGACTTTGTTCACCACCCTCTAAAATTAGCCAAATTCCAATTTCTAAAACTGAAATATTCATGAATTAATAAAGAGTAACCACTAAAATTTACCTTCGTAATTATGAATTACTTATATTTTATAATGTTCCATGATTTATAAATGGATTAAAAATTAGTTTAATAGATATTAAAATATGATTATATATAACATCTTAGTCTTGTACACTTTTAATGGGTTGTTCGACACACCAGCTTAGGCTAGGGAGGTCACCCATCCAGCTTCTCCTAAAACTAGGCCCATCGAGTATCCCCAAGGTCTGTAATTGCTAGGTCATGACATATTAGGTGACCCAATTTATCTATACATAACTATTCCAATATAAGGGGCCTTTGTTGGTTTCAAATTTTTAACATTAGTTTAGCCTTTTAAAAAAATAGAGTAAAATTCAAGATTTATTTCCATTGATGTGGGGTTTAATAGTTTTTTATGGAATGATAATAAAAATTCATTTCAAAAAAATTCCCTAGTGATAAAATCAAAGTTTTGAGGGTTTTATAATAATGATAATGCAACTACTATTAGTGTATTTTCATTGCATTTAAACATTCAATAGTGTAGTAATAAAATGGCAGCAAAATGAGATGAGTAATCAAAATTATCATGAATAAAAATATTGCATTTGAATTCAATCATACCCTAGACTAAATGATTTATAAAAAAAGATAAAGGAGAGGGAAAGAGGAAAGAAAATTCTACTATGATGAAGATAAATTTGAAACTCTTGACCAAGTGAACTCCAAAAAATAGACTCTTTCTTGATCATTGTATGCAAAATAATAAATAGAGTTGAAGCTAGCTTCTAGGGAACCAAACAATGAAAGGAAAGATCCCAACCACTATTCACATGTATATATTGAAGCAAAACTCCAAATTTTTCTATAAACCAATATATTCATGTTGATAATCACAATCAAGTCCATAATGGTCCATTGGATAAATTATTTTCTAGCATAATGGAAGGGTATCAAGTGAGGGGTATATTACACTATAAAAACATGAAAATAAATGGTTGGTTCAACATTAGTATTGCATTCCAAAAGATTCAACCCTTGGTTTGACTTAGATCTACCAATATATAGAAAAATCAATTGCAAAGGGAAGGATTTCCACTCTAAAAGGTGGTTGAAATCCATTAATTATATCCACCATACCTTATTTCCATAAAAAATGCTACATCTCATTCCACTTTTAGCTTGAAAAGAGACAAAACAAGAGTTAAATTCTACATTAAAATCCTTAACAACAAAACATGACATAAAACATGAAAAAAAATCACTCCTTTTAAGTCTATTTATAAAGGATCTTTGAAGTGGGGGTCCCAAAGACCTAATCAGGGTTGGGACCCCTAATTAACATTGAGTTTAATATCCTAAAGGATCTTTATTGTAATTGGGTAAAAATACCAATATTGAACTATGTTTTAATGAGGAAGGGGATTGTAGACTCAATCAGGTTCATGGGCCTATGGCTTCTTGGAGCTCAAGAGATTAGACCTAGTCAAGGTTTTTCCCCTAGCTAGGTCTATGTGGAAAGCTTGAGTCTCCCCATGACCTAGTTAGGAAACATTCCCAAAATACCATTTTAATTCCCCCTCCTATTTATGCCAAGACGAATATAGGCTTCACAACTCACTTAAAACTATAAGGTCACTTGTTTATTAAGTAAGATCTAATTAGGTCAAAATACTTGATTAACACTATCGGGTAAAACCAATCAAACACCATGACCTAAGCAAGATTCAAACCATGATTAGAAAAGAAAACAAGAATAACCCCTCTTACAGACCTAATAGGGGAAAACACCCTAGTTATTAAATTAAGTTCAACATGTGATTATGGTAGACCTAATAATAATTTGAAGTCTTATTAGGTTTACAAGACTTAGTAAAAATAAAACAAGGCTAGATTAGAAGAGGAAAGCCCAAGTAGAAATAAACCATGATAAATTGAACCTCAAAGACCTAATTGGGAGTTGGAATCCTAATTAGGTTTAGTAACTCTAAATTTTTTTGATGAATTATAGTATACATACCTAGGTTTTGTGTCTAGTTTTGAGCTATAGTAGACCTAACTAGGTTTTGTAAAAAGTTTTTCAATAAATTTGAGTGTAATAAATGCTCAAAAAATCATTTTTAGACCAAGTGATAAATATGAAACTTTACTACATGAGTTTTTTCGTCATGATGGGATGAGTTTCAAAAGATTATTCAGTATGCCAACAAAAATTATCCCATAGAGTGGATTAAGAGAGATAAGTCAACAATATTTTCAAAGGCCAAGTAGGAGGTCAAGACTTCCCTTTCAAGTTAATTCTATTATATGAAGTTTTATCACATAGATGTGGTCTATCTAAAAGAGGTGGTTGCATGACCTAGTTTGACATACAAACTAATATGGCCCATCAAAGTAACTTGAGATTACTACGACCAACTAGCTTGTGAGGGAAATTAGGAGTGAAACAAAAGGAAAAAATGTGCTCCATGATTCTATATGAATTAGGGTATATTGTTAACACAAAAAAATAGTGACTTTGTATTGAGTACTTTGAAACTATAGAAACATGTTTATAGATTTAAAATATTTAGCCTAGATAGTGCATGGAACATGAATGGATATGACATATGCAAATAAGGGAATGGATATAGGATTAGATTTAATATTATCATTGACCTAGTGTGTGTAAATGAGTTTTTTACTAGTTCATGAAACTTGCAAGGAATAACTACTACAGTTCTAAAAATTAGGACAATGAATCTTACCTTGAGAAATATTGCCTACACATTTCTCCACTACTATTTAGGTGTCCATATCCCTAACTAAGATTTATCCAATCCCACTTAAGACCTTGGTATACTATTAGTTAGGAATCCAAAGTCCTAGTAAAAGTTGTCTAAATTACCTAGGGATAGAATTTTTTAGAAATTATTTTTTAATTATGTTTCTCTTTTATTTTGTTTCCTTATTTTTACTATCTAAAATCTAGTTTGGGGATTACCATGGAAAATTAAAGGTATAAATATATATTTTTCACCCTAGATCTTAACTATAATAGGTTCATCCAAGCAAACCCATAAACCATTAAGATGTTATTTTTGTGTGTGGTTTCAAGAAAATATTTTCAAAAATCAATATCTTACCCAAAATTTCCGAAACACAAATAAATTAAGAACACAAATAATAGTTTAATTTTTTTAAACTAACTCAAAAACATAATCTTAAACCACAAACTACTTAGAGTACTTGCATACCAGAATGTCATCCATGCTACTTATGTAAAAACCATTCTTTCTCAATATTTGAATAATGAAGACCCTACAAAGCAAATAATAAAGGCAAAAGAAAAAATATCAAAACAACAAGGTTAGATTAATGATAAAAATAAATTAAAAAATGGAAGCAGGAAATAAAAATAAGAAAAAAAGGATGGAAACAAAAATAAATTAGTTATAAGAGCTTGTCAGGACAACTTAGGCCTAAAAGTAGTGCTTGAGGAACTTCCCATTGATAGGAAATGGGATGCCCAAATTAGTTACACACCTAATTAAGAATGCATTCTCATCCAAGATTTCATAATTTTGGTAGGGACCCAGCTATAGGACATTAAAATTACCATGTTATCCCTTTTTATTGTGAGCCTTATCCTAGAGAAGGATTAAATCTAACATCTAAAAGGCTTTCAATTTAGCTCAATTTTCAAACCAATTATTCATGACTCCTTGGTATTTTTAAAGTGTAATAAGGATACATCATTCTGTTCTTCTAATTATATCAAATTTAGAAGATGAGCCTCTATCTTATTACCAATTTCCATATTGTCTCTCATAAACTAAAAGATTGGAATTCTCAAATTCATAGGGAAGATAGGGTGTTGGAATTAAATCAAGTGATATAAGGAAGTTCATAGAGACACTTTAACTCTAGTCCTAATAGACCATAATGTAAATTTTAAAACATCATGTTAGTCCTTTGGGTTCTTTTCGAAGACTTTTTTAATTAGAGCTAACATATTCCTATTCATTAATTCTACTACCTCATTTCCTTGTGATTAATAATTAGATGATAAATTAAGGATTAACTTATTTTTATATGCTCATTCAATAAATTAAAGAGAGGAGAAAGCAGGACTATTATCACATGCTAATGTGAAAAAATTATAAACCTTATGATGATATGCTCTTTGAGAAAGCTAATCACCATGTCAATTATACAATTATTGGATGCTTGATCCTTGATCCAACATGTGTAATAGTTAGTTACCATTATGATGATTTTTTTTCCCATGGATGACTTAGAATTTATAGCTATAATGAAATCTAACTCCAATTTTATGAATGGCCTACTTAATAATAGACTGCAATGGCATGATTGGGTTACATTATTTATATGAAAAAACTTGGGAACTATGGAAACTTATGACACATGAATGGGCATATTTGAAGATGTGGGGACAATATTAACCTTAACTAAGTATCTGGTGGGATGTAATACTACATGAACCATGGTCAGTTCTATATTTACTTTAAAATTCTTTGAATACTTTAGCTACTTATTCTTTGTTGAAGCATCTTAGATAAATTACTTCATGGTTTTTTATATATAGCATGACTGATTTAATCATAAAATTGTTTTTGAGGCATAATTATCTTCATTGAGTAGAATTTAGGTGGTTTGGGCATTCATTTTTCAATACGTAAGGACTACATCTTGATACCATTCATCTTCTATGATGGCTTGTACTATATACTATTAGCAAATAATTTTTGGATCTACTTCAACCATTGCCTTAATGAGTTCCTACCCTCTCAAGATCTTCATTGGTTGGATTTCTAGGTCAAATTATTTCAAGATATTCATCCACTTATCACATTATTCAACTAATTCATTTTGAATTAGCGTAAATTTTATGGAGGGATCAAGTATAACAAAAAATACCTTATTGTGGAGTATCTAATGTCTAAACTTCTTAATCATTTTGATTAAATAAAATGATTTTTTATTGATCATTTATTTCCTAAGTTAAAAACTACTTATCATGAAAGATACTAGTCTCTTTTGTCTAGCTTTCTTTCTCTGTGTCAAAATAATGGCACTTGTGTTATGAAATCAAAGAATATATGTATAATGGTTACATATAATCAAGATTTATTAACACCAGATTGTTTACAATTTTGATTTATTAATTTGAAAAAAATCTACTTGTGTTTCGATGGTCCACTCAATATTAAAATATTTATTTAACATGTTTAAGGTTTAGTCTATCTCTACAAAACTTGAGATGGATTTCCACATGAAGTTGATCTTTTTGATGAATGACTTTAGGTATTTTCAACAACCAGGTAATGAACTTTTTAGAATTTCCTTTACTCTTTTTGGGTCTATATAATGCCTCTTTTGGAGACAATGTGACTTAAACAATTTCCCTCGATAACCTTCAATATACACTTTTTTAGATTTAGTGGGATACCATGCTATCTGAAACTCTACAATAATATTCTAAAATCTTTCACATGGTCTTCTCATTTCTTGGAAAAGACACTTAAATCAACCATGTAGATGATGAAAGAGTTACAATAAAATTTCATCTAAGATCTTTCCAATGGCTCATTACTACATCCATTGATTCTTTAGCATACACTCAAAAGGATAAAACCAATTATAAATAAAATAATTATTATACACATAAGAGATGATTATAAAAGCATGTATATTACAATGAAATCACTTTCTTATATAGGCAAGGCAAATCAATATTCAATTTAAACTAGTTAATGTGGGATAAAAACCCCCACATAGGATAAACCTAACAAGTATGAGTAATAAGATACTCTAACACCCCCCACCCCCCAAAGTGAAGCTAGGGGATAAAAATAGAGGATGCAGTGTGAAGTCAAGTGTCCTTATGGATGCCAATACATCATGTCAAATTACATGGATGTCACATCATTGTAACCACCAAGTGAAATTAGGAATGGTGTTGAATACAAAGATCACTAAACATAAACACTATGCTCCAAATTACTAGGTATAATGATGAACCTAACAAAGCATTGCTTGAACACCCTTAAATAAAAGGGTGAGAAGTGAGCACAAAGACTAGTGGGGATGCCAAATTTGTGTCACTAGAGGGGATACCACACTAGTGTGACTATAAAAATCACCAATAAGAGCATGGAGTCAAGTAAAAATCCTCATATGGATTTTGGTAAATAAATTACTTGAATAAGATACCCATGTACAAAGGAGAAATCTAGAAAAAACTCAAAATTGAAAAATACATATAACTTTAATAAAGTGGAGAAAAAGAGAGAAAACCCATAGGAAAAAAACTCCCCCAAAAGAGAAAAGAAGAAGATATATCTATAAATTCCCCCAAAGATGATGTTGAAGTACAAACTCCAAGTACTCAAAATTCATGAAGTAACTCAATATGCACTAGTGGTTTGAATCCACTACTCAATCACAAAAATAACTAACATTGGGCTTCACTAGAATCACTTCAATCAAGAAGATTGTCAGTGGTGATGAAATTACAAAAGAGTATTTCATGTGCAAGGGATGTTCAACACCAAGAAGTAGAATATACATCACATTCCCCATATTACTAGGTGGTCTAAATCCACTACTTGATGTCATTTTAAGCTAATTCATTATCACTTGAGTTTGATGACAATGTAATCCAAAAGAATAAATAAGTAAGATTATGTTGCTTGTGAGGGGATATGACCTCCTGTAAGACTAGACCTCACCCTCTAATCTCTAACAAATGAAAGTATAAAATATTACTATATGTGCAAGGGTTGCTTAACACCAAGAAGTAGAATATACATCACACCTCCACATTGTTGACTAGGTGGAGTAGATAAAAGGTTTGTATGAGTGTTTTGAATCCATTAATTAAACACTAAACAAGATGACACTATATATACCATAATAGCTCCATATCACACTAAAAGAGACTGTCAAACTATTAAAAAAAATAAGTGATAATTGGATTCACTAGAATATCTACATTTCAAGCTATGGGAGACTATCAACTGTCATAAAAAAGGTGTCAAAAATATGTAAAAAGTCTCTAAATTATGATGGCCCAAGGTGGTGATGGAAGAGATAAGCAACTAAAGAAGTGAAAATGGGCCCAAAATATAACACACAAATGCATGAAGGTAGACAAGGCTTAATCAAAAAACCCCCTAAGGTACTTTATATATCAATGCAAACACAATATAATCCATACACAAAAAACACTATGGAAATAAGAAAGACACTAGGATTAAATTGAATAGCTCCTAGCAATGATACTGTCAAACTATCAAATCCTTCAAGAGAGATGCTAAAAAAATAAGGGATCAAAAAAGTTTTCCTATAGAAGAAGGTGAGGTGATAAGGAAGGGGCCTCAAAGAGACATGACATAAATACAAGTGTGTCAAAGTACTAATGCATGTCATGGGATGATAGAAGAGTGTGTAAAATGACAAAAAAGACATATATACATAAATGCACTAGGAAAGAATCAATAGACAAAAACAGCAACATGAAAAGCACATGTAAAAAAGACATTAGACTGAGCTAAAAATGCATTCAAGATAGTGCATGTGCAAAGTAAAATGTAGGGCCCATAGCACATGAAACCCCCTATTAGTGATAATGCACACTTAGCCAAAAATGTGTCCATGAGTGTAATAAATGATGCCAAAAATATGAACTTTTGAAACCCAATTTTGAGTTATCAATCAAAAGTTATTAAACAATTATGTTCCCATCTATAAAACCCATTTAATAAAATTTGCACTAAAAGTTAAAAAAATTATTATGGCTAAAGTAAACCTAGCCTTCCAACCACTCATTAGAACTGACATAGAACTAAGAATCTCCTCAAATCAAAAGAAGTAAAAAAAATACCTTCCCATACACCCCTACATGAACTTTACTATAAAAATCCTCTTTGAGGGGGTTTTTAATTAAAATAAATAAATCTATTTTTAAAATTTAAAAACAACCATCTTTTTTTGTAAAAATTAAATTAAGGTAGAATTAAATGGAGATCAAGGAGATGGAGAGGCATTGCCATGCTCAAGAGGAGGCCAAGGAATAGGCTATGGATGCCTTGTATGTATTAAATTAATGACAAGATCTTACAACTAGCAGGTGAGCAATAGTAGGCATCTAATAAAAGGTGACCAGTAGGCATGGTGTAATGAAAGTTTTAGAGTAATCAATGCACAACAAAAGGAAAGTCAAGAACTATCATCCAAACTTAGATCTAAAACATCCAAATGCATATCAACTGAGAATAAGCACCTAAAAATTCCAATTTTACAACATATATCTTCAAATTATAGGCCACAACAATACCAAAAGACATGAAATCTATTTCATTAGCCTTCCCATAGTCAAAATAGAGGCGTCATGAAATAGATCCAGAAGCTCCTCTTGAAAAGGCACGCGGTGTTGTTGGTGGCATCATTTGGTACAATGCCCTCTAAGATCTAAGTTGAAACATTCAAAATTTTAAGCTAACTATAGGTTTTAGAGTAGAGCATAGGCTTGGTATAGAGGTAGGATCAAGCCAAAGTGATAAGAAATTGAGGAAGACATCAATCCATAGCTATATTTGCTTTAGCTCTTATTAAAGTTCTAATAAGAGTGATGGACAAATATGAAATTATCATCTCCTCAAATTTCAAAGGAAGCTCTTTACAATCTATCCCTCAAGACACTTAGACTACAAAATGTCTCTTATTTAAGTGGAAATACAATCCATTTATGGAATAAATAGTGTAGTTTTGTAGAGGTGGGTGGCAACTAGAGAAGTAATAGCTTACTAGCTATGGAGTAGATTTGATGGTGGTGGTGTTCATTTTTAGTTGTAGGATAAAGTAGGATTGGGGGGACAAGGAGATGAACTAGATGTATGCAATAGATGCTTGAATCCTCTTTCTATTTAAAAAAATAGTCCATTTTTCAAATCTACACAATATTGTACTTCAAAAGGTACCCCAAAACTCATTCTTTCAACTACCAACAATAAAAATAAAATATTCAACTTGAAGAAAATATAACCTTTACAAAATTCAAATATAAAACATAAAACCCCCACCATAATCTAATTGGCCCAAAGTAATCTAACAAAAAATTAGATGAATAATGATAAAAAAACTAACCTTAAGATGCAAATGATAAATCAAACCCTCATATATGGCTCCAAAATGAAGGAATAACTACAAATACTTAATAATGTTTATTAGAGGGTGGCTCTGATGCCATTAAATAGTTATCAAAACTTTTTGGCCAAGATCTCTCCAATGTCTCATTACTACAACCATTAATGCTTCAGCATACACTCAAAAGGAGAAAACCAATTGTAAATAAAAAATTATTAGACACACAAGAGATGATTACAAAAGCATGTATATTACAATGAAATCACTTGCTTATATATGCAAGGCAAAGCAATATGCAAGCTAAACTAGTCAATGTGGGATAAACCCCCATATACGACAAACCTATGAAGCATGAATGATAAGATACTCTAATAGATGATAATGTATTTTCCAATTAGATATTTTAATGCAATGTCCATGGCATTCTAAAAATTAGCACCCATATTGATTAGGCTAAATGACAACATTTTGTATGTGAATGTTCCCCACTATATTATAAATGTTGTCTTAATTTTATACTCATAGTTTAACATTAGTGATTGTAGCCTACATACCCATCTAAAAATTACATCATTTTAGAGTAGCTTACTATCTAAAAAACTTCATCTAATGAAGGTAACAAATAATTATCCTTCTTTGAATCTCTCTTCAAGGTATAAAAGTCCACACAAGCTAGTATATCTATATTCTTATTTTGAACTAGCACAAGATTCATCACCCATGTAGAGTGTATTATTAGAAAGATGATTCTAGCTAAAAGAAACTTTTGGACCTCCTTGAAAATAAAATGCTATAGTAATGGATTTAATAAAATTTGCCTATGATAAAATGGTTTGACTCTCAGTTTGAGAGGAATAACATGAATGAGAATGAAGGTGTTGAATACCTTTAATTATTCATAACTCCAAGAAATGACATGTGTGAAGTTGTTTAAGGTTTATGAAATCTCTTATTTTTTATTTTGAGTGAAGGTTATACCTAAAATAACATTTTTTAAATCACTAAAAACACCTAGATTGAAATGTTCATGCAACATGCCTTTGGGAGGGGCTATTTTCTCATTTTCACCTTGATAATCTATATTAAAAAACTGCTCTAATGAGACCATACCTTTTGGTATATATTTATTTTCAAATTTATCACCCCTTCCTCATCTAATTAAAATTAACCTTTATCATATTCATCTAAAATTTGATATTCAAATACATCTCTATTTGTGATGAATTAGATGATATGTTGATCATCATTAAATACATGAAAGTTCCTAATGTTATTAGGAACAAAATGAGTAAAGACTAACTCCACTAAGAATATCTTCAATTTGGAGTCAACTATCTATTCTAGGGTGCTTATAGTTATTTTTAATAGATATTCCATATGATTTCTCCTATTGGGTACTATTTGAATAGTGAATGCATCAAAATCTTCTATTTTATTCCATACCCAACTATGATACCTAGATAAATGTTTGTTGTTACAAACATACTATATTTTGAATTATTTGACCACCAAATTTGAATCACCAAACATCTTTAAGTTCTTGAATTTATTTTTGAGAGTGAATTGGAGGATATGAACCAATACTTAATATTCAACCACATTATTTTTGAATGAAAATTGTAGTTGGAAGGTAACTAAATATGACTTTCCTTATGGGTTAATGAGTTCAACCTTGACACCAAACCCACTCCTAGACTTAAAATCCATCTAATTTCACAATCCACAAGTGATATTTAACTATGTGTAGTGAACTCTAAGAGGTAGTTATATACAGGGGAAAGTTAAGCTAATATACAAATCAATCCTAACTCAGAGAAGATAAATCACACTTACCCTTCCATTTGGTTTTATATTTAGACAATTATGGTCATGACCAAGATGGATTTACTAGACCTAATAAAGGGGTCCCTTACCACAATAATATCACTAGGGAGGGTTAAAAATACTTTAGTCAATTAAAACCATGAAATAACCTTCGATAGTTCTTGTGGTTTCTATATTCACAAAGTAAATACAAAGTAAAGTAAAATAAAACCTAGTGCTTACCAAAGCTTGTGGAATAAAATGGGGGTAATAAACATAAAATTAAACATTCATAAAATAATTATAATTAATTTAGTATTATATATATCCCTAATGTATGGAGATATAAATTGATTCAAAATCCATTACTTATGCTACTTATATCTACTAAAATAGAGGAGTAAGAGTTAGAGATATTTACCTTAAAGATGAACCCATCGAGACTCAATCTCTCCCTTGGCCAAAGGTACTTTAAAAGAGGTTATTGTGGTTTGTAAGGATCATTAAGATAAGCCAAAACATCTATGACTTTTACAAAATACAAGATTATTATCTAAGTTTAAAACCTAATTAATGAATTCTCAAGTAGAATGGTGGAATAATATATTGTAAAAAGGTACAAATGAATGATTAAGTCTATTTCTCTCCAAGAAATAGAAAATATGATGTGTATATAAAGCTAGATCTAACCCTAAACCCTTGTAAAATTTTAGCCAATAGTGTTGACCCAATCAACAATGTATTATTAATTATTTAAATCAAATTAGGTCCTAGTCAAGGTCAGTTGAGGTAGACCTAGACCCATAATGTATTAATATATTTTAATTACAGAGTTTGTCTAGGTTGATATTGTTTGGTAAATGTCAAAAAGAATTTTTGGCTTAGGTAGGGGATATTTAAGGTGGTAAATTTATTTTAGAAGTATGTATGGGAGGTTTAAATACTTAGGGAAGTGTTTAAGGTGGTGGTATAGGGTAAAACAATCTTACAAAACTCTAATGGTTTACCCACCTCTTTCTTGTTGCACCCTTTAATGTATGAAATCAGAGAGATTGAGACTTGATGAGTTACTAAAAGAGAGAAAACATTAGTAATTGATAAAGTTTTAAAATATTATTTGTATACATATGCCCCACTCAAAGCTCATCATGTGTCATTCAGGTATAACATGGTATGGTGCATTGAGAAAAGAACATAGCAACACACATCGTTGAAGCTAAATAAACTATAGTATTTTAAAACATAAAATAACTAAAGTAAATAACTAAAAGGAAATAATTGAAATAAAAGTAATGTATGCATACCATGACTTACCTTTATCATTGAAGGGTTTTGTACTGTGTTTGAAGTTTTGATCATGGAGGGTGCATAGACTACTTTGGATGAACCCAAAGATACAAAACTAAAGAGAAAAAATATATATAGGAAGGCAAAGATAACTTAAATGTGTAGGCATGATGTACTTAGAAATTTGGTAAGATAGAGTGATAAATGCTAAGTTAAGACCAAATAACCAAGCCACAAATTTAGAGTAAATCAGGTAACTAAAAATCCAAGGCTATTAAATGACTAAAAATATCAAAAAAGTATACCTTAAGTAAGAAATGTAAAAAAACCAAGTCAAAATAAGGATAGAAGTAAAAATGATAATCAAACATCAATGTGAAATCAATAATAATATTTACTTAAATAAAGATGGACAAGCAATAGTAAAACAACATTGATGAGTGAGTATTATTAATTATTACTCAATCATCAATGAAAAAAGTACATGAAAAAGGAAAACAACATTTTTGAGTGAGAAGTAACAATCCAAACTCACTCAAAAATAGAAAAAATAAGTGAAAGTAGAAATAGACATAGTTATCCTAGAAAAGGACAACAATATAAAAATAGATGTATTTGTTTGAAGAAAAGAAGTACACAAAATATAGAAACAAACATAATTATATAAAAAATAGTGTTATCACTTAGATTTTCACCCTTTGAAGAGATGGAAAATATCTCCTCATCCAAGTGACACAATGGAAACACCTCTAGGTTTGTGGGTAACCTAAGGATGAGGTGAATCTCTAGATAGGGATAGCTCTCTTAATGTACCACTTTGGATCACAACTACACTTAAATTTGTGGGTGAAAATGGAGAGAGATAAAAAAAATAAAAATAACCTAAGGGAGGTGATACACCAAAATATATGATGACATCCAACCAGTAGCATGTTACACATGAGAATAAAGGACAAACCAAACATACACTCCTTCAATCTGCATCTGCTCACATCAATGTTACATTATGAGGTTATGGATGAATGTGAAAAGATTGGAGTACTATACAAGAGAAATTTAATGGTACTAATTAAAATACTAACTCACTCAATCCTTGGCATTTCTTAGAACACTTCACATGCTTTGTAAGAAGATCTCCAACTATAAATAGGAAGCAATAATGAGACAACCTAGTAAGGAATCCATAGTCTTCACCAAGCAAGATCTAAAATTAAAATAAAACACACTTATTAACAGTCATGAAGAGGTAAAAATCAGTATTATTATTTATCAAATGCGTTCAAATGAGCAAGGCTTCACCATACTTAGGTGGATCATAAGTTATAATGGCCAAAATGGTTAGTTCTTATAGAACTTGAGAGAGAGAGAGAAGAAAAGAGAAGTTGAAGGGTCATAAAGACACTTGTAAATATAATAAAATTAGTTAATTATGAATTATAATATGATATTAGATGAACCATTCAATTTTAGGTAGCCTAAGTGTCTATCCAAGTCATAAAACTCGTGTAAAGTAGCATGAAACTTCCTTAACTAGATTAGAAAAACTACCTTCATGATTAGCCTTATTTGAATGCCTAATAACTGATTAGGAATAGGTAGAATTATTGAAATTAAATTTATGTATTGTATACATTCCTCTATATGTATTGGTTTCATGCCTGGTCCTCTTTAATCATCTAGAAAGGAGCTATCATCATCTACAATCTAGAAAACCCTTCTTTCATACACCCTGCACACTTGGATTCTAAAAATAAATTATTTTCTCATGAAAATACATGGAATGGAGTGGATGAAACTTTTAAATACCCTACATGGCCTTAAATTCATTAGGACATGCCTATGTATGTATTGGTTGCATGCCTGGTCCTCTATAATCATCTAGAAAGGAGCTATCATCATCTACAATCTAGAAAACCCTTCCTTCATACAACCTACACACTTGGATTCCAAAAATAAATTATTTGATCATGAAAATACATGGGATGTAGTGGATGAAACTTTTAAATACCCTATATGGCCTTATAGTCATTATGCATGCTTTAAAATCAGCTCACATGAAAATTTCCACCCTTTTCACTAGCTTGTCCACTAGGCTAGTTTTGACTGGCTAAGATGAAACACCTAGTTTGGGAACTTAGTATTTATTTATTAGAATTAAATTTCCATATATAATTATAAAAATTCTAAATTTTCCCTCCAAACTTGATTCAATAATCATACTCCTCATGTATCCTACACAATGTATAAAACTATCAAGAAAAGCCTATTTTGCACCTTGTCTGTACAAGTCTGTACATTCAAAAAGCATGGGAGGTAGAGTGAGTGAGTAATATGAAACTAAAAATAATTTTAATGGTCAAAATATTCCATTACATCATCTATCCAACTCCATTTATCCTAACTATTCCTTGCAAGGGTTTAACAAGGGTTTTAAGCATGTTTCCACTCTTAAGGTTCATTCATAAAAACCTAATGTTGAAGTTACAAAATAATTCCAAAAATTAATATTTCAAGACCTTCATAAAAATCCACAAACTCCTCTATCCTCCATAAAAACCCTCCAAAATATGTGAACATTTGAACTTGAGCTATTGAGCCTAATTTCTTATTTTTTGTAGGTTTGAGATTGTCTGAGGTCTGAGAATGGTTTCCTTTTATTTTATTTGCACTAAAAAATATCAAACACACCTTTATTAATCCCATAAATTTTTTAAAATATTATATAAATATTTCCAATAGTTATAAATGAGAATGACCTATTGTTTGGGCTCTAGGCCAAAATCTTGCTTAAGAGTCATGAATGCAACTCTAAGAGTGTAGGGTACCCTATTGAGTTCCATCCTATTTTTAATATTCTAAGACATTTATATTGATTTTTAATAACTATCCAAACCTTATTTAAATGTTTTTATGGATCTTGGACTCATCTTCTATCAATGACTTTCAAATTTACCAGTTTGTGCTCAAGGGGAAGTATCCCCTATCTAAGACCAAATAGGGGGTACTTACCCTATTTTATTAGATAGTATGGATATTTTATAGGATTATATAGTTTTTATAGGTTATATATACCAAAAATTAACTCTTTACGAGCTCATTTGACCTCCTAAAAGCTTCAAACTCCAAGGCAGTCTTATTGGGGAAAGGATTGTGTGCAGTGTCTAGGGAATGGACTATGTTTAGATTATATAAGCCACATATGTTTCTAATATATTAATTGTAAAAGTAATATTTAAATTTTCATGATAATTATATAGTTTATCCAATATCCATTCAACACCTTGACCTCTAATGCAACCTCCATACTCTTGAATTTACAAGACTGAGTTTCCTGGTTGACTATGTTTGTTGTTTGGAAAGACCCCTATAGGTGTTGATATGTGGTTTGATATTGGAAAAAAAGTTTAAAAATTCCTATTATTACCTAAATTTAATTTTTATGTTTTATTAGATCATTTCTATAACTTGACAACTTCCACACCTCACTCCTCAGCCCACTACCTGTACCAATTCTTGACTTGGTTGTAGGTTACATATAGGGCCTTATGAGGTCTAAGTGGGCTTTATTTACATGTTTGGTAGCTTATTTATTTAATAATAATCCTCATTAATGTGATCATGTATTTTCTCAAAATGTTAGCTCCCCTATAACCTCTTTACAAGCACCTTGAGATCCAAAACTGAGTTTATTGCTTCTTGAGTGAGACACTCTACAAAAGTGAATGTTGTAGGTTATTATAAATGTAATTAATATTGGTTATAATATTTAAAGACTCCCTTTTAATCCCCTAATAACCCATAACATCTTTCTATACTTTCTTTTAACTTGATTATTCTAAGACAATAACTAAACACCAATACTAGTTCACTATTAGTATACCCTATTGTAGGTGTGTATTTTCCCTAAGAATGGACACCTGTAAACACTCATGAAACTTGTAAACTATGTTTCAATATCATGATAATGTTATTAATTACACTTTAAATTCTATTAAATCCATGAGACTATTCTATCCATAAGGAAGTGTATTGTTGGCTAGGTAGGATATCAAAAGCCATTTAAGACTCAAAATCTATAGATGTTATTAAAGGTTTTTAGTGTATTTCCAAGAAACTTTGAGCCCTTAAATTTACACCTTCCACTCACATTCTAACCTCCATTATTATCAAAAGTCCTCTCCATGATATAAAATATCAAAATCACTTATTATATGCTTCAAGATTGCTTGAAAACATGTTATGGGGTACCTACAAAAATCCCTAGGACCTCTATTTTTGCATTTTAGGGATTATGTCCCTATAACTAGTCCTTATTCCCTCCAACATGTTCCACACCCCATTTTTGTCTTTTACACTTTATAATACGTATATTTTTTCTCCACCACATGTGAGGGATTGAAAATAACCTTACTATGCTCCAAAATTCCCTATTCTTAGACCTTTTTAGCTCTGTGGCACCACCTATAGGTGGTCATGAGCATGCATAGGCAACAAATGTAGAGTTATGAGAAGTATGCATTTCCTTAGACTTATTATGAGTTGTATATCCATCTCACAACTTCAAATTCATTATTCATTTTTCAAAATTCCTAAATCCATCACTAATATCTTTACCTCAGTATGATGTCATCAAGAGCTCTTGTAGGTGATTATTGGCTATATATATGGGCAGTGAATATGGAATATATAAAAAAGGTAGGTAAAAGGCCTCATGTACACTAAAAATCATTTAAATCCTATAAAGTACATGATTTACACCAATAAATCCATGAAAAAAGTTACAAAACATCTTTTCCAATGTGAAAACCACTTACACATATCTAGAACAAGGCAGGCAGGAGTTTCTCATGATTGATTGACATGGTGAACAAGCTTATGACCACACTTGTCTCTTCCTAAACAATAAAATAAAATATCCCAATATTATTATTTTTTTAACAAGATAATACACATTCAATAAAACATCATGGATGGGATGAACAAGCTTATATAGGTGATTGCAAGTGAAGTTAGGCATGGAGTTGCCTATGAGAGATGGCAAGGCTGCAAGCTACCCCAAACATGATATGGTGAAACCAAAACATGGAAGGATTAATATGACCCTAAGACATATGTAACATCATTTACCAACTACATGATACCTCTATAGGAAACCAACATTCTAAAAATAAGAACATTGACTGAGACTACACATGGTATCACCTTCCTAATGCATGGACTAACTTGCTGATAAAAACATTATGAAACATGAAAATAAGAATGTATACCATATAATAAGGTATATAAAATCATTTTTATTCAACATCACTAATTGGTTCATATGGATTTGACCACAATTGAGAAAAACCTATAGGGTACATGAAACAACTAACAAAAAAGTAAAGTCAACTTTATAAAGATGGTTGATGAATCAAAGGTAAAAATTATTCAAAATATTTATATTTAAATTAAGTTATATAATTTTAATAAAACCTAACAAAAGCATTTGTCTTGAAACCTCTTGATCAATATGTATTAAACACAAACTTATAGGTCACTTCTATATGTCTAAAAATGCAAAAAAGAAGCAAAATGGTTTTGGATTTAAAATGGCACTTCTAGAGAAACCCATATGTATATATGAGTTTTATTAAGTTAAATATTACTTCCATGATCTTTTCCCATCTGTCACATTCCCCATGGGCTGTACAAGTGCCATTTTCTCTCTTTTTTAGTTATTTTTTGAATTTCAATTAGACAACCTATAATATTTTGATGTAAATGACATCCTTGATAGGTAAAATGACTTATTAGATGATTAGATGGAAGAAAGGACATATTTACACCATTTTAAATGTTCAACTTATATTTATGACCCTTAAAAGCCCACTAAATGACCCAAAATGACAAATTGACTAATATGACTAAGACTAAGGCTAAGATGACATTAAATGACATCAAATAACATATAATAAACCCCATGAAAATAATTTATACCCCATAAAACATATAAAACTCATTTTTTTACCTATAGGGGTCCCAATTTGACCTAAAAGTCAAATTTGGTCAACAAATTGGTACTCATAGGGGTAGTATGCCTATTATACTAACTAGACCAGTAGCCTTATTGGTCCATTGGGTTTAGGATTAAATTTAAGTTTGAGACAAAAAAGAAGGATTTGGCCATTGAATACAATTTTTTATCAAGACAAGACCAATGACTACCTCAACCACACAAAGCAAGAGACACACACAAAGAAAAAGACACACGCATGTGCTTCATGAGAACTTATAGAACACACACTTCAAACTAAAAAAATAACTCAAACACTAACTAACCTAATATGATATCTCCCTCATAAATCAAATGGGAATTTCAAAACTCTTCTTGATTCATGACATGAAGGATTTAGTGAGACATGTAACCTTTTATCCTTTAGAATTGATGCCTCTAACTTTTTCATGATGTTTGTCAACTTCATTAGCATGATGTTCATTGAAAACTAGGTAACTTCAATCAGGTTGGCTATATAAATTAACTCTTATTACATCTAAATAACCTCAACCTTATCATTTGGATCTTCAATTGTAACCTCATTCTTGATTTCCATAGGTTTCTCAATAAGATTAGGTTTCTTCTCAGTTGTAAGTTCTTCTAACTCATCAAGAAGCTTTGTGTACTCTATCCAATCTTGATCATTGTCCTCCATGGAATATTCTTTATTCACCTTGTCATATACTTGTCCCTTAAATTTTTAAATATCTTCAAGATCTTGAAAGAGCTTCATTTATAGCTACCAATCATCTTTATCATCTTCATCCTCTAGAGCCACTACCTCTTCAATATTCTCTTCATGATGTATGATGTCATTAAGTTGGTGTTATTCAATATCCAATACATCTAATGGTGATTCAAGACTAGGCTAAGGTATTTTGTCATCTTCAAGAACAACTTCTTGTACATTGGTCTCAAGAGAACTTTCTAGGGCTGTAACCTCTTTGAGAAAGATGTGAAATTATTCTCCATATATGATAACACATTCATCCTCATACTTGAAATGATTATCCACAAATTTTTGATTATATGTAGAGTCTTATTCAAAGGATGTATGGTCTTCCATCACTTTTTCCTTCATGGTGATGCCAAGACTAGGGATCTTAAAGTTATGTGACCTAGCCCAATGAGGCTACCAAAGAGGTGTGTTTTATTTAATAAAGAGTTATATTTCCTTATCAACCAACTAGTCCTCTTTAGGCTCCCATACCATAAGTCCATCAAGTTAAAGGGTGATGGGCTAATGAAAAGTTGAATTAGTTGGTGGAGGTGGCACATAGAACCCAAAATTAGATTGAGAGTAAAATGTAGGGGGCTCTTTTAGAAGCTCTTACGGAAGGGGAGGTAGACCTTGGGATAAAAAAACTTGATTTTCTTCCTTCCACTTGATAATCACTCCATTCACATCTGATTTAGCTTGATAAATCTCTTAAGGGTGGATGGGGTGGGTTTAGGCATAAGATCTTCTTTTGGGTCTCAACATTCCATCACACCTTGACTTAGTAGCTTCATCTTTGACTCTAATTCTTCAATTTGCTTGGCTAGGTTCTCTTGGAAAATTCTATCTTGAAGTTCATAAGCATCATCATGAGGATAAGGAATTAAATAGGGCTTACATGGAAGAAAAGAGATCTCTTTTCGAGGAAGGATGGGAGGGGCTTGTAAATGATCAACTTCACACTCCTTATCAATGCTTCTATCCTCTTTCTTTCCCCATGATTCCACTATCTTATTCTAGCTTAGGATGTTAGGATTATAATTCTTTTCTTGAGGAAGGATGGGATTGATTTGTATAGGATCAATATCCTTCTCAACTTCACACTCCTTAGCAAGACTTTTCTCCTCTTTCTTTCCCCATGACTCCACTATCTTACTCTAGCTTAGAATGTTAGGATTAGAAGTTTCTTTTTGAGGTGGTGGGGATGTAATGTGAGAGGGAAATGAGGCTTTAAATTACACTTATTTTATTTATAAAATGTATTATTGCATCTACATATTGGCTAATTCAATTTTCCTATCAAATTTTACTTCAAACACAAGGTTTTACTTCTCAAATCTCTTCTAATTGATTATAAAAATGATGACTTTGATATCATTGATTAGGCTCATGAGTAGGGATAAAATATGGCTGATAGGGAATTTGGGGAAGTGTATATGAAATATGATAGGTTTGGTGATATTGCCTTTCATGATATCTTAGCCTATCCTCTAAATAATAAACTAAGCCACTCATATCAACCATCTCCCTTATGAGCTTTTTCCAATTAGCTATCTCAATAGGTACCCACTCTCTTTTGACCAACTCTAATGCATCTCTCACCTTATGAATAAGATGACTAGGAACCTCTTGACCACATCCCCTTAGAGTATCAAGCTCAAACATATACCTATCATAGACCAAAAGTGTTTTTTTGAAGGTAGAAGTGGATGGACTTGAGAGGTGACTAGGTTGACTAAGAGGAGCATGACATTAAGAAGGCTAGATATAAGACTAATACAAATCATGAAAAGGATGGATATATTTATGATAAGTATCATGATGGAGTTATAAATGGTTATTAAAAGACTAGTAAAAATCATACTATGGTTGGTTAAGAACTTAATCTTGTTGATAGGGAATGGCATAAGCTTTAAATGTCTCGCCAACTTGTTTACTAAGAGGAGAATGACATTAAGAAGACTATAAGACTAATACAAATCATGATAAGGATGGATATATTTCTGATAATTATCATGATGGGGTTAGAAATGGTCATTATAAGACTAGTAAAAATCATACTATGGTTGGTTAAGAACTTACTCTTGTTGATAGGGAATGGCATAAGCTTTAAATGTCTCACCAACTTGTTTAAGACAAATATCAACACCAAAATTATCCATGAAACCTCATTTAAAACAATAACATAAATAAAAATGTTACCAATAATATTAAATAGGAAAATTGGGCTTCTTGACTAACTGGTGTATCTTTGGAGTCACTATTGATGCTTGGATAGATGCCTCTAAAAGCTGATTGTTGAGAGACAACACCAAAACTATCTCAACTTATTAGACCAAGATTCCCATTGAGGAAGCTAAAAAATATCATCACTTAGATTTTAAACCTTTGAGGAGATGTCAAATCTATCCTCATTTAAGTGGCACAATGGAAACACCTCTATTCTTGTGGGTAGCCTAACGCTGAGATGAATCTCTAGATAGGGATAGCTCCCTTGATGTACCACTTTGGATCAAAACTAAACTTAATTTTAGGAGTGAAAATGGAGAGATATAATTGAATTAAATATAATATAATGGAGGTGATACACCAAAATATATGATTAAATTCAACTAGGAGCATGTTACACATGAGAACAAAGGACAAACAAAACATACACTCCTTCAATCTACATCTTCTCACATCAATGTTACATTATAAGGTTATGGATGAATTTTAAAAGATATGACTACTATAAAATAAGAATTTAATGTAAATAATGAAAATACTAACTCACTAAATCCTTTAAATTTCCAAGAAAACTGTACATGCCCTACAAGAAAAAGCTTTCCAATTGTAAATAAGATGTAGGTATGAGACAACCTGCTAAGGAATCCATAGTATTCACTAGGAAATATCTAAAATTCAAGTAAAACACACTTAGTAATAGTAATTAATAGGTAAAAATAAAATATTATTGATAAAGTGGCATGAAAATGAATAGGGTTTCACCATACTCAGGTGGAGCATAAGTTACAATGGCCAAAATGGCTAGTTCTTATAGAACTTGAGAGAAAAAGAGAAGAAGAGAGAATTAAAAGGGTCAAAAAGACACTTGTAAAGATAATAAAATAATTTAATTTTTAATTATAATATTATATGGGACAAAACATGAAAGTTTAGGTAGCCCAAGTGTCCATCCAAGTCATAAAACTCTTGCAAAGTGGCATGAAACTCCCTTAACTGGGTCAAAAAATTGTCTTCATTATTAGACCTATTTGAAAAAAATCATAAATTATTAGTAATATTTAAAATTATTGGAATAAAATTTATGTATTTAAAACATGCCTCTCCATGCATTGGTTTCATGCTTGTTCCTCTAGAATCATTTAGAAAGGGGATATCATCATCTGCAGTCCAAAAATATCTTCCTTCATGCACCCTACACACTTCACTTCCAAAAAGACATAATTTTATCATAAAAATACTTTATATGGAGTGGATTAAACATTTAAATACCATTCATGGCCTTATATGCTTCAGACATGCTTTAAAATAATCTCACATGAAGTTTTCCACCCTTCTCACTAGTTTGTCCACTAGGCTAGTTTTGACTGGCTATGATGTAGAACTTAGTTTGGAAAATTAAGATTTTTTTTATTATAATAAAATGAACATATGGAGTTATAAAAATTATAAATCTTCTCTAAAAAATTGATTTCATCTTTAGAACATTTCTACAACCTACACAATGCATAAAACTATCAACAAAAACCTATTTTGCTCCATGTCTGTACAAGCTCATAATATAAAAATCATGGGGAGTGGGGGTAGATTTAGTGAGTATTATAAAACCTAAAATATGTTTAATTCTCAAAATATTCCATTATATCAGCTATCCAACTCCATTTCTCCAAAATGGTCCTTGTAAGGTTTTAACAAGGGTTTTAGGCCTATTTCCACTCTTAAGGTTCATTCATAAAACCCTGATGTTGAAGTTCATAACCAATTACATAAAATAATATTTAAATACCTTCATAAACATCCCTTAACTCCTATGGACTCAATTCAAACCCTCCAAAAATATGTGAGCATTTGAAATTGACCCATCAAGCCTGCTTTCTTATTTCTTGTAGGTCTGAGATTGTCTAAGGTTCAAAAATAGTTTCCTTTTATTTTATTTTCAATATATAAATCTAAAACACATATATATTCATCCCATAAACATGTTACAATAGTCTATAAATCTTTCTGATGGTTATAAATGAAAATGACCTATTTTTTGGGCTCTTGGCCAAAATCTTTCTCAAGAGTCATGATTGAAACTCTAAGAGTGTATTTTACCCTATTGAGTTAAATCCTCTTTTTAATGTTCTAAAAAATTTATATTTATGTTTCTTAACTCTCCACACCTTCCTAAAGTGTTTTTATGTCTCTTGGACTCATCTTTTGTCATTGACTTGCAAATCTACCAGTTTGTGTTCAAGGGGAAGTATCCCCTATCTAAGATAAATTATGGGGTACTTACCCTATTTTATTAGATAATATAGAGATTTTATAGGCTTATATAGGTTATATAAGTTCTCTATACCAAAAATAAACTCTTTACTAGGTCATTTGACCTCCCAAAGGCTTCAATTTCCAAGGCAGTCTTATTAGAGAAAGGACTATGTGTAGTGTCCAAAGAATGGACTATGTTTAGCTTTATCTAAGCTAGTTGTGTTGATACTATATTAATTGTAAAATGAATATGTATATTAAAAACCTTGACCTCTGATTCACCCTCCATACTCTTGAATTGATAAGACTGAGTTTCCTGGTTGACTGTGTTTCCTGTTTGGAAAAACCCTATAAGTGTTGATATGTGGTTTGACCTTGGAAACAAAGTTTAAAACTTCCTCTTATTACCTTAGTTTAATTTTGATGTTTTATTGTATCATTTGAGATAATTTATATAACTTTAAAACTTACACACCTCACTCCTCAACCCACTACCTATCCCAATTCTTGACCTAGTTATAGGTTGCATACTAGGCCTTATGAGGTCTGAGTGGGCTTGATTTACATTTTTGGTAGATATTGGAGTTAATCACGGTCTTGATGAACTTGATCATGGATTTTATCCATAATTTATACCCTCTAACCTCTTTGAAAGCACCTTAAGACTCAAAATTAAGTTTCTTGCTTCTTGATTGAGACACTCTACCAAAGTGAATGTTGTAGGTTATTATAGATGCAATTAAGTTTAGTTATCCTATTTAAAGACTCACTTTGAATCCCATAAGATCCCATATCATATCTATATACTTTAAATTCAACTTGATTATCCTAAGACAACAACTAAACACCCATACTGGTTCACTATTAGTATACCATGCTATAGTTGTGTATTTTCCCTAAGAAGGGACACCTATAGATACTCATGAAACTTGGAAATTATGTATCAATATCATGATAATGGTCTTAATTAAAATTTTAATTATATTCAATCCATAATACCATTTTATACATAAGGAATTTTATTATTGGATAGTTAGGATATCAAAAGCCATTTAAGAGTCAAAATTTGTAGATGCTTTATAGGTTTTCAATGTATTCCAAGCAACTTTAAGCCCTTTCATTTTCACCTTACACTCACCTTCTAACCTCTATTCTTGGAAAAAGTAATATCCCTGATATAAAATATAAAAATCACTTACTTTATGCTTTATGAATATTTTCAAACATGTTATATGGTAAATACAAAAACCCTTGGGACCTCTATTTTTACATTTTAGGGAATATGTCCCTGTAACTAGTCTTTGTTCCCTCTAACATATTCCACACCACCTTTTGGTATTTCACACTTTATATTAGGTTTGTTTTTGATTAACCACATGTGAAGGCTTGAAAATAACCTTAATATGCTCTAAAATCCCCTATTCTTAGACCTTTACAATTCTAAGGCACCACATGTAGGTGGTCATGATCATGCATAGGCAACAAATGTAGAGTTATAGGTAGTATGCATTGCCTTAGATGTATTATGATTTTTATATCCATATTAAAAATTTAAATGAATTCATCATGTTTCAAAAGGCCTAAGACCATTACTAGGTTCGTTACCTCAGTATGACATCATTAGGAGCTCCTATAGGTGATTATTGGCTATATATATGGGCAGTAATTATGGAATATAGCAACAAAGGTAGGTAAAAGGCATAAAAGGAAAGAAAATCGTTTAAAACCTATCAAGTACATGATTTACACAAATAACACCTTGAAATAAGTTCTAACACATCTTTTCCAATGTGAAAACCACTTGCACATATCTAGAACAAGGTAGGTAGGAGTTTCTCATGACTGATTGGCATGGTGAATGAGATTATGACCACACTTGTCTCTTCATAAATAATAAAATGAAATATCCCAAGATTATAATGTTTTAAACAAGATAATATGCCTTCAATACAACTTAATGGATAGGATGTACAAGCTTATATAGGTGATTACAAGTGAAGTTAGGCATGGAGTTGACTGTGAGAGATAATAAGGTTGTAAGCTACCCAAAACATGATATGGTGAAACCAAGACATGGAATGAGGGAGTCATATGATTCTAAGACTTTTGGAACATCATTTTATAACTACATGAGATGTCTATAAGAAACTAACATTCTAAATACAAGAAGAACTTTGACTGAGACTGCACATGATAACACCTTCCTAAAACATGGACTAACTTGCTCATAAAAAGATTATTAAACATTAAAATAAAAATGGAGACTATATAAAAAGTTATATAACATCCTTTTGAGTCAACATCACTAACTATTTCATATGGATTTGACCAGAATTGAGTAAAACCTATAGGGTGCATGAAATAACTAGTAAAAAAGTACAATCAACTTCATGAGGATGGTTCATGAAGCAAAATCCACCATTATCCAAAATATTTATATTTAAATAAATTTATCTAATCATAAAACAACCTCCCAAAAGCATTTGTCTCGAAACCGTTTGAGTTATTCGTACTAAGCAAAAACTTCTAAGTCACTTCTGTATGTCTAGAAATTCAAAAAAGAAGAAGAATGGTTTTGGATGTAAAATGGAACTTTAAGAGAAAAATAAAAATATATATTAGTTTTAGGAAGGTGAAGATGCCTTCCATGATCTTTTCCCATGTGGCACACTTCCCCATGGGCTATACAATTGACATTTGCTCTATTTTTTAGTTATTTCTTGAATTTTAGTTAGACAACCTATAATATTCTAATGTAAATGACATCCTTGACAAGTAAATTGACTTATTTTATGCTTGGAAGGAAAAAATGACATCTAGACACCTTGGGAAATGTGCCATTTGCATTTTTGACTCTTAAAAGCCCACTAAATGACCCAAAATGATAAATTGACTAATATAACTAAGACCATGGTTAGGATGACATCAAATAATGTATAATACACCCCATGAAAATAAATTAGACACCTTAAAACATATAAAACTCATTTTATATCTATAAGGGTCCCAATTTGACCTAAAAGTCAAATTGGGTGAACAAGGAGTGATACTAGATTTTTTTCAAATAAACCAAGGTAATTCTAGAAATGGAAAGGAATGGTATAAATAAAATAATCCTTAGTCACTCAAGCATAGTAGTTTGTTCCAAGGATAAATAAAATTTAAACAAATTAGCGCTAGAATTATTTTGAGATATGAAGAAGAGGAAATATAGAAGCAGGGAAATAGATTTAGAATCAAACTTACCTATCGACGGGGAAATGAAATGGGTGGTGCAGGAAATGAAGGAAAAATAAAAGGTAGAGAAACTCTTTATCAAAGTCAAGACACTGAAATCAGGTTTGTCAAAACTAGAGGAATTAGACATTAATTATTGTGAAGAAAATTTTCCTAACCACACAAATCTTAAGTCATCAAATGGAGTATCAATATCATCCCATAAAGGTTATATTGATGAAAAGTAAAATGGAATTACCTTCCCACAACATGTTCCCCATTCCTCAGGACCCCTTATAGAACCATTAATCTACTGTGAAGATTTGGTACTTACATGAGAAAGTAGGTATCACTATAGATTATTTTTAATCCTCTTATCCCAATATACTGGCCTATTGCACACCAATGGACATCATCTCTATCATGAGGCCAACTATGGAGTTTGAGATTCAATTGGAGATAGGATATGTTCTATAAATCACATCTTTCGGTATGATGTTGGATTTTTTATTTTTTAAATTGCCTTTTGATCATTTCCTTTTGTTTTAAATGATTTGGCTTTTAATTTTTTATGGCTTTTTCTATTCCTCCTCCATACATATTTAGAGAATGAAACATGGGTGTGCTAAAAATGACTCTCATTTGAAAGCTTTGGAGTTGGTTTCTAAGAAAGAGAACTAGGAAAACATGGTGTCTAAGAGTCTTGTGTTTTCATGTGAAATAAAAAGTGTTATATTGATTTTGAGCTTGTTTTAATCAAAGTGGAATGAAATGAAAGGAAATCAAGGGGAAAATGAACATGAAATAATTTGAATTAATTCAAATTAAAAAAATGTGATAATATTATTCCCTATCATAAGAATGTATGTGGGTATGTGCATGGATTTGGGGGACAATTCCATGGACATACACAATAATGTGTACATGTGATTACATAACACATATGTATTTTTGGTCTAAGTAATGTGTACTTGTTCCTTTTCCAATATGAATTCCTATGAATTATAGGAATACACACGCGTTCCTATAATTAAAAGGAATGCATATGCATTACCTAAAAATTAAAAAAAACTCAAATCACTCATTTCATTTCTTCTCCTTGGCATTCATGTTTTTCTCCTTTGCATTCACTTTTTTCTCTCCAGATCATTTTTGCCCTCTAGCTCACATTTTATCTTCTAGTTCACATGAAAATCATTACTTTTTCTATCCCATTCATGAGATTGATGATTCCACCATGAATAAGAGGTAATTTTTGTAGATTAAACCATTTTTTAAATTTTTTTGTGAATATTTTGCATAACTTGATTTGTATTTTTTCTCCAATAGGTTGGCATGCTCTTCCTAACCCTCTACCTAACCCTCCACCCAACCCTCATAACCCTCCAACTAACTATCCTAACCCTCCACCTAACCCTCCTATAGCTCCACTAGATCCCCCATGAAGTCAAGAGGATATAATTACTCATATAGTGAAGAACAAAATTAAAATTGAGCATATAATTAGGAGAATGAGGGAGCCCAATTCCATGAACACTCACCACGCCTATTTTTCCAATACCTTATAGTTAGTATTAGGTCAAGTTGACTTGAAAATGAGTCAAATTTATAGATGGATATCATATAGGAATAGTTGTAGGGCTTACTATGTTGATAAACTATCAGCATATGAGGTGAAGAAGAAATGAATAACAAAATAACAAATGTGTGCCTTATTTATCAATCTAACCACCAATGCACCATTTCCCATAATGACCAAACATTTCCCAACCCATCGATGCCAACACAATTTTATTAAAGCCAATTTTTGGGAGTGATGGTGGATGGTGTTTGACTATCCACCTTGTAATAACCATGAGGTCTTTTTGTACTTTTTGAGGAAACTCTACTATGAATTTATCCTCAATGAAATTCCAAACTATTTTGACTATGGTGAGTTTTAGGGTTGAGGGAAAGGCTCCATGTAGGATCGACCAAGTGCACATCATGCACCTAATTAGCCTAGAAATATCCCTACCCAAAAGCCACTTCATCCAGAGATTCCCTCTATAGTGAAGGAGGTTGTGGAGATAGACACTTTACATGAAATTAGTGTGCTTAATAATACACTCTTTCATAATATGAGTAGGCTTTTAGAGATATATGCTCAAGATACTATAGTTAATGGTTTTACCCAACCCTGCCCATGCAGATCATATGGTGTTATATGCATTGGACCTTTAGATGATGATGGTGGCACTTCAAGGGGCTTGGAGTATATGGTCTTAACTGATGAGTTTTTAGCACACACATTTGGTTTGGATACATTGGGACTCTCTACACACATGTAGGTATCTTTTATACAAATTTTCACATTAAATTTTTAAGATATATTTGTAAATTAAAAAGGTAAAAATTATTTTACACATTTAAATTGAATAATATATATGTATTTTTTTGTGTTCCAAGAGGAGACATTGCCTTTAACATCATAAGTTTAATTTACTGATTTAGGTAGTGGGCCACCCACTAGTACATCTATTCATGTCGATATAACAGCATATAAATTTATAGAGGTAAAATTTTAAGTGAATCTTATATACTCTAGATGTATATTCTTACACCTTAATTGCATCATTGGTAGATTTTGTGTAAGAAAATATAAAATACCTAATATAATTTTGTTAGACTTTTTATCATTTGATGTATTAACATGGATTGGAGTAGTGTTATAAACTCATCCTCTATCTCAACTTTTTTTCTTTTATTTTGAATTTCAAACTATGGTTTCAATAACCAAAATAACTAATTGAACATTTGCTTGATATCCCATTATATGTAGTTCCCATAGTGGGTCAATCCTAATCAGTAGGATTATATATATATATATATATATATATATATATATATATATATATATAATTAATTTGATAAAAGTTTTTTAGTATAATATATTTTTATTAATCACAATCGAGCATAGCATGTCTTCTTCAATATACACACAACTCCTTTCTTTTAAATATTGGCCTTGTATCCAACCACTTGATTCCTTGTTATCCTAATCACATATAGCAGTTCACTCTCTATGATCAATATCCAAAATGGTCATATTTAGCAACATGATTCCTATCAATTCCAACCAAGCATAACAATTTCATCTCTATCTATGGAGTTATAAATTTATATGGCATATCCTCTTGATCCCATTATACCTAGTCAATTTCAATTTCCCACCAAACTCTAAATATTTGTTTATATAGAGAGGTGGGTCAATACCACTTGAAGATAGACCCTTAATCTTGATGGGGAATAGTGGTTTTATCTATCCCCTTATCTATCTCATTCCCTTTGCCAATGTTATTAATTATTATGTTTCATAGGCTCTTAATAAAAAATAGCCAATTTGGATTGATAGGCATTCAATCCCAATTGGGGATAGTCATTTGATCCAATTTGATAAGAGATAGTATGTCCCTCTTTATTATTAAATATATATAGAGTAGGCCATTATATCCCATTAGTTTTTTGGGAGAGTGTTGACTATAAACTATAGCCTAAATGTATATGGCATAGGCCTTTTGACCATATACAAATAGGGGATCTCAACCCCATATAGATAGATGGGGTCAAGTAGTTTGTTACCACCACCTACCTAGGGGGCCCAAATACATACCATATCTAGCTAAGGGAGAGGGCTTATCTATATCCACACACTTTCATCACTTGAGTGACATGCTGACTCTATAAGACTATAACACCTTTCATTAGGAAAGTCCCCCTAAAATGAATATCAAGTGTCGACAAGACTATATCACCCTTTGTTGACCCAAACATACTTACACTATATACATATAGGCCTTTCCTTGAAAATTTTTATAGAAATATAAGGATAGATAGACAAGCTAATGTCACCTATAGGGTAACCAAAATCATGCACTTGTAAAGAAGATTGTCCACTCACTCTTATCTCTATAATATTTATTTTTATTTTTTGTATATTTAGTTATATTTTGATGAGACCTATTTTATAAGGTTCTAAACACTCTTAAAAGGCTTGTATACATGTCCCCCATAAAATTAGCTTATCACTCTAGGTGTATTAACCTGATTAAAACTTAGTTTACAAACTTCTCAACAAATAGCTATATATGTTGCTTGTCTTATCATAATGACTATTTCTAAGGGATTTTTTATCACACAAATACTCAGTTGGACTAAAAAGTAATGAATGTATATATTAAAAGTATTCAAGGTGTTAACATGATCAAAATTTCAAAATAAATCAACTTCGACACCATAGCTCACAAGACTATCCTCAACTATACCAAGTCACTACCTTAAGACAATTAGGCCTAATGACCTTATTCAGGTCAAAATCCAAAATACACCTCAACAAAGCTATAAAAGCATTCAAACCAGTGTATATTGGTGTATCAAGGATGTTTCAACACCTAAATTGCATTTAATGACTCAATTTCACAAAATTCACTCATAAATTCTCCCTCATTATCTTGTCATTCTCCCTTCTAAAACTAACATTTATTGCCTTCAGTGTGGTGTTACAAGTCACATGTTGCACATATCCACTTGTCACATTCATGATCCTTGTGACCTCATTAGATTTTTTCTATCTTATGTAAGACTAAGTTTGTTAGCAATTTGTTTAATCAATGAATTACCCAAGTTATTAATTATTAGGTTGTTTGTTTAGCTAATGACTAGGGTGGACACTCCATCATTGCAAGCTGAGATAGACTCAGGCATTACTACTACAATGTCATCTTCATAGGCACTCATTAAGGTATGTATATGCACTTGTAATTTTAAATTGTAATTTAATACTTTTATTTTAATAATTTTACTATATTCTTGGGTAAATATAACATATATGCATAAATATATTATGTATGCAAGGTTGTCATATGAACTTTGATAGTCCTATTTAGATGACTACTATGATAGCTCATCATTTTTCTTCATCATTTGACATGCCTATTCATGTAGCTGAACTTGGCACTAAGCCAATCGAGCATCAATAGTAAATTGAGAAGGAACATGATATTGTAGTAACTACATGTTTAAATGAATTTTTTATTATAGTTTAAAATGAGTTTCTTAACCTGGTTTCATGTATACTTGTTACTTTTATAATATTTTTTGGTTTTTAATAGGTTTGACTACAAGTGAGGTATGAGACTAGTACTCATAGTCAAACCTTGGAGTAATATAAGGAATTCAAGATATCTCCATCTACAAGTAGGGTATCCTAGGGAGAGTCTTCTTTGAAGAAGGCAAAGAGGGGAAGACTATTTGATGATTAGGATGTTGCAAATGATGTAGTTTTTTATATGTCTATATGGAAATGTATGTATTTTTAGCATTATACATGTGTATATGATGTTTTCACCTGACATTAGCTCCCATGTTGTCAGACATTATGTAATTTTTTGTATGCCTATATGGCAATGTATGCATTTTGACATTGTCTGTCTATATATGGCATTAGTACATGGCATTCTTATTTTGTACATGAATATTTAATAAAACCAATGAAGTAAATCTTATTTGAATCACTTGTGTTTAAATTATTATGAATTATTAGTTTTGAAGTATTATAAATGTTATGATATTAAAAATAAATTATTAGGATAATGTTACAAATTAGATTGGTATGACAGAGCCTAAAGTTATAAAGATTGAAATTTCTTGTTCATAAAAATATTTTTTTCTAGAAGAATGCAAATTAAATAAGAAGTAATGGGTGTTGAACCTATCTTTTCATTAATTAAATCCTATACTACTGAATGAATCAGTCTTATATTGGTAGTTGTTAGACACCTAGTCACTTATCTTAGTTTGAGTCTTGTGCATGGAGTGGGATTAAGGGAAAATGACCCTTATAAGAAAAAAATAATACCAGTGAATGCATTTCAATTATTTTTGGTATGCTCATGGTCATCTATAGTTTCTTACAATTCAAGAACTCAACATTTCTTGCAAGTAGAATATTGTTTTGAGTAGGTGAATTTATTATGGATAGAGTGATGAAAATAATCTACTCTATTTACTTTATCTGATGATATTTATGCCCAATATTAACTCTATATTCCTTTCCTAGGACTTTGCAAATATATTGCATAATTCAAAACCTTATAGGTCTGTAATAAAATATTATTATCTTAGATTAGTTTCGACTATCATGTGAAGATTCAATTCAACACATTCCTTTAAATCCTCAATGAGTTTCCTATATAACCTTGGTTTATAATATCATTTAAATATTATATATAATCACAAGATATATATGTAAATGCTAACCAAATAAGAAATCAATTCCCTTATTGATTTCTAAAGATATTTAGACTGATTTTTAGGCTTCTACACCTAATTGACTCTCAATCGGTCAAAATCAAAATTTGAATATTCCAAAATATAATACCTATTTTATCAAGGTCTTTCAAACATAATTAATTTTTTCCAAGCCTTGTACCAATCTATAACATTCAAAAGTATTAAAAACTCACCTCTGACCTTTTGAATCATTCTCTAAAAATGAGCATCTACAAGCAAGTGAGAACATATTGGAGTTATTAAACACCCATAAGATTATATGAGGTTAAAACACCATGTTTACATTTTCTTTACCTGATTCAACTTATATTATCCCCTTCAAATTATTGAAAATCCAACTTTGATCTTTATGCCTTTGAGACTGTCTATGGGGTTTCGAGACTGCCTATGGCTTTTTCTTGGAGTTCAAAGTGTGAAAAATATTTAAATGTGTTTTAGAGGATAAAAAACATCCTATTATTCTTTTCAAACTCTTTCATAATATTTTAACCCATTTTTATACTTTAAACATCCAAGAAATATACCTGCACCAATGATGACTATCATGAGACATGAAGGGGATTGTGTATAAACACTGATAAATTAAACTTGTAAAATTAGCTTAAAAATATTATGTATAGGTATATTAGGTAATTAGGACAAATAATAACAATTTTAAAATATTTTGGATGTATATTTTGGCCTGTGGACCTTTTTTTACCAAACTTTACCTTGAGCTGCCTGCTTGCTTCGTACATGCATAGACTTGTATTTATTCAAACCTTTGATTAAAATATTGAATGTGATAACATAAATAGATAAAATTAGGTTTATAACATATTATTATACCATTTTAATACCTTTCTAAGTATTATACTCCTCATTATCACTCAAGACTGAAAAAATCTTTGTTTGGTCTCCAATGGCTGCCAACTAACTACAAGAGGTCTATGCAAGAAAAAATGAGTATTTTAACATTTTTTAAGACATTTATAATGGAATTTTATTATTTTGTGAGTCATTTATACCATTTTTACCAAATTTCATACTTTTACTTGACTTGTAGATTCCCCAAAATGGCCAATTCCTCTAAGGTAGGCTCTAATGTTGATTGTGATTACACATGGGGTTGATTGTGCTAAAATAGAAAATGGTTCCCTTTATAAAATAAAATTAAAAATATTTTTTATATTTATATTTGGTCATAATTATTATCTCCACCAATATCATGCATGTTTTGGCCTATAGGCCCATTTTGCCAAAAGCTAGTGATATGTTGTCTGCTTGGTCAAGTTTCAAAACTGAGCTTCCTTCCCTTGTACCTTGATTTGAGATAGAAAAAGGTGAATTTTATTTAAATATTTCATGAACATAATTTAAATTATTCCACCCTTCATTGGTTTTCCTTTACCCTAATAAAACCCTTCAGTATGTCTTCTCGTCTTCCTTAACTTCTCTTTTTTGTCAAATTTCTCACTCTTGGCTTCTTGAATTGTTCTTCTCTACCCTTAGGCTATGAATGGATATTAATCATACACTCACATAATAAAATTAATATTAAATTTAATATTTTAATCTATCTCACACTAATTTCCAATAGGCTTCAATGACCAAATCTCTTTATGGTTGAACTAGGTCTCTTATAGGCATTCTTCATCTAGGATAACCTTTATTAGGCTTCTCACACTTATTCTATGACACTTCATAATTTACCAAAATCTCTAACAAAAAATTCAATTCTCAACCTCACCATTCATCATAATATCTAGTAGCCTTTGCATATAATCCTTAAACCACAACAACTCCCTATCAACTTAGTATTCAACTTCAAATAGGGTTCTTGACTATTTTTCAATAGAACTCACACACATTCTATCTATGTGTCACCTTGAACAAGGTTTGAGTGATTATTTATTCAATTATTATTTTAAAACCATTCACCAAGATTTTACAATGTAATATTTCCTATCTAAATCATGCCCTCTCCTCTTTGAAATTGTCATCATTTATTACACCTGTCATTATGATAAAAAATAAACATTATATGTCTAAAGGACTCCCTATCTTCCTTGTTCTTCCCATGATAAACACTATTTATTGAAACAAATATTTATAAATCATTCATTAAAAACATCCAAATTATCCTTCTTATTTTTGGTCTTTCCAAATATCTCATTTAATGTTATGTTTTACCTTCAAGGTTCCATCTCTAATCCTATCCTTCTCTAGGTTCTTGGGATTAATATCCTCCTTCACTATATATCTATTATTTTTATCTTAAAATAATTTTTTTTTTATCATTTTCTTTTCCTCTCTCATGACACTTACATTCATTTCAAAAATCACACCATTCATTTCATTCCCAAACTTTCTCTCTTGCTTTCACTAGCTTCTTATTAGGCTATTCTCTTTAGTCTCAAATACCAAATCTTGGTATAAGTATTAATGGCTCAATATTTTTCCTTGGTTGGTCTTATTTGACTTTATTACATTTTTATTAACCTCTTTCAACTACTCAACCACACTTCAACCTTTAATTCCACATATAAGGCTCATAAGGATAATCCTAGGCTTGTAGCCTTTTTTTGGTGCATTTCCTCTTTGTTTGGTCAAACTATGCACTGTTGGCCATTTTTGTCCCACATACCAAGCTTGTACCTAGATGAAGATTTGAATTTGGCCTATCATACAAAATTTTCTAAGCTTCCATACTTAGCCATTTTTGACTATGATAAACACACAAATGTCATGATAATCACATAGGGTAGCTCAATTGAACATTTAAAAAAAACACTTATAAAGCTCCCAAAGCTAGTGGATCAAGTGGGCACAATGTTTTTGGTCTTAGGGACATCTCTTATAAATTTTGTCCCCCAATTATTTTTGTGCTTCAAGATATAAATCTTCAAAGTTGGTCAAATGATGGGATATGTTCATGTAGATGTCAACTTTAAGCCACTACAAAAATCCATTATATATTATATTTGATGGTATTTGGGATGTAAAATACATCCATACAAACATCAAATGGTAGTCACATGGATTTCAAATTAAAGACCTGGTAAATAGCCTTTTTTTTTGAACCAAAGTGGATCCAATGATTGGCATTCATTCATACCAAATAATATCATTGAAGAAAGAAGAGTTAGAAGGTAAATAATGTTGAGATGTTAACACATGACATAAGCATGTAAAGTAGTAGGCTAATAATAGGATCTTGAGTGCAAACATGGAACTGCTAAGTGGCGCCAGTTTGGATAAAGTTAATAAGTCAAGGTTAGGATTGATGGCTCTCACTCAATTGTACATATCAAAATAAAAAAGTGAGATGAGTCAATATGTCAACAAGCTAAGTTAGATATCAATAGTCAATTAGAACAAAGGTGAGCTTAGGACTTTCAACTAAAGTTGAGGAACCATTTTTGACCAAGGAAATTAGGTCTTGTGGGGTCATTATAACACCATTAAAGCTCATTTGAGCACAATTAAAAGGCCACAACCATGTATTAAAGTATAAATAACATGAAGGGATGATCATTAGAGATTAATATAGACCTATGGTTTGACATTTTATAATTTTTAGGGTTTGTATATGATTGTGTTCTCCATTCCTAAGGAAGGACCTATGTATATAATTAATTCTTAGTTTATACAAAGATAGAGTGGGTCTACTTGGACCTATTATAATCCATAAAAAGGGGATACATAGTATATCTTTATTAATATGTAAGCTATTGGAAAACTAATAATCTTAGACTGGTTTTCATCTTTAGGATGTAACTATGATCCATACATAGAGATAAAGCATATATGTGATTAATGTAAAGGGTTCTTGTCCTTAAACATGGTCGTATTTTCAACAAATAACCACCTAAAATGAACAAAGACATGTTTCTATTAGATTCATGAGCATGAATTTTTATCTTCAAGTGATAGATGGTGTGAAAGATCAAATAAAAGGTCTAGTGTTGGGAACTATAGCTAGGGGTATTCAATGCATCCTTGGAACCCTTGAGGACTTTATCACTTAATAAACCATGGGTAGTGTCATGATTGATCAAAAAAGTGGTAGCTTAGGTTCAATTAATGATCTGATATGGTGTGTTCCTTATCTGATAGCATGTTCCCACATTCTTTCTCTCTTTTTCTTATCCTATATATCCTAGTCTCATTCCCATTAAAGGGTTTCTCAGTTCTTAGAATTTATCATTTTTTCTAGGACAAGGATACTCATTCAGACTCTTGAAAAAGTGTGCTCATTTGATATGGTTAAACCCATTCAAAATATTGTAATAAAATCATTTTGAGTTAATAAGATTAACTCTTTGCCTATCTCTTGTCTTTAATTATTGCTTATTATGCTTGTGTATGGTGAATTTATGAAGGAGATTCTTCCTAGTTTATTATCCTTCTACTTACCTCTTTAAAGTTGTTTTCAATCTAATTTATAGGTCTATATTAGTTTTCTACTTAGAACCTCTTCTATGAAATATATATGCAACTAGTGGGATTGTGAGATTAAGTAACCATAATTTTCTTTTGCTAATATAATGTGTGTTAAAGCCTATATGAGTGTCCATTAAACTTTAGTGCATCAAATTTTTTTAGCTTTATTAGGATCCCTTAACCATATTAATAACCCTTTTCCTTGTGAATCATTTAGTTTATAATTAGTATTTGTGAGCATCAAGAGGAAGTCAGCCTTTTCCAGAGGTTTAAACCCATCATAGGTGACCCATAGCCTTGGGCTATTCCTATTATGTAGCTAAATTGGAGGGAACTTGAATAAATATCTTGAAGGGTGGAAATTGAGCCAATAATAGGAACTATTTTCTATATGTAATCACATTTATATCCACCCTTTAGCTACTTCCATGCATGTGTCAAGTTTCATGCCCTAACTCCATACTTAGAGGATACTTTCTTTGTAACCCATCTCTCCATTTGGCCTAATTATCCATTAATCACACCCATAAGTCTAAAGACCATATTATATTACCCCATTCAATATAAAACCTCTTGATTCACTTTCTTCACATCTAATTAGGTATGACTACAAAATTTTAGCATTTTCCATAGTTAAAACTCCCTAAAACATCAAAACCCTAATCTAGGGTTTATCTTCCTCTGTATAAGAATGAGATCATATATAATTCCATTTCTTGAGTTTAAAAAGGTTTAAAAGGACCTAACTCCACATCTAGGTCTAGTTTCACCCCTTATATCTATCTAACTTATTTATAAGCCTTGTTCAATCTATCCAATACCCAAACACAATAAAACACAATGGATTGTGTACCTTTTTGGTTGATTGTGCAAGGTTTTTAAGGGATTGTGTACTTTTAATACATTATGTACCTCACCTATTATGACTTATCTCCTCATCCTTATATCTATATTTCACCAACATACCAATCTATCATGTGATTAGATCCACACATCCCTTTACTAGACAATATATGAATGAAAATAGGGGTTTTAATACACCCACAAGATTTAAATAATTTGAGAAAAATTACCAACAATTCTAAGGTTTCAAAGGATCTTCTCTTGATATATCAACCTTTCCCCACACTCATATTATACCAAATCAATGTCTAACCACATGGTGTCAAATAAAACTCTCCATTTCTTAACACAAGAGAATGTAAAAGACAACAACTATGAAAACAAGGTATTATCCCTAGGCTAATTATGTATTCAGTCATTTATCATTTGGAAACCACTCTAATTAACACTTTAAAACTCTCACATGGACACTACACTAGTTTATACAAAGGATACTCCTACACCAATAGTTATAAACACTTGGCTCCATTTGGTTTATGATACCCTTTGGCCAAGCTTTAAAGACACTTTGACCACCTATAGGTGTCTATTTAGGCCTAATTAGGCCTAAATGGCCATCTAGGTCTATTTCCCTATTTGTGAAACCTCCAAAAGTTCTCATCTCTCATGAACCACAAACTTCTCCATTGCTAGTGTCAAGATCCTTCCATTACCTATAGGCATGGAATTTAGCCTAATTAGGCATAATAGGCTCCTTGACTAATTAGTAGCCTCTTGAAGGATTTTTTACCCTTTAAAAACTTTTAAAAGATTCAAACAAACCTTTCAAAGGTCTTGAAACCCAATTTTAATGGTAGTAGCTTCTAGCCATGTGTATATGGTTCACTTGGACTATTAGTCATGGTAGGCCTTTTAGGCTTCTTAATGGCCTACAAATAGAAACATAACACTACCAAAATGTATATATGGGTGGATAAAATCCAAGAATATGCTTTTTCCTTATCATCTAGCCTGATCGACAAACCCACCATGTATTTTGTGCTCAAGAATGCCCTTCCTAATACAAGAAAGATGTTTATTTTTAGCCTAACTTTAGGCATGCATAGAACCAAAACTATAAGTCATATATTTGAACCATAAGATATATATTGTGCATGTAAAATACCTATGATTACACCCTAAATATATTCTATATCACATTTGAGAGAAATCCATGGTAGGAGTTGTAGTAATGGGTCCTAAAAGCCAACTTTTTGGCTGTGAAGAGATAACTTCTTGACCTCCAAATGACATTTTTGCCTCTAAGAATTCTATGTAAAAATACATCACTTAAAGCACATGTATATAGGAAAATTAAATGTTCTCTAATGACCATGACATCCAATTCCACCCCAATTACATTTCCATTGATGTTTAGGAGCACAAAAACACTAATAATAAATGTTATCAAAGTTAAAGCTATGATCTGAGAACTCCATTTTTAGTGCTTATTGGCTAAAACATGGCACTAAAAACACATTATAAGGGGTGGATAACATCCAAAACTAGGATATTAGCCTCCCATATAGCTTGGTCAACAAACTCACCATGCATTCTGTGCTCAAGAATGCTCTTCCCAATACAAGAAAGATGCTAATTTTTAGCCTAACTTCAAGCATGCATAAAACCAAAATTATAAGTCATATGGAAAAATTGTAATATCACTATTATGCATGGGAAATACATTTAATTTCAACCTAAATTTATTATTTTTTACCACTTTTAAGATCAATATGTGGTATAAGTCATAATAATGGGTCCTAAAATGCAACTTTTTGGTAGTGAAGAGACAACTTGACCTCCAACAAGCATTTTTGCCTCCAAAACCCATAGGTGAAAATATATTGCTTTTATCACATCTATATAGGCATATTACATGTTATATAATGACCATGACATCTAATTCCACACACAAGTGCATTTTCACTACTATTCAAGAGCATGAAAACACTAACAACAAATGTTGTCAAAGTTGAAGCTACAGTCTGAGAACTCCATTTTTGGTGCTTATTGTCTAAAAAATAACATTTCTAACATGTATATTAGGGTAGGTAACATATATGACCAGGTTATTGGCCTCCCATCTGGCCTAGTTGACAGACCCACCACCCATTTTGGGCTCAAAAATGCCCTTCCCAAAACAAGAAAGATGTTGATTTTTAGCCTAACTTCAGGCATGCATAAAATGAAAACTATAAGTTTTATAGATGAACCATAAGATACGTCCTATTCATGTTAATTCAATATAATTACACCCTAAGTCTATTTTGAATCACCTCTAAGATAAATATGTGGTATAAGTTGTAGTAATGGGTCCTAAAATGCAACTTTTTAGTAGTGAAGAGATAATTTATTGACCTCCAACTAAATTTTTTTCCTTTAGGACCCACAAATGAAAATACATCACTTCAATCACATCTATAAAGTAAAATTAAATGTTCTCCAATGATTTTTATATCTAATTCTGCCCATAGGTGCATTTTCACTACTATTCAAAAGCATGGAAACACTAACAACAAATATTATCAAAGTTGAAGCTATGGTCTGAGAACTTCATTTTTGATGCTTGTTAGCTAAAAACTAGCACTTCCAACACATCTAGAGAGGTGTATAATGTATAGGTACAGTTTTTTGGCCTCCCATATAGCCCAATAGATAATCCCACCACCCTTTTTGGGCTCGAGAATGCCCTTCTCAATACAATAAAGATGATGATTTTCAGCCTAACTTTAAGATGCATAAAACCAAAATTGTAAGTCATATAGATGAACCATAAGATCTTTATTATGAATGGAAATCCCCCTAATTACACTTAGAATCTAGTTTTAATCACCTCTAAGAGAAATACATGCAAGACTTTTTAGTAACGGGTCCTAAAATGTAACTTTTTGGTAGTGAAGAGACATCTTGTTGACCTCCAACTACCATTTTTACCTCTGAGACCTATAGGTGCAAATCCATCACTTTGATCACACACACACACACACACACACACACACACACACACACACACACACACACACACACACACACACACACACACACACATGTAGGTAAGTTACATGTGTTTCAATTACCATGACATCTAATTCCACCTGCAAGTGCATTTTCACTACTATTCATGAATGTCATACCAATGAAAATATGTAAATCAATGAAAAGTGTGTCTATTTTATGTTTAACATTGGTATGTAATGCTATTTGAGGAAATTTTAATTCATTTGGTTTAGCTAGAAGCCATGTAGATCATTCTAAATAAGGATGTTTATTTTTTGGAAGGCTACAAGGAGAAAGAAAATTGTCATGAGCAATTGTTTAGGATCATATAAAATCCATGTACTTTTAGTAAGCAACTCTTAGCTTTAAGATGAAATTCTTTACTAACAGTTCTCTTAGCTTTAATAATATGAAATTCTTTACTAATAGTGCCAACCACATAAAGGTGGAAGCTTATTTAGAACCACTAACCTACAAAAAAATGTTAGTAATTAATAAAATATAAAATTCATTCATGTACTACCTATAAAATAAAAAACATTTGGTAAAATTGATTACATGTACATTTTACAAGTCAATATACCTATGTATTTCAATCTAATGAACCACTTGGATATGCTCTAATCTTGATAGTATCAAGAATAACTTCATGGTATAACTCATGAAATCTCCATAGATTATTGTTTCTTGATCTCCCATGATATTTTTTCAATTGAATATTTATTTCAAGAACCAAATTTGAATACTATAGTATCTTCTTGTACATTTAAAAGTCTTCAAACAACCATACATTTGAATTTTTTATAGGATATCATCGAAGCCAAGTTCCAATGACTACCATAGACCTAGTGGGATAATAAATGTTTTCTCCATCTACGACCAGGGAAATTAATTTTTTATTTCCATCTACATATTGACATTAGTTGTAATTTGTTCCCTCTTCATTGTCCTCATATTTAATAACTATAAAAGCATGGCCTTCATCACAAAAAACAATTTTTAATGACATTATGAAGATAGATAATGATAATAAATTGTACATAAAGATTAATCTTCTACTTGGATGCACTAGATTAAATATATGGTCAAAGTCATGTGACAATGTCATATCTTTAAGTTATAATGCTGGTAAAACCTAATATGTGTTTATTAGAATTAGATGTCTAGAACTGCAATCATCCACCCACTTTTATGACTCACACTCACTCCAAATAGAGTCCATGCATGTAGAACAAAAGCATGCCAAGTGTTGCTTCTGAATAGTCTAAGAACCTACATTTGAGATATAAAATGAGTGAAGCTCACTTGAATCTATTAAAGTCATATAATCCTCATAGTTTGCCACATTTTTTTCCTCCATTAACCAAAAATGTTTATGAATAGTACAATTTGCTTGAGCACCATGACATATGTTCTCATTGCACCATTAAACCAAAAGTTTTACATCAATCAAATTATCAACATGATCAAATTTTAACTCTTACCTTATAATGGCTCCTTTTACACATGCTCTAACACCATCATACTCCCTTTCTCCATGGCCAACATTAGTAAAACTATAGATATATTCTACACTAGTGGTAATGTGCATCTTGCTCAACCAATAAAACATTCATTCATTTTTTTATTATGATGTGTAATTGTTTGACTAAATGTAATGTTTTAGATTAAGGTAAAAGTAGGTTTTAAAGGGACCCCAAAACCCTTTAACAAAGAAAGAAAGATGAAGTGATAACACCCAATAGGAAGAACATTCTTAAAACTTACTATAAAATAGTATCAAAATCAGGTTTTATAGGGGCCTGAAACCACAGACTGATACCATAAAAGAAGATCACAGGTTTTATAGAGACCTGGAAACTCAAAATAAGTTTTTAAGACTAAGATCTAACTTTCAAAACTAGTTATAACATCCAACAGAAAGGACCAGACCAAAATCAATAGCAACAAAGAATACCTTAGTCTTCTAATTCCATGATCATCTTCACAGCCTCATTTCCAACCATTGATGTATCCTGTATGGATATTGCAGCCAATGTAGTAGCTTCTTACTAGGGTTTCTTCCTCGATCTCTACCTAGTTCTCTTACTAGGCCCCTCCAAAGATTTTATTTCTTCATTAGCTCATTTTCCAAGGTTAGCTGCAGCCGCACATATGCTAGAAGTAACCTCCTCCATTTTCATTATACTTTCCTTGATGAGCCTTCTCAGATTATAATCATAATCCTTAAGTTTAGTTGGAATATCACTCATTTGCTTCTCCAAATTATTGATTTTGATCCTATTAGCTTCTTGGTTATGTTGCATTATTTATACTTTCTTCTTCAGCTCCATCATTTCCTTATACATCCACGAATCAACTTGGAAAATTGCATCAGCTTTGAATTTGACCAAATTCATGAAGGAGAGCTTAGTGTCCCTCTGTCGAGTGTCACAACTATCATCTGCATTCTCCTGTGGTAAGGACTCATCCTTTTCTATTTGGTCCTCCCTTTCCATCATTTTCTCTTCTTTTGTCTCTATAGGGTCTTTATGCTATTCATGATCATCCTTTTCTTGTTCTCTAATCTCCATAGCATGAATGGAAACTAGAACCAAATATTCCTTTTCTCTTGTCAAAGCTGGATCATCAAGTAAAATATTTGTGTCTTTAACACTTCCCCCCACCACAGTCTAATTATCTTCATGATTGGGATTATTCTATTCTATATTGTCCTCTATTTTATCCCCTTCATTTTCTTTCTCACTTTTGTCTTCATTTTCCTGATACCCTTCTAGATTTGAAGTAAAATCACCAATTTCTATCCCTTGTTCTTCCTCCAAAACATTCTTCTCAGAACTTTCTATGCTTTCCCACTCAAATTCCTCTTCAACATTCTATTTTTTTGAACAGGAGGGTTTAGGTTTTACTTTTTCTTTCCCCTTCACTTTTCCACTCTTCCTACACTGTGAATCCTTTTTTTTATCAGAATAAGGATTCAAGACTATGGCATTATTTTTGCAATAGCCCTCTATGATAATAATCAGTCCTTCATGCAAAATTGGTTGAGATTCCTTCTTTCTATGAGCAAATAGACTTTGAAGCAGGGAAAAGCACAAATAGAAGGGGAAGGAAATTCTGTCTTTATGCCTAAAATGATTAAGAAAGACAAAATGAAATTTATGAACTCTTTTGCTTCTACCATCTAGGATAAAATAATCATGAATGCAACATAATACATCTCTCCAAATTCCTTTTATCTACTCCAAATCGAAGAAATATCCACTCTTTTCCAATTTCTTCTCCTCTGCATCCGTTTTCAAAAATTTCTTGTAAGCCGCATTGGAGATACTAGTCTGCTTAGAGAATTTAATGCCATCCATGGGGAGCCCTATAACCTCAGTGATGAACTCCTCTGTGAGCTTCATAGTAACTCCATGGAGTGTTACTCTTTCATCAACCCAATTTTGAAGAATGCCATTGTGATATGGGGTTTAGACCCATGCAATCGCTCCATATAACTTACCACTCTCCCTTTCTAAAGAATCCTCCATACATCCTGTTTATCCTTCCAATCTTCACAATTTTTTGGCTCTTGCTTTCTCAATTCACCCTTCATTTTGAAAAATAAACAATATTCCAACAACACCCAAACACTGAGAGCAGAAACATGGACCCAAATGTTCTTTACATGAAATGGAAGTCGCCTATATGCTGGCACATGAAAAATCCATGTTACATTCTCATAATTGTACCTATTCAGTGAAGGTAATCTATCCACCTTAAATCCACTCCTTTGAATCATTAATTTACTAATCTAGGTAGATCTTTCCTTATTTTGAATGAATGACATCATAATTGATAAGTGCTTTGAGATCAACATGCTTATTTAATGCATTATGCCATCTCACCTTTTGCCCCATTTGAACAACATGATTTGCTATCCAGTCAGCAACCCCATTGGCTTCTCTATATGTATGGGATATGGTCACTGCTTCAAAATTTAGAATTAAATCTTTAATTTCCATCACCATAGCCTCAATAGACCATGAACTTGAGTTTTTGTTATTTAGGATATTTACAATATTCAAAGAATCACCTTCCAACCATGATTTGGAAAATCCCAATTCAACAGCAAGTTTAATAGTGTATAGGGCTGCAGTAGCTTCAGCAATATGACTATTCGACTTACCAATTGGGATAGCAATGGCATCAACTACATTTCCCATATGATCTCTCAAAATTCCTCCACATCTCGATGTTCCCAGATTCCCTTTAGCTGCTCCATCAAAATTTCCTTTGATCCATCAAGTAGGAGGGACATTCCATTTTACATTCAATCTTAGATTATCAATTTTTAGCTTAGGCCTTTCAGATCATAAGGGTTTATCAAATTGAAAGGTTTGATCAAGATCCCTCTATGATTTAAAATTCTCCTTAATAGCTTTAATAATATTCTGACCAAGCACCCATCCTAGAAGTTCTTTACTTTTGCAAATTCTATTGTTTCTTTCTTTCCATATGCCCCACCATATATGAGAAAGTGTTAGTTTCCAGAAAAAATTAACATCAAGATTTTTTGAGGGACAACACCAGCTTTTAAAAGATAGATCCACACTTTTTTGATGTACCCATGTTATACCCCAAAAATTAAGGATCTCAGTCCATACTTGCTGAGTGTAGGGACAATTCAAGAACATATGGTCTCTATCTTCAAATCCATTTTTACATAAAATACACCTGTTAACCACATTAATTCCTCTTTTTTGTAAATTGTCAAGGGCCAAGATTTTATTTTGAAGCAAAGTCCAGAAGAAAATATTTATTTTAGGGATGAGTCCCTTCATTTAGGCTTGAGACCACAAATGTTGATTTCCCTTTTCCTTTGAAGTAAAGATAGTAGAGACTTTAAATTGTCCACTAGGATCATCATGCCAAATAATCTTATCCTCCATATAGGGATAAAGAGAGACAACGTTAAGAGATAATTGGATGTTGCTAAAGCCTTGATTAACATCAGTTAAATTCACCCAAGAATTATTCTGCCAATACTGACTAATTAGTATACCATATCTCTGCTTACATCGATCAACTAAATCCTTATCTTGGAAATCTTCCATCAAAGGATAATCCTTTAACCAGACATCATCCCAAAATTTCACCTTAAGTCCATTACCCACTTTCCAGGAACATCCTTTTTCTAAAGTTTTTTTGGTCCCCTGAACTACCCCCATATGGAAGAGGGACGAATAACATCAGAATAAGAAAAGAAATCATAAAGGGATTTTGCATTAAAGAGGTACTTATGTTTCCATATAGTACACTCTTTGTTTTCATGATAAACTCTTCATCCCAATTTGGCTAAAAGAGCTCTATTCATACTTATGATTTTCCTAATTCCTAATCCCCCTTCCCTAAAAGGTTTGAAAACTTTTTCCCAAGTAATTAAAGCCATTCTCCTTTTTTCCTCAGTACCAGTCCATAGGAAATTTCTTTGAATTTTTTCAATAGCCTCTGCAAATTTAGTAGGAATTCTAAAAAGACTTAAAGCATAAGTAGGTATGCTTTGAAGAAAAGTTTTGAGCAGAGATAACTTTCCTACCTGACTTAAAAGGTTTCCTTTCCATCACACAAGTTTCTTGCTGAACTTGTTAATAAGATCCTCCCAGAATGCATCAGGGACTTTTAGACTAAGAGGAAGACCCAAGTAAGAAGAGGGGAGAGATCCTATAGAACATTCAAGAATTTTAGAAATTTTATTTTATCTCTGGATAGGAGTGTTAATAAATAACACTGCACTTTTATTCTAGTTAATTAATTGACCAGAGACTGAAGAATATAAATTAATAGCTTGCTTCAAAATTCTTGCTTCCTTGACTTCAGCTTTCCCCATAAAGATGGTATCATCAACAAATTGTCCATGAGAACAAATTAGAGGCTGGGAAGAAGGCTTTAAACCCTTAAATAAACCTTTATGGACTAAATCCCCAATATATCTCCCTAAAAAATTAGCCATAATTACAAAATGGATGGGGGACAAAGGGTCCCCTTGTCTCAATCCCCGAGATGGATAAAAGAAATGGGAAGAGCTACCATTTACCAAACAACAATAGAGGAAGTAGAAATCAACTGATAAATAATACCAACCACCTTTTGGTCAAAACAAAAAGGTAAAAGATTGTTTGAAAGGAATAACCAATCAACCCTGTCATAAGCTTTAGCAATGTCAACTTTCATAATAAACCCTTGATTATTAGAACATGATAATGAGTGAATATTCTCATGAGCAGTAATAATAGAGTTGATAATTTGTCTACCTGGGATAAATCCATTTTGTTGATCAGAAATTATCAGAGGAATCACTTGAATAAGTCTAGAAGTAAGAATTTTGGAGATAATTTTATAGAAAGAATTACAGAGGCTGATCGGTCTAAACTGATCAGGTGAATCAGCACCAATTTTCTTGGGAATCAAACACAAAAAGTTAGAATTAACTTCTTTAAGAATTTGTTTTACTCCATAGAATTATTTCAAAGCATCACTAACATCTTTTCCAACATATTTCCAAAGTTTTTGAAATAAAAACATGGGGAAACCATCCGGTCCAGGAGCTTTATCTCCTCCTAGAGAACAAACAACTTTGAAGATTTCCTCATCCTTAGGAATTGAGCTTAACATTTTATTCTGTTCCTTCAAAACCAATGGAGGAATCACTCTTAGGATTTCAAGTTGACTATCCAAATTGATATTGGGATAAGCCTTCATTAAGGATGAGAAAAAAGACTCCATTTCCTCCTTTATATCCTTTTCCTCCATAATCTTCAAATCTCCCTTTTTTAGGTGTGATATGTGAATTTTGGCTCTATGCTTTAGAGTTGATAGATGGAATTTTTTTGTGTTTTTATCTCCTTCTTTCACCCATAACAACCTAGATCTTTGTCTCCAGTAGATTTCTTCTTTTGTGATAATATCATGATATTGAGCCAACCTTTCATTTTCTTCAATAAGGAGATCATGAGTATATCCATCCTTCTAAATTTTTTCCTGAGTTTTAAGAATTTCCTCCTTAATGGCAACTTTATTCTCAAAGATGTTTCCAAAGCTATTCTTATTCCATTTTTTAACTTCCCTTTTAACATTTTTGAGCTTTGACACAACTCTAGAGAGTGTTGTCCCCTCAATATCAATCTTCCACCATTCTTCCAATTTACTTTCAAACTGTGGGTGTTGCATCCACATCTTCTCAAATCTAAAAGGAAAATTCTTCTTAGAATTTATTTGAACAACAGTGAAGATGAGAGGAAAAAGATTTGATCCAATTTTCTAGCATGCTTCCAACTTGCAGATGAATTCTTTTGTCCAATCCAGAGAAATAAGGGCACGATCAAGCCTAACATGAATACATTCATTCCCTACTCTCTTATTACTCCAAGTATACTAAATTCCTTGTAGTTCCATATCCATTAGTCCCTCTTGATTTACAAACTCCAGTAAGTCTAATCTCCCTTCCATTTGGGTAACATTACCTCCCATTTTCTCATGATCATAGAGAGGCACATTGAAGTCTCCCATTATAATCCATCATCCAAAATAGTCCTTACTTTTAAAACTAGAAACAGACTCCCATACCTTTTTCCTTAGGTTCTTAATATTAGGAGCATAAATATTTACAATATACCATCCCTCCTTCTAGTCCACTATAGTAATTTTTACAATCATAAGATATTTACGAGCCATCATAATAGTTCTAGAATAATAATTCTTCTTCCATAATATCAGAGTTCCCCCTAATGCACCTTCTGAACTACTGGCATTTATAGAATAATTTTTAAAATCTTTGATCTATTCTACTTTCTCTTTATTCATTTTGGTTTCTTGGAGCAAGAGAAAATTAGGCTTTTGTTCTATAACAAAATTCCTAACAATATCCATTTTATGAATACTGTTCAACCCCCTAATATTCCAAGTTATGATTTTCATATCTATATTTAGGGGCAAAATCCAGAATAGTTGCCTGCTTACCATCAACAATATTCTGAATACTTTCTATCTCTCTGGTTTTCCTTATGTATCTTCTTCCAATTTTTTCTAGGGAGCCAACATCCGGTTTCACCTTAGAGTGTTGTTCAGTTCCTTTTCCAGATTTATTCAGAGTATAAGCATTAGATTTCGTCTTTGTTTGCTGGTCTAATTTGTTACTTCTAGTTTCTACTCCCTTGGTATTATTCTTTTTTTCAAACCTTTTCCTTTTATTTAGTTTATGCTTTAATTTTTCTCTAATCTCTCTCCCTTCTTCTTTAGAAGGAAGCTCATCCAAAGGAAAATCATTATCATCCTTAGATTCCACCTGTCTCTCCCTAGGTAGAGAAGTGAGAAGCTCTCCCTCTTCTATTTTATTTCCATCTTCAGGCATAAATTCACCTTCCTCTAACACATTTTTATCTTCTTCATTTTTGTATCAATCTTCTACACTTTGGTAGACAACAATTTGTTTTGATAGATCTATCAGATCCTTTATTATTTGTTTAGATTTTATGATCTCTGTTTGCAAATCATGTCCTCCTTTTTGAGAGTTTACTTTCTTTAAAGAAAGCTCTTTATCCCTCTCTATATATAAAGCATTAGATTCTTCAATAGAAGAGTCTTTGTCCATTTCTACATTTAGAACTTTTGGATCTTCATTATTCTTTTGCTCCTACCGATGATCTTCCTTGATTTTCCATATTTTCTTTTGTTGGGTCTTAACTTCTTTCTCATCTGATACATTTCTTGGATGATTTTTACTCCTAAAAGGGTAATTCTTAACCCAATGCCCTTGTTTCTTACAAGCATAGCATGAATTGGGCAAATCTTCAAAAAATATTTCTTGAGTTTTCTTACCAAGCTTGGATATTAATTCAACCTTTTCTGGGAGATGATTCAGATCTACCACTTTAACATAAAGTCTAGCACTTTGAAGTTTAGTTCTAGAAGTCGTAGCATTATCCAATGCCATAAGTTCACCAAAAGAACTGGCAATTCCTTTAAAAATGTCCTCATGCCAAAATTCTAGAGGGAGACTAGGAAGTCTTGCCCATATGGGTGTAGTTAAGAAAAAAGAATCTGATAGATCCATATTTGGCTCCCATTTATTTATAGTGAGAGAACATTTACAAAAAAAACCATGGCCCTCCACTAAGAACCATGTTCATATCTTCCTTACAGTTGAATATGAATGAGAAGAACCCATTCAACATTGGTGCAATATCTACCTCTCCTCTAATAATCCAATTCCTTTTAACCATTTTTCTGAGAGAATCTATATCTGGTCTTGCTCCTAAAAATTTACCTACTAAGGTAAATTCCATTGAAGACACTGAAAAATCATGTAAAGGATCTGGGATAAAAACATGAAACTCACCTTTCTCCTAATAGGATTTAGATGTCATCGGTGGGAAAAGAGATTTTCCCGTAGGTTTCTTACCAAACAGAGATGACCAAGTCTTTCATTCTGAGATCCCTACCTGCATTCCTTCTGAAGCCTTTTCTGTCAGGGGATCTAAAGCTCTACCAATTAGAGCACAATTGATTACTTTCTTATATGTAATTAAAAATGGAATTAAACTAGAATGATAAAGTAGCTAGAAACTTGAGACAACAAAGAATTTGAGAGACAATACACACTCTGGTATTAAATACTACTAGAAGAAAATACAATAAGGAAGATGCCACTTCTTCCTCCACCTCAAAGGCTTGCCACACCTCAAGACCTTCTTCCCTCTCTCTCTTGCTCAACACAACAACTCTAAAGCCTGAGTTGCTATCCCTCCTTGAATGCTTCAGCTGATCTCCTTGACCTTGCTAGCTTCAATGCTTTTACTTGCCTTCTTGATTCTATTACAATACATGCCTTATGGGTCTTTAAATAGGATCCCATGCTTACAAAAATATAACTCTAGTTAAAATAATTAGACACGCAGCTTGTGACTATAATTAGTCACTTGACATGCAAACACTCGCTTCACTTAACTGGCTGTTCATCAACAATAGTTCCAAAAATACACAGGCGACTGACGCCGGTCCCTGCTAGTCTGGTGCTGCCGACGTCGGCCGACTCTCTACCATCATCGGTCTCCTTCTCCACTGCATCTAATCGATGTTGGTCACACTGTCGATGTCGGTGGCTCTGGTTCTTCAGCATCCTTTCTCTTGTGTCTGCAAACAGTTGAAGCTTTTAGCTCCACACCATAACAATCTCCCACTTGGAGATAAATAGCTACAACTTGTACCTGTACCTGTACACCATCTATTTTGTTCCTTAGGCTCTGTATCCTTCTTCAATCCCACTCTTGAAGACCAACCACCACGCAAACCTATGATGCTATACCTGTCTCTTATGTCACAAGAATTTTGCTGCTCCCAAATTCTCCATGACATACTTCTGAACCAACTCTACCCTTAGCTCAGAAAACTCCCTGTATATGAAACCCTGCAACAAGTAACACAATACAGTAATAGGATAATGTAGCTAATATTATCCAACCTGGTAAAGATAATATACAATGGTCAAACCTCCATTGTTCTACAGCATAATCAAGACCATATACCATAGCCTTCTGTCTTATGTGTCCATCCACTCTCTTCTCTAAAACAAGAATCCGTCCCTCTATCTAGTGCTTTCTTCCAGCTGACAACACTACCAATAAATACCTGTTTGGTTCTCCAAGGACTCACACTCCTCATCCATGCCAAGCTCCCACTATTTTTGGATTCTACCTGCATTGCTTCTTCCATCTTCCTAGTTCATGACTATCAGTAAGCAATATAAAGAAGCTGAACAATGAATATGAGGTTCACATACCTTTCCTGACCTCCACATGGGTGTTTAAGACTTATTGATTCACCCAATATCCATTCCAGTGACTGATATCGGCCATCTCCCAATCTGCTCCCGACTGATGTCAGTTCCTTGCACTGACCCTGACTACCGATGTCATTTCCCTGGCCAATGCTGGTGTCCCTCCTACCGATGTCGGTCCTTATGACTGACGTCAGACTTCTCCTGCCTGATCTACCGATTTTGTTGGTCTGCACATGACCGATGTCGGTATCTAGATGACTGACATTGGTGCCAAGCGACTGACATCGGTGTCTGTGTGTTCCTGTAAGTGATGAAATTTTCATTCGTGAGCTCTTCTTGGATCATACCTCTGTCCATGCTGCCCTGCTCAAATTTATTCAGCCCCTATGACTGATCTCTGTCCTTCATCTCCTTCGTAAACACCAAGGCTTCTTTTTTCCTATCAAAAGCATCAAATTTCCTCTTTCTACAATGAACTGTATCTATGCTTTCCAAATTTGAACACATACCTTTTGAATCAAGAACTTCCATTCCCTTCCTATTCTTGTGACCAAGCCTATTAAGACACATCTTCGAATCTACACCAGAAGTAGAATCAGTAATACAAGTAGATAGATAAAGAGTATCTACATTCTTACCTCTTGCTAGAACAAGTGCTCCCTTGGTAAACCTTCCAAGAATCTGCTGTGAGGGTTATTGTGCATCCCTCATCTCCCAACCTGCTTACAGAAATCAGACTCTGCTTCAGAATTGGAACATGCATGACCTCTTTCAACACCCATGTGTTGTCAATCTGCAATCTCAGCTGCACTTTCCCTTTGCCAACTATTTGACAAGGCATACCATCCCCTAAATAGAGCACTCCAAAATCTCCCTGGTCATACTCATAAAACAAATCTCTATTTGGGGATGCATGAAAAGATGAACCAAAATCTAAAATCCATGATCCTACCTAACTATCCGAAGAAAGTATGAGAGCATCCTGCATCACAATATTTGCATCCTTTGCTTCTTCCATACCTACATGTTGATTCTCTTTATCTCTCAACCAACTCTCCTTCTTCATGTGTCCTTTCTTTCCACAAAACTAGCAGGTAATACCTTTGGACTCGGATCTCCTTCTTGACCTTGATTTCCCTTGCTCAACCTTCTCCCTTTGCCTTCCCCTACTTTTTGCACTTAGAGCATTCACTGATGATTCACCTGTGCTTATCCTGTGTATTTCTTCATTCAAGATCACACTCACAACATCATCAACTTTTAAGATTTTAGAAGCAGATGCAAAATTACTTACTGCCATAACCATACCATCCCAACTTTCAGGCAAAGAACATAAAATCAAGAGAGCCTTTACCTCATCATCAAAAACAATATTGACTGAAGCTAATTGGTTTACCAAACCATGGAAATCACTGAGATGAGTATGTACCAATCCACCTTCCTGCATTTGCAAAGTAAATAGCTGCTTCATAAGATATACCTTATTAGAAGCAGAGGGCTTTTCATATAAATTTGCCAAGGACTTTATCAACTCTTTCGTTGTCTTGCACTGTGATAAGTTAGAAATCACAGATGATGCAAGGCTCAACCTTATGGACCCAAGAGCCTTCTAATCAAGAACGTTCCATTCTTCATCCTTCATATCTGTGGGCTTGCATGCAACCCCACCCAATGGTAAGTATAAATCCTTCTGATACAGATAGTCCTCAATCTGCATCCTCCAATGTTGATAATTCTTACCGTTAAACTTCTCCATTTGTAGTCTACTTTCTTCTGCCATTGCTGAACTCCCACTCAATTAGAAAACCTTGTGAATGACCTGTAATCAAAAAACAATACCCTGCTTCCTGTAAACCGTAGCTCTTATACCACTTGTCAGGGGATCTAAAGCTCTACCAATTAGAGCACAATTGATTACTTTCTTATATGCAATTAAACACAGAATTATACCAGAATGATAAAGTAGCTAGAAACTTGAGATAACAAAGAATTTGAGAGACAATACACACTCTTGTATTAAATACTACTAGAAGAAAATACAATAAGGAAGATGCCACTTCTTCCTCCACCTCAAAGGCTTGCCACACCTCAAGACCTTCTTCCCTGTCTCTCTTGCTCAACACAACTCTAAAGCCTGAGTTGTTATCCCTCCTTGAATGCTTCAGCTGATTTCCTTGACCTTGCTAGCTTTAATGCTTTTACTTGCCTTCTTGATTCTATTACAATACATGCCTTATGGGTCTTTAAATAGGATCCCATGCTTACAAAAATAGAACTCTAGTTACAATAATTAGACACACAGCTCGTGACTATAATTAGTCGCTTGACATGCAAACACTCGCTTCACTTAACTAACTATTCGTCAACAACAGTTTCAAAAATACACAGGCGACCGACGCCGGTCCCTGCTAGTCTGGTGTTGCTGATGTCGGTCGACTCTCTGCCATCGCCGGTCTCCTTCTCCACTACATCTAACCGACGTCGGTCACACTACCGATGTCGGTGGCTCTGGTTCTTCAGCATCCTTTCTCTTGTGTCTGCAAATAGTTGAAGCTTTTAGCTCCACACCATAACATTTTCCTTATTAGATTCAATACTATTTTTATCCTTCTTGATATCCTATCCCAACACATGATTCAATGGGGGGCCATAATCCCCACTAAAAGGCATATTAACACATGAAGACTTTCCATCGTTCAAAGATTCTGACCGTACATGCTTCCCAACACCCCTTACTATTCCTCTAGGGTCTATACCTCTTGCCAGATTCTCCCCAATTAGTTTCCTACCTATATGCAAACCAGCTAATTCAAATTCTAAAAGAGTGCTCATTCTCAAAGATTAACTAAATGTAATGTTGATTGAAAGTAATGTTCCTATAAGTCAACTATCCATAGAAGTTTTCAAAATAACCTTTCACATACTCTATACAATGTGATTGGTCATCACTGATATAGAAATGGTATTCCTTTAATATTTTTTTATATTTATTTTTACTATAAAAAACATGCATGAATGATAAATGCACAAATATGGAAACTTTCATTTAGTTGTAATACTATGATTGAACTTCCATTTGTGGTTTGAATGTGTAATTTTCAGCAAAGTCAACTACTAAAACAATAGAATCAAGTAGGAATGTGTCCTTGGTTAGATTGAAATGTTCATCCAACAATTTATCCCTATGTGTGTGCCTTGCATAATCATAAACAATTTTTTTCATGAATTCAACCATAACTTTGAAATAGAAGTCTCTTTCATAACAAGATCACACCTTTTAGATTCTTTTCCATCTTTTATTTGATAAGTCACAGTTTTATTTATTAAAACCAACTAATTCCTATCTAATTACACTTTTACACTCCTCATGGATACATTTTTTAAATTTTGACAATCTACCACAAATTCCATAATTTCCATCCAAACATGCTTTCTTATAAAAGAATTATCCATCTAGTCTTTCACAAAAAATATTTAGAATAAATTCCCTGGCTGATTTTTGTGTAGCTTCTACACCACACTCTTGCAAAATGTTGTTAGTATGTAAATTACAATGAAAATGGAAAAAAAATCATAGTGTATTGAAAATTCAACATGTTGCCTACAACAATACGTGGTGCATGTGTGATTTATTTTTACATAAAAAGGTTTGGCCATCTCAAAAAATCTTTGACTAATAGTAATTTGTGGATGTTTTTCCAAAAACTTAGAGTATAATTGTGTTTAAGTCATATCCAAGAAATGTTTTGGATGTGGTTCACGATTATGAGAACCAACTATTCTTCTCACTACATCTCTTGCATTGGGAAAAACTCTTGTATTGTCTTTCTAGAATTGTGTAAGTCTTTCAAAGCATTGACTATAGCCTTGTCCTTTCATGGAAGTCTACTAGAGAATTCCTAGATCTTGTTGGTATCGGGTTCATTAAGTCTTTCACATCTTGCGATTAATTTAATTAATTTTTTCTATTTATATCAAGTGTTCATCTTATTTTTTAAATCAATCATTTTTTCCCTATTTCATCACTTATAACACAAGTTGTCATTATATGCTAAGCAACATTACAATCTTTTTCATCACCCATGTTATTAGGCCTACAATATGATATGCATCATGTAGATTTTCAACCATTTCAGCTTTTTCATCATACATGTTATATGTTCTTAGTCCCAACATGTACATTATATGTCTCATCTTAACCAATTTCATCAACAAAACAAATAATTGACATCTTTGACTACCATAATCCAATCTATGAAAGAAAGTATCCCAAATTTCTTGAGCCAATCTTCTTGAATGGCAGTCAGACATTTTATTATGCATTATTTTCAAAGTATTTTCATCGACTTTAATTAATTACTTATATTTTATATGCATAATTCTTGGAGGTGTTGTTATTGGTGGAATTCATTAAGAGGGTGTTTCAAAATCATATGTTTCCATGAAATTTTCTTCATTGTTTATTTCTTCATTATATGTTTTCATGAAATTTTCTTCATTGTTAATTTCATAATTATTTGTGTCCATTAAATTTTATTCATTTTTGGCGGGTAAAGTATCATGCATAGGATCTTCATCAATAAATTCAAAAACTTTAAACTTTGAATGTGAATTTTCAACAATATCTAATTTATTATTGTTAATTTCATCATAATTCAATTTATTATTGTGAATTTCATCATAATTCAATTTATTATTATCAATTTAATCATTATTCAATTCGTTATTATCAATTGCCTCATTATTTAAGGCATTTGGCTCATTAGGGTTAGTGTTTGTACCTTGTTTGGAATGAAATATTTGCATTTATATCTTATTTTTTCTCTCAACTCTTCTAATTGATCTAGTGTTTTGTTCTTTAACTTCTTCCTCTTCCTTGAATGTGAACTAGATCCCATTTTGAAAAAATCACCCAATACATTACTTCAAAATGTGAGGTCCAAAAAAATAATACAAAACGTACATAGAAAATATGCAAAGTGTGCAAAGAATGTCTATGGGGACAACAATCTTGATTTAGGACAAAAATAAATGTTGAAAAGTAAGCTTTTATCTATACTTCAAGAAACATGTACATTTTATAGGAATTCATACACATTTTTATGATGCATACACATTTTTATAATGCGTATGTGTTACTATAATGCATACACATTCCTTGAAGTATAGGAATATAATATAAAAAAAGCAAAAAGGCTTATATTCAATGCATAAATCCCCTATAATACTATAATATTATGCAATAAGACTCAATAACACTATAATATGATGTATAAATACCTAATATGATGCAATAAGACTATCATATGTTGTAATAAGGATATCATATGATGTAATAAGTCTTAATATAATGCAATAAGGCTCAATATGATGCAATAAGACTACTATATGATGTAATAAAACTATTATATGATGTAATAAGACTATTATACAATATAATAAATCCCTAATATGATGTAATAAGGCTATCATATGATGCAATAAGACTATCATATGATGCAATAAGGCTCAATATGATGTATTAGGGCTCAATATAATGCATAAATCCCCAATATGATGCATCAATCTCCAATATGATGCAATAAGATTCTTGATAAGATTATGAAGCAACAAGACTATAATATTATGAATAAGGCTCAATATATAAGGAAAAATGAGATAATTTTACCCCAAATCCCATCATAGGTCCTTACAAAATTAGGTGAATAATGGGTTCACAAATTGCCACTAATCACATTCATGAATTTATACATTTGTGATGAAATCAAGGAGCTTAAGGGCTTTTTTATAAAATTAGGATTTAGGGTTAGGGGTTTAGTGTATCAATTTGTACATGTGTATATGTCATAAAATTAGGGTTTAGGGGAACTGTACATGTTCAAGTGATAAAATTAGGGTTTATGATCAACATGTCACAAAACATGAGATAATTTAGCCCCTTTAATCACAACATAGAATCCAATTTAGGTTTAATGGGTTCAAATTGGACACATTTACATTTTTATTAAATTAGGGTCAGTTAAGCCATACATGTTGCATAGATTATATAATCGATTAGGCCATAAATTTGGTTTAAGGGCTCAATTTTGCCCAAATCATATCCCTAATTGAACTAATTAACTAATTGGTTTAATTCATGATAGAATCATACTTGATTTTGTCCCAAATCATATATCATGATCTTATTTTATGTCAAGAAGGGGTTCAAATTGGCCTCCCATGCCTCCTCAATTGAATGAATAAAATATTTGGTTCATTATATATATAAATGATGACATTTTAGGGTTAATTTCACTTTAAATCACGTCATCTATACAATTTAAAATAGGTTCATACATGTATTATTTTGACCTTACTTACCCCTACAATTGAACCTTTTTATGACATGTGTATACCTCATACACCTAAAAGTGTTAAAGCTATCATAGATACATTAGGTCCTAGAAATTTCAAAGTTGACAATACCTCAAGAGGTTAACTCACCACATATACCTCGTACATGCTTAGAAGTGTTAGCACGATGATAGGTGTCATGTCTTAAAAGTGTTAAATAGATATCAAAGCCCTATGATGCCTAATCAAATTAGATATCACCATGTGTATCTTGTACACATATAAGTGTTAGATATCTAATTATCAAGTCCTAGAAGCATCATATTTGTTAAAGCCTTAGGAAGCCCAATCCAATCAAAGATTTCCACATGTAGGTCTATTACACCTATAGAATTGTTAGACTTTTCATATATGTACATACATTCTAGATCCCAAAAACATTAGAGATGTTAGAGTCCCAAGAGTCCTAATCCAATTAGAGATGGCCACATGTACTTCTATACACTAAATGGTTGATTCAAATAAATAAGATTGATAGGATGGGCCTAGCCCCACTATGTCAAGTCATCAAAAGTACTCAATGATCCCATCAATAATAAGAAACACTTGTAAAAATATGAACACATCTTAGATGCCATGAGGGCCAAATCTAGGAATGTATATGTTGCACTCTTTACATTTATTATCTCACATGAGTGGAAATCATGATATTTGATACCTAAATAGGTCCCATCACCTCCAACTAATCCAACTAATTCCTATTCACAAATATCATACATACATATTAGCCAAAAATGTTTAAAAATTGACATCAATCCTATCAACTCATGTCTAGTAAACATTTCACATAATGTGAGCCTCTAACTCGCCACTACTGTAAGAAAGTTATCATGTATCTATCCCTTTAAGGTCCCATCCAAATTGAGTGAGAATAAAATGTTAAGAGTTTTCTATGTATGTATTCAAATTATTTATATCCCTCTACCTTGAATTACCTATAGATCCCAAAGTACATTCATATTAAGTCCTACACACATGAGAGAACACAATTCATCAATGGACTCCTGAACCTCAATTCCCAAGCTAGACCAAGAATTATAAGATATGACTTTATTGTAGTCCACATCATAAGGTTTAATCTCATTATAATGAAGTATGAACAAGATGATTGAAGATATTTACAAAATATATAATATTGAAACCTTTGGTGAGGGGGTGAAAATTGGTATTCAATTCTGATCAATCATCTATATGAGGTGAGAAGCATCATATTTATGGGACATTGTCACTTTAATGTATCTTGAATAAGCTCAATAGAGTTTGAGCTATGGTCACTTATATATATATATATATATATATATATATATATATATATATATATATATCATACTTGGAAAATATTAGGACTATGCCACCCTATATTTATAAAGCATATCCATTCCTTAATGGTTTCAAATAAGATCCCTAGTGTATTTAGATATTTTCTAAGCTATACATTCATCACTATAGGCACAACATATTAAAACCACATCGTCACTAATGGATACATGTGACCATTTCAAGTTTATTGAGATCAAAACCACATCTTATACAAAACAAAATGTATACCAAAATATCCCAATATAATAAAAATGTGTACCTTGTACCCATTATCCTAATTCCCTATCTTACTATCCCAATTACATAGTAAGATATAAAACTCTATAGTGTTAATAAGAACCAAATATTGTCTAGCTTATTTTTTATCTTGTAATTGTTGCATCCATTGTGAAGCTAAGACTAGTCTCATGTCAAAGATACACTCTTGTGATGAGGTAGGAATGGATGGAGTGGTTGATAGTTATCTCATGTGTGATTGAGGGGTAGATGAAGGTGGTGCACATAATGGAAGATTCACCATATTTTAACAAGAGATCTTAATTTTAGGCAAAATTTTAATACATTAGGGAAATATTGAATAATTGTAATAATATAATAATCTTGTTAGACTTTTGATTGGGACCTCAAAATGCACCTATTGAATTAGATGCACTAAGTCATCTTAGAGGAAATGTAAGGGACTTTTTTCATCACATTTTAAGAATGTTTTTGGGACAATCCAAGGCATGATTCACAGGTATTGGGATCCATTAGATAACACTCCTGAAATAGATATCCAAGAGATGCATTGTTACACCAAGGCCTCAATTCTTATTTCTAATTCAACAACATTATCTATACTACATATTATAATTCAATATGTTGGCCACATAAACAAATTAGTTCAAAATTTATGAATAAATGGGTCTGGTCAAAGATATTAAAGAAACAACAAAAGGGTAAGATAGGATTTTAGGAAAATAGGATACTATCAATAAGAAACATGAATTTTAAGGGAAAGTAGGATTTCAGGAAAGTAAGGTAGTAAGGTATATCCTTGCCCTACTATAAGAAACATGAAATTTGGTCTTTTTGGTGTTATATCAAAATAACATGTACATGTTATATAACATGTATGCATTATATACTCTATTATATAACACATACTCATTATGTAACACATACATGTTATGCAATACGTATGCATTATTTGAAATTGAATTCAAAACCAAGCCTTTAGGTTTGAAAATGACCTATATTTCCAAGCCAAAGGCTTACGACTATGCATCTACATTCGAGACCAAGAGTTTTGCCAAAAACCAACAAATTTCAACTTTAATCACCAAATACTATATGGATTTCAACATCAAAATTGAAAAAAATATTTCCATCACGACGAGCATGTTGTCCTCTTTCCAAATATATGATTTTTATAATTTTTGGGTTACTTTAAGGGTTCAAACTATATTTATTTCTAACTACAACTTTTTTAGGCCACTACATGTTGCACATATACATGCCTATTCATGTTTATGTAATCTTTTTCATTGATGCAAGTGAAAAAAAAATTATGGTAACAAACTAGGCCAAATTATACACACATTAAAAAAATCAATTTTCATCTTTTTTGAGGTAGTTAGGGGGTGAAAAATCAACTATGTATTTTTTTTAATCAATTTTTGGAATCTACTTAATTGAAAAATTAATAAAAAAATATTCATTGTAAAAAAATCATAACACACTAGAAGATCTTATCTAAATATTCACCAAAGGGTTTCAAACAATATTTAATGATGCTAAAAAAATGGTGGGATGTATAACCATCTATCCACTATGTTTTCTTAAAAAATAGGAGGTCCTCTTAAAATTTTATATGTTTGACCTATTTATACTTAACCATTTAAAAAAAAAAAATGGAAATTAGACATGAAATTCTACAATTCATGTTTTTATACTATCTTTAAATTTTGAGTGTAGCCATCTCAAATTATCTACAAAAATTCAAATTTCTAAAATTTTAGAAAAATCATGTCCATGAGTAGGTCCTTTTTGGTCACCAAAATGTGTGCACTTACCCATGTAAGTGTAGGTAAATATGTTAACATAGTTTTTTTTTCTAGTTTTATCTATAAAAGAAATAAAAATTAACGCTAAGAATATGGGATCACAAACTTGTAATCACTCTTAAAAATTTTAGAAAAGGAACTCTAATTCAAATAAAGGTGTTTTGAAATAAAATGGTGATTTTGTGAGGAGAGTTTGGTCTTATTCATGGTATTACACTATAACTCATAAAATAGAGACCCACATCGGTGTAAAAAAGGTAAAAATGGTATTTTTGAGGAGGGTCTAGTCCTATCCATAGTCTTACACTGCAACTCATAAAAGAAAAACCAAAGTGGGTGAATAAGGCATTGGAAAAATGGTATTCTTGAGGATACCCTAGTCCTATCCATGGTCTTACACTACAACTCACAAAATAAAAACCCATGCAGGTGTAAAAAGATTGGAAGATAATAAACTTGATGCGAAAAATCAATTTGTGAAAGTGAAATGAATTAATGAGGAAAATCAAGTCATATCCATGATATTATAATGAAACTCATGAGAGAAAGAAACAAAAGGAATAATGGAAGGAAGGTTTTCATAAAATGAGACTACTATAGAGGGTGGGATTGTAGTGTCCCATTTCCAATTAAATCCAAATGGTGGCCAATTAGCTCCTTTCCCATTTTTTTGGTGTGCTAATGAGAGTAATTAGGAAATAACTATTTTAATATTATTTTGGTCCCATCATAATTCATGTTATTGAATTTTGGGTCATTAAATATTAGAATATTAATTTTATTCTCTATGTGGGCATGGAGTTACCAAAGATGCTCTTGCATGCATAGAAGCATAAGTTTAGGAGATTTAATGACAATGCATTAAAGAGGGAGTTACAATATAAAAACTTTATGATGGAATCTATGACAATTGTAAGATATGTGGAAATGGAGAATATTTTGGGAAAATGGATAAATATACCATATTGATGTTTATCCCCCCAAATCAAGGAAGGGTATTTTTGTGCCCCAGTATAAAGGAGTGGCAAATCTTCATGGGTAAAATTAGCTATGTATAACAAGGAAACTATGACAAATATTTGGTGTGATTTATGAGGAGGTAGAATACAAAAACTTTATATTACTTATGATAGATATAGAATATGGAAATATTCTATTTAGGAATTTGGGATTTGTGGCCAAAATTATATTTAAGATGGGTGGCCTTATTAGTTTGGGATCTTTTGGCCATTACAACTATTTGTATATATTATTGTACTTATGCTTTAATAATAAGATTCAAGGATGAAACCCCTTAGGTTCTTAGTGATTAAAAGATGAAACACCTTTATTTTCTCAAGGGTGATATCATATAGTGATTGTATCTACACATCAAGCTCCTTTATATATTAGCTTTAGTGTGTTTACTATAGTTCTTAGTAGTTGATTATCTCTCTCTCTCTCTCTCTCTCTCTCTCTCTCTCTCTCTCTCTCTCTCTCTCTCTCTCTCTCTCTCTCTCTCTCTCTCTCTCTCTCTCTCTCTGTGTGTGTGTGTGTGTGTGTGTGTGTGTGTGTGTGTGTGTGTGTGTGTGTGTGTGTGTGTGTGTGTGTGCGTGTGCATGCATGTGTGTGTGTGTGTGTGTGTGTGTGTGTGTGTGTGTGTGTGTGTGTGTGTGTGTGTGTGTGTGTGTGTGTGTGTGTGTGTGTGCATGTGAATGTGTGTGTACTTAATATTTATATTTTTGTATTACTCTTGGACTAGTTGTAACCTCCATGAATATATCCATGTTTCTTATTTCATATCATATATGTATTTTTATAGCATTTTTATTATTTCCTAGATTGGATGTATCCTTCATGATAAAATATAATATATAATTTGGTAGTGTTCTTTAGATGTCAGTCCATTTTGAGAGTTTCCAAGATCTAGTTGTTCAAAATATATGTTCTGTACTTTTCTAGTTTAAATAATAGTGTGCATACTATGTAAAGTGTGTGAATGTGTGTTCATGGCCAAAATTAGTTCATAGTTTCTTTGTTTTTAGATAAATTTTTATTAGGGTTATACATTTGTATCAAATCTATGATCTTTATAGCCTACAAGGTATATTAAGTTTTTAATCAAGGGAGGGTTCTTGAAATTCTTAACAGATGGACTAAATGTAGATCTTGCTCCATATAAAATGGAAAAAATGCAAAGGAGCCAAGATAAATTGATCACTTCACTTCAAAATATTTTTGATAGCATGAAAAATTCATTTCCATCCAAAAAATCTCAAAAGAAGGATGAAACTAGAAATGCACTGATGAGAAATAAACTTCCTTTCTATTACAAAGAACATAAATGTTAGATCATGGAAGAGGTGAATTAAGAAGAAAAGTTATAAGTGAAAGAATTTTCCAAGGAGATAGAAAATAATTACACGTGATCTAAAATTACAAGAGAAGGTCAATGAATAAATTATGGAGCAAGAGTCAAATAAATAAGAGAAACTAATCTTACAAGAAAGTGAGAAAGAAAATCATAGAAGAATCCACCATATAGATGGAAGGTAAGGATTTTGATTTAGAATAAAATATTTCATTGACTTCTACGATTGAATTTAAAAAAAATGTTTGTCTTAAATAAGTCAAGAATGGATGGATGGTATGTGAGAATGGGCTACTAAATATCCATGTTGATGAGCAAGAAGATAAATTAGAGTTACTAGAAACAAAATAGAAGCAACTGCTGGAGGAATTCACCTAACAGATGGAAGGTATGAATTTTTATTTTGAAGGGAATATTCAAATTCAAACATATGAAGTTATGTATCAAGATGACCTTATTGGAAGGCATAAGAAAAATGTCTTAGCAGATACTAATGTTGGGTGTGAGTTTACATGAAGTGTTTCAAATCAGCTAATGAAGGTAAACACCTTAACAATTTTTGTAATAATAGTTCAAGGCATGGAAAGGTCATCATAATTTTTTTTAGTCACTCCATATAGTTAAAAATTGTTGGCATTATTATATTTCAAAAATTAAAGGCTATTTATATATAAGAGTATGGGATCCAAGCAATAATCTAAGACACATGAAGGCTAATTTTTTTTAAGGATGTAATATTATAGTTACCAATGGATTCACCATCCCATGCAACAAATTAAGTAGACAACTTAATATATCCATGGGTAAGAAAAATTTAGATAATGATTTCTATGTGGTGAGAACTAACATGGTTATGAATGAAGTATGGCTACACTCTATTAGGAAGCTTCTACATGGTCACAAATCTAAGGATATTAAGTTGACCTCTAAAGTAAATGATGTCATAGATAAGATTAATTCTCATTAAGGACAAGTTATTTGGGAAGAAAGTGTCTTAATGAAGGAGATCATGCAAATTAATTTATCTTTTGGTAAGTAACATAGTCTTTATTTTGATATATAAATACCTCCAAAGTAGCATATCACAATGTTCAATAATATGTTACTATGATATCTACTAGATATAGGATTACAAAATTCCATAGAGTTGGAAAATAATTTGTATCATGAATCTATATGGGATAATGATGTCACATACTTGGGCCAAGTCACTAGTGCTCAAGGAATACAAGAAGATATAATAGAGAAGCATTGGAAGGAATTGAAAAGGTAAACAAATCATGTCATATACTTATCATTTTTTATTTCTCAAGAGCACATGAACACCATCCTCTCAAATTCCATGGATAAATTTTTATGAAAATAATGACCATGTTTATTGATAGTGTGGATACTCACAATTTTATTAGTGAAGGGAAAAGGAGACTTTAAGAGTTGAAGGCTTCAATGCCATTATAATTAATGGATATGATATATCATGCAAGAAGAAGATTAAAAATATTAACCTATCCCTTGGAAACCATAAGGTTCGTGATTATTTTGATTTTGTGGGTTTAAGTGATATTCATGTGTTTTTAGGTGTGTAGTGGATCCATTCTTTAGGGTAGTACTCAACAAATCACTAGTCTATGGAACTCAGATTTAGATCCGATGGGGAAGAGGTAGTTTTAAAAGGAATACAAAATGGAGCTCCATAAGTGGGTAAATCAAGAAGGATGGAAAATATTTTATATAAAATCCAAATTTTATGGGGTAAAATTTGTTTGGTTATTTCAAAAGATGCATCAAAAGTATTACCTCCACAAAAGGGATTTTATCATATCATAGAATTGGAACTAGGGATGAAGCTTGTCATGACCAATCCATACCACCATCCCATAATGTGCAAAGAGGATATTAAAAAGGAAATAAGGGAATTCCTATACATGGTATATCATCAAATACATAGGTGAAAATAATATATTTATAAGACTACTTTTTGATGTCACTATGCACATTTTGAATTTTTATTCATGCTTTTTTACTTGGTAAATACACCAACTACCTTCCATTCATGTATGATTAGTTATTTGGAAATAATTTAAAAATATTTATTTTGATTTTATTTGATGAAATTTTGATCTATAGTAATACCTGGGAAGATCATTTGAAGCTTTTGGATGTAGTCCTTCAAATTATAGAGCAATAGACTCTCTTTACTAAAGAATTTGAGTGTGAGTTTGAGGTGACAAAGATATTATATTTGGGCCATGTAATTAGTGGTCAAGGTGTTTAAATAAATCAATAGAAGATCCAAACTATCTTGGATTGGACTCGTCCCACCACATTGACACATTTTAGAGTATTTTATGGCCTTTTCAATCATTATATAATAATTTTTAAATGATATTCACGTCTATTAACACCCTTGACTGATATGACAAAGAATGGAGCTTTTGCATGGAAAAAATTGGAAAAAAGCTTTTAATGTGTTTAATGAGGTAGTGATTTCATGTCCTATACTTTTAATTTCAATTTTCTCACCTCCATTTATTATATAATGTATGCTTTAGGAGAAGGACTTTGAGTGGTATTAGTTCAGATGGGGCATCCCATAGCATTTGAAAGTTGGAAGTTGTAATAATCAAGCAAAAAAATTATAGACATCATGCATGCTTTGGCCAAGTTCTTAAAATGCTTAGTTTGTGAAAGGTTTGGGGTAAATCCATCTCGTAATATTTTGAAGTTCTAGGTGGTTAAGATCCAAGATTATGATTTTGATATAGAGCACATCAATTGTAAAAGGAATGAATGTTGATGTTATTTATAAGATGCATACTCTATATTATTATTCTATTATTTATACAAATTAGAAGGTGTATACTCTAGAGGAGTACAATATAAACATATTTTTTACCGACCTCCTTGTTGGGAATGTGAGATATAATAGATTTTAATTGATAGATGGACCCATACTTAATAAAGCAAAATCTTCCTAGTTTATGAATCCAAAGTGAAGGAGTAGATTTTGAGAGCCTTTCATGTTGCACCACTAGAGTGATATCTAAGATTTTTAAAAACCTAAAAAGAGATATTCTCATGAGAGGGTCTTAAAGAGGAGGTTATTTTGCATATCAAAGTGGTGCAACATATGCATGGTGAATTTTTTTTGAGTTTTGTTTCAAATCCAGGTAATATTCAAATGAGATGAGTTAGCAAAATTATATTTTCATTACTTGATCCAAGTCAAAGAGGTATAAGTATAGTCATGCATCACATCATGGATATTTTGAAGGTTTTAATTTATGATGTTGAGATTTATGCATATTTATTTGATATTTATTCTCATGAGATCAAGTTTTTATTCAAAAGGGTAATCAAACTAGGATGTTTTAGATGTTATGGAAAGTGTAGCTTACAATTTTCTTTGGAAGGATTTGTCTTACTTGATGGGTACATGATCCAAATTATATGGGCATTATAGTTTGATTCATTAATTTGGCACAATAATTTTGGAACATCTAGATTTGCATTGCTTGAAGGAAATAAATTTTGAGAATGGGGAATTTTTAATGTCCCATTTCCAATAAAATCAAAAGGGTGGAAAATTAGCTCATTTCCCATATTTATGGTGAGTTAATAAGAGTAATTAGGAAATATTTATTTTAAAATTATTTTGGTACCACCATAATTCATGTTATTGAAGTTTGGACCATTAAATATTAGAATATTGATTTTATTCTCTAAGTGGGGCATGAAGTTTCCAAACATGTTCTTGCATGCATGGAGGTATAAGTTTAGGATATTTTATGGCAATCCATTAATTGGGGAGTTACAATATAGAAACTTTATGACATAATATATGAAAATTGAAAGAGATTTAAAAATGGATAATATTTTGGGCAAGTGGATAAAGATGGAAAATTCATGTTTATCTTCCCAAATCATGGAATGGGATTTTGTTATCCCAAAATCAAGGAGTGGAGAATCTTTGTGGGTAAAATTAGCAATGTATAAAAAAGAAACTATGACAAATATTTGGTGGGATTTATGATGAGGAAGAATATGAAAACTTTATATTACCTATGATATAGATATAATATAGAAATATTCTATTTGGGATGTTGGGATTTGTGTCCCAATTTTTTTAAAGATGGGTAGCCTTATCATTTTTAGATTTTTTGGCCATTACAACTATTTTATATAAAGTATTGCACTTGTGATTTAACAAAATGATTCAAAGATATATCCCCTTGTGTTCTTAGAGATCATAAGATGAAATACCTTTAGTTTATCAAGGGTAATCTCATACAAGAATTGTATATGTGCATCAAGTTCCTTCATATTTCAGCTTTTGTGTGTTTGTTGTAGTTATTAGTAGTTGATTCTCTCTCTCTCTCTCTCTCTCTCTCTCTCTCTCTCTCTCTCTCTCTCTCTCTCTCTCTCTCTCCTCTCTCTCTCTCTCTCTCTCTCTCTCTCTCTGTCTGTGTGTGTGTGTGTGTGTGTGTGTGTGTGTATTTCATGTTTATTAATAATTATATTTTTTATTTCTCTTAGATTTATTTTAACCTCCATGAGTAAATGTGTGTTTCTTATTTCATATCATAGATGCATTTATATAGCATTCTAATTTTATCCTAGACTAGATGTATCCTCCATAAGTAAATCTAATACATCATTCGGTAGTGTTATTTACATGCAAGTCCATTTTGAGATTTTCTAAGATTTAGTTATTATAAATATATGTTCTATACTTTTATAGTTGAAATAATAATTTTCATATTATATTAAATGTGTGCATGTGTGTTTGTGGATAAAAGTAGTTCATATTTTCTTCATTTTTAGATAAAATTTTATTAGGGTTATTATATAGATCCATGTAGCAATCATGTAAGATAGGTTAGTAGGATAGTATATAAAACTATGATAAGAAGGGAAACATTCAAGAAAAGTATTTCTTCAAAAAAGTGCATTAGTGGGTTCTTTAAAAATATGACCTTCATTAGTTTGTATATGATAGGTGCTGGGACTAAGAATATATTTTACTAAGGACCCAACTGCTTTTGGGCATATTTACCTTCTTTATCATGGGTATAGTCTAACTTAAGGATAATATCATAAATATTAAATGCGTGAACTTTAACCTTTTTATTATGTTGTTTGGTGATGTGAGCCTTGTATTTTTAGTTATGTGGAAGAGTAAATATATGGTGCTCATTGTGAAGATGAAGATCATGAAGGTGAGTTTCACATAATTATTCATCTATAATTATGCTATGAAGATATATATGTAAAGAGGGAAGTTTAACTTATAATGGTAAGATGGACTCAAAACCATAAATGAGCAAGAATAGTGTTACCCTAGTGATAGTACATATGCTAGTATGAGAGGCCCAAAGTGTAGGATATAAATGAATATGTCAATTAGTGTAGGTTTCTTGGATAGTATTTTGTATAATTTTGTTGAGAATTTTATTAGTGGCCTTATCTTGACCATTTTATTGTGGATGGTAAGGTGTGGAGAATTTTTTGGATATTTTAAATTTAACACATAATTGTTTCATGTCCTTATTTTTGAAATTACAACCATTATAAAAAATGATAGTATGGGGAACTCCAAAGAGACAAATTATTTGCTTAAGTATAAATTTAGAAATAGTGGTTCTTATGACATTGACAAGAAGCATGGCTTCTACCCATTTGGTAAAATATTCATTGGTATTAATGATAAAATCATGACCATTTTATGACTAAGGTAATTTCTTGATGAGATCTAATCCCCACATGGAAAATGGCCAAGGAGATTCCATATTTTGGAGCTCAACCAGTGGTAAATGGATTAAATCATCATGAAGTTGTCAAACATTACACTTTTTGGTAAAATTTATAACATATTTTTATAAAGTAGTCCAAAATTATCCCATACATAAGTATTTGCATGTTGTAACATATTTTCTATAGTGACCACTAAATATTCCCCCATGTGCTTATTCAAGGAGAGGAGGTACCTCTTATTGCATTACATAATAGAGAAGGGTACCTTATAGTTTATAGTAATAAAGGGTGTTGTATAGGGAGACATATTTAAAATCTTTTTTACGTATTGTAATCTTTTCATGATAATTTATGTCTAGAGGATAATTTTGGTGTTCAAAGAATTGGATGATGTTTTTGTACCATGTGCTTTGTCAAATAATGATAGCCTTAATATGATAGATGAGTGAATCTTGTGGTTGGATAGAATATGTTGAATTTATTATTAGATTGAGAAATTAGGAATCATTAATGACTCGATGAGGATGAAATAGAGATGATAAAGAAACAAATAAAGAAACAAGAGAATTAGTGATAGAGTTCTGATCTCTTGGAATTGGTTCAATGGTAAAAGATGCAAACTCTTTGGTGAGTGTTATTTTTATTTCATGATAAGTGTTTTTTTTTCAATTTTACATTGATAATCATCATTAACCTAGTGGTAGAAAATTTGGGAGTTACCCAAAGCATGTAGATATGGGATATCTATGTTAAATGCTAATTTCATTCCTAATATTAAATCTTGATATTCTACCATATTATTAATGACATCAAAGGTAACCCTGAATTACAAATGGATGATCTTACCATGAGAATTAGATAGAATACAACTAGCCCTAGCTCATTAGAGGCATTTGACACCATTAAAGTGGAGGGTCTAAGTGTCTTCATGTAAATCAATGGTGACTTTTATAATCTCTTCAATAACTAATTTGGATTTATTAGTATCAGCAATGATATAGGTATCTTATTGATTATTTACCTCTAAATCAATAGTGAAATTATGAAAGTAATCTTTAAAAGAGATAGCCTAGTTAAGACCTTAAATATAGAGAATATTATTATCAATGAGATTATTTTGAAGGTGATTTGTAGTGGGTATGGGTGCCACTATAAATTAGTCTTCAATGAATTTCCATTTGATATATTTTTGTGTGATGATTTGAAGGTCAAATTCCATCAAGAGAATCATCCACTCACCAATTCTATCTCTAGGTAGAAATGATTTGGATAATAAATGATTAAGTGGATTAGAATGGATAATAAAATATGTGGTTTGATAAAGCATCTAATGATGGATATTTTTAGATGCAAACTAGATAGTGAGGAAAATTATCTAGAGGATAATTTTGGTGTTTAAAGAATTGGATGATGTTTTTGTACCATGTTTTGGTGTTCAAAGGATATAGGCACTAATGAGATTCCATATTTTTGAGCTCATGAGGCCTCATGGAAAATCGTCAATCTTACTCAAAATTCTATGACAACACATAATTTAGGCCAAAATCACTAAAATGTGCTAAATGGTTCGATCTTGTTATACACAAGTACTAATTTAGGCTGATGTATACCTGAATGGGGAAATGCATTTTATGTGATTACCATTTTTTCCAAATCATTGAGTCAAATTTTGACCATGCAAAATGATGCTTTAGACCACTAAATTCTTCTAATTCAAAAGCAAAAGTCAAGTATATGTGTTATTTCTCATCCACAATGCTCTAAATAGGGAATTTTTGTATATACAAATGACACCTTCTACTAATTATACTCCAGTCAAATTATGACTTATTAACTTGAAATTTTGGCCATTTTGATTAAATGAACAACTAATTTCTAAAGAATTTTACAAAATTAATTAAGCACACTTGAGCAAATTAAACCAAATCAAAGGCTTAAGTGGAAAATCCATGGAAGATATTTAAGATATATTAATTGTAAATTTATTTATAATATCTACATCATGTATTGACATTATCAATGGGGTGGCATTCATAAGCAATAAATGAAACAAATATATGGTTTAAGCCCTCCCATGCCTCATTAATGATCCATTGTTCTAAATATTACTGAGAATATTTATGGATTGAGACTCCCAAATTGAATTTATTTATGGCTAGACATCTTGATCTCAATATGGATGGTCACGGTTGATTTTGGTCATTTCCAAAAATCTATAAATATAAGGGTCCTCACTCATCTTTTCAAGCTCTTTTTATGTAAACTTATTATGTAGAATTATTTTCACAAGCCATTTGTGTGTAATGTTATTATGTTGAATTTACAATAGAATAGCTTAAAATATTGTCATACATTGATCAATTTTATGAGCCTAATTCATTTTTTCATTTAGATATGATGTAGAATCAAGCCACTCATCATTGACAAAGCCTTGGAGAACTAAATTAGGTGAAAATCATGTTTTTAAGCCACTCTTGGAGGAGGGATGCTCTTGGAAAGGTTTGATGGTTATATTCCTTATTTTAATATCTCTTAGATTTCATTTTCAAAACATCACGAGGGATTTGGATTAGTATGTTATGTCATTTATGCTTATTTTAAGTTTTCACTACTAATGCATGGACTAACTTGCTTTGGATTCCTACTCTACATTTTGGTAGGATCAGTGGGATCATGCATCCCATAAAAATAAATGGAATAATATGAAACACTTAGATCATATAATTAATGATTAAAATTATTTAAAAATCAAGTTTTATCTTTACTTTTCATGTATTTTAATTTATTTTAGTGACACATGGTTTACACAGAGATCGGCATCGATCTCTAGCAAACTAGCATAGGCCACTATGTAAAGGGAAAAGCATGATATAAAGCATGATTTATGGGGTTCTAGTGAATTTTATAGCTTTTATATTAAGTTTTATAAACTTACATACTCTCTATCTAGTTATTTTCTTGTAGGATCTAGAGAGTTTTTTATTTTTATGCTTGTTTGTGTTAACAATTTTTTTGTGAAAACCATTATCTATTCTTGAATTTTTATAAGAAAAAACATCGATTCCAAGTCAACTAGAATTAAACCTATGTGAAATGACCAACACCAGTTTATTTTAATCAATATCGATCCTTTTGTGACCCGACGTCAATCTCTGTGACAAGAAAATAGAGACCTGAGAGCAAGTTTTGAAAACTTATTTTCTCATTTATATGTGGGCTTCAAGGTAGACATAAACCCTCTAAACATTATAGGTCACAATCTATAAAATGGCACAAGTTTTAAATTTTTTAAGTCTTGAACTTCTCATTTGGTGCTTAAAATGAATTTAGATGTTTTCATGCTTATTTATTTTGTGAAAGTTTTTACAAATTTTCAACTAAGGCCAAGGGGCCAAAATTCATAAACATCTCACTTTGGTGCATTAAAAAAAACACTCACACTTATATGATATAATCCTAAGAGTTTTTTGATTTTATGCTTGGATTTTCTAATGTTGTTTATTTTTGCAAGATGATTGATGCATGTATGCTCTCCCCCATCCCCTTTAAGGAACTTGGGTGACCAAAATCACTCTTTATTTGACTTATTTATTTTAGTCCAGAAATCATGAGAATAAAATAATCAAGGACCTCCCCAAATCCATATGAATTGGGTGATACAAACATGAACTTAAAGTATTTTCACTTTGCCTTTCATTTTTATGCAACTTGGCTTGTGAGTGGGAGTTCATAACCTACTTATGGGTTCTATAGGGAAGTGTTGAACCAAGAATTCATCTATTGACATCATTTCAACCCCACTCCATGGTGGGGTATATAAATAAAGGGTGATATTCTAGGATGCTTGTTATAAGTAGTTAAAATAAGATCCATTAGTGATAATCTAAATCAAACTGTAGGGATAATTCAGACATTACACCACACTAAGAAAAAAATGGATGTAGTGGTTGTAAAAAGGACAAGAATTTTTCAAAAAAATTAGATTGATGTAAATCTATTTGATGTGAGTCATCTATAATATTATCCACACTTGGGACTATATATAAATGTATGAAAATTTAATTTTAGAACAACCTCACTTGTCATAGACATATTATTGATGGAGGGCTATATCCCTAAGATTTATGTTATCTTAAAATATATTGAGAGAGGGGGTATAAAAATCCTACTTATTAATATTATTTTATTTGTTGATTAGCACTTATAATCCTCTCAAGATCATGTATATAGATAAAATTCAACAATACCATACAACCTAGTTTGTTTTAGGACTTTGGATGTTATACTTAGTTTTATTTTGTCATTTCATCTTTTACTTTCTTGGTATTATCGATTCCAAAATATGTTTTAAAAACCAAAACATATCATAATGAAACACCTTTGTTATCAATCATTTTATTTGAGCCAGGAGGCATTACACTGACTAATTCAAAACTTATTTTTGCCTTGTTCAAATTGTCAGTCAAAATATTGTGTTTATCTTTTATAAACAGTGTTGTTATGCTACCCATTTGAGTCTACATATTTACCACTTTGAAAAATATCAAAGTCCTTCATTTTTAATTAAAATTAAAAATCTCATCTTTCTAAGTTATAGGCTAAGTTTCTATCAATTTTCCATTTGCATTTGGTTTGATTTAACTTGGGTATGATTTCATGTTTGGGTTGAAGGCTATTATATAGACTCATCATCATTATTATCATCTTTATGGACTTATGATATCTTTCATTCACTCACACTCTAGGTTATTTGACCATTCTACATCCTATTACCATGTGGTAGCATTACGCTTCACATTTTTTTAATCTTTATACTTAGGAGTTCTTATGTGTTTTCATGTTTTGAGCTTCTTGGTTCACATTGTTATCTTCTTGATTAGAATGACATTATTATATTTTTCTAGACAAAACTCATAGTTTTTAAAGTATAGGCATATCTTTAACCTAAGTTTGTTTTTCTATCATAAAATTTAGGTTCCAAATTTATCATATCCTCTTTTAATTTTATTATTCAAACCCACCAAATCTTATTAAATTCATCACCATTTCTTCTAATTGTGTGGTAATATATCACTTATTTTATTGTAGTCTCTTTTTACCTTATCACTTGTTTAAATAAATCAAATCACACCTTTTACAAAAATGTTTTCAAAACACATTTCATATATTAGAAAATATAGAGAATAATATTATAAACATGATACAAAGGTATACTCATAGTGGGGTCTCCTATGGCCATAGTTATGAGGAAGAACATTTTTATGATAGACATGAGCATTCCATCTTGTTTGAGGATATCACTCTTTTTTGGCATACTCTTTAAATACCAAACCAATCCGTGTTGATTTTCATACACCAACCTTGTTATCCTCCTTCATCTTGCATGAGTAATCAAGCTCCACAATGTTCAAAGGTTACCATTCTAGGTTATCCTCCTTTAGCTTGCACAAGCCAAAAATACATATAATGCTTAAAGGTAACTATTATCACTTAGATTTACACTCTTTTATGAGATTTAAAATATCTCCTAATCTAAGTGGCAAAACGAAAACACGTCTAGGCTTGTGGGTAGCCTAAGGATGAGGTAAATCTCTAGATAGGGCTAGCTCCTTTGATGTACCACTTTGGATAAAAACTAAAAATAAACTTGGGGGGTGAAAAAGGAGAGAGATAATTAAAAATGAACTATCCTAAGGGAGGTGATACATTAAATATATTGATTAATTCCAACCAAAAGTATGTTACATTTGAAATCAAGGGATAAATTGAACATACACTTCTCCAATCTACATCTTCTCACATCAATATTACATTATGAGGTTATGGATGAATTTGAAAATATATGAGGACTAGAAAAGAGGCCTTGAATTGAACTAATGAAAATACTAACTCACTAAATCCTTGACATTTCCTAAAACACTTTACATGCCATATAAGGAGAAGCTTTCCAATTGCCAATAGGATGAAATAATGAAACATGTTAAGGAAATAAGAGTTATCACTTAAGCAAATCCACCATCCATGTATTAAATACTATGAATAGTCATGAAGAGGTAAAAATTAGTATTATTATTGATCAAAAGGTATGAAAAGGATCAGGGCTTCACCATACTTAGGTGGAGCATGAGTATAATATCCAAAATGGCTAGTTCTTATAAAACTTGAGAGTGAGAGGAGAAGAGAAAAGTCAAAGGGTAACAAAGACACTTTTCAAGTTAAGAAAATTAGTCAATTATGCATGATAATATGGTATGGGATGAACCATACAAGGTTAGGAATCCCAAGTGTCAATTCAAGGCATAAACTTCATGAAAAGTGGCATAAAATTCTTTATCTTGGCTTAGATAATTGCCCTCATAATTTAGACCTATTTGAACATCACATAATTGATTAGGGATAGGTATGATCATTAGAATAAATGTTAAGGGTTTTATTCATACCTCTCCATGCATTAGTTATAGGCTTGGTCATCTATAACCATCCCAAAATTAGCTATCATCATTTGATATCAAGAAAATGCCTCTTCCATGCACCTTGCACACTTGACCTAAAATTTGGCCTTAGTTTTCAATGAAAATACATGGTATGGAATGGATGAAAATTTTAAAGACTCTATATGACCTTATAATCATTAAGCACACCTTAAAATCACCCCACTTCATGTTTTCTACCCTTCTTATTAGCTTGTCCAATATACTAGTTTTAACTGACTAATATGAAGCACATGGTTTGGAAACTTAGGAGTTTTTTATTGGAATTAAATAAACATAAGGAGTTATAAAAATTATATATCTTCCCTCAAAAATTTATTTCATATTTATTTTGATCCTATATCTTGTACAATGCACAAAATTATCAATAAAATCCCATTTTATACCCTATTCATACAATTATATACAACTACAAAGTATGGAATGGAGCCTGGAAGAGTCATATACAAGGTATAATAGGTTTCATGGTCAAAATATGCCATTAGATAAGTTGTCCAACTCCATTCTCCAAATTAGTCTTAGATAAGGGTTTAGTAGGATTTTAGGTAGTTTTTAGTCTTAAGCTTTATTAATAATTCTTTGACATTTTAACTTCTAAAAAATGGTGTTAAGGGACCATAATAACCCCTAAAAACTTGTTATCCATGCATAATCTTATAAAAGATATGAATACTTGAAGTCACCTATTTAATCTCTTCCTTCCATTCCAATAGGCCTAATCTTATCTAAGGTCCCAAAAGTGGATTATTTGTGTTCTCTATACCTTTAAAAATATTTCAAACCTCTATATTAACCCAAAAAACATGCTCCAATGGTTTATAATTCTCACATCATGTGGAAAGTGAAGGTGATTCCTCATTTGGGCATTAGGACTAACGTTGGTCTTGTAGCATATCTACACCTCAAAGCCTAAAATGACATTTTATGGATTTAATTGCCTTATTATAGATAAAAAATATATAATACCATACCATATACATGATACAATAAGGTGGAAGTCATATCTCATGTTATAAATGGAAATGGTTCTCTTTTTGGCTTCTAGGCCAAAATTTTGCCCTTAAGCCTAACTGTATCTCTTATGTGTTAGGCCTCCCTATTTATATTATTTACTTTGTGATTGATATATCATGATGTATCAAGTGAATTTAAACCTTTAACACCTTTTAGAAGATCTCTTTTGCTTTTGGTCCACCCATTTATCCTTATCTTCTAAACCCTACCAATTTATGCTCAAGAGGAAACACCCCCTATTTGAGACAAAATAGGGGATCCTTACCCTATTTTATTAGATAATATAGAGATTTTAAAGGATTTTATATGTTTTATATGTTATCTATACCAAAATTTAACTCTTGAATATGTCATTTGACCTTCCAAAAAGCTCAAGTTTTAAGATAGACTTTTTGGAGAAAGGACTATGTGTAGTGTCCAAGGGATGGACTGTGTTTGCTTGATTAGGACATTATACATGATTATATTACATGATATGGTGAAATTTTAATGTCATTTATGTCATTATTAAGGTGTCTTAGGATTTTTATTCACTCTAAATCTTCACATACCCCTTCCCATAACTTGAACTCTCAAGACTATGTAAACAAATCCTAACTATGCTTTATTAGTTTTCTTCCTTAAGAGTGACTCATATAAGCTACCTATAACGGATAAAGATTTTAAAATAGTATTAAACCTCACTTATCCTTCTAAAATTAACTTTTAAATTTCCATTCTTGACTTCACACATTAGGGGTTGGGTTGCTCATAGGGTTAGTCATACTTAGTGGACTATGTTCCCTATGTTATTGACAAAAGATGGCCACCATAGATTACCTGTAAGCTTCTAAAGCTTGAGATAGTTTTAAAAACCCCCAAATACTATCCTATGTTTATATTATACCTATTTAAACCCTCCATTTTAACCTTTTCTCATCTCACTATCACACTACAGTCATAATTGACTATGTTTTGCTCTAAGGCTTGTACCTATAGGTGATTATGTGTGGTTTAACACTTAGGACAATGATAGAACCTAATATTATTAACTTAGGTTCATTTTTATGTTTTATTGGATCATTTGAGATCATTTATATACCTTGGTAACTTCCACACCTCACTCCTCATCCCACTACATGTACTAATTCTAGACTTGGTTATTGGTTACATGCAAGGCCTTATGAGGTCTAAATGGGCTTACTTTACATTTTGGTAGCTCATGGAGGTCATAATTATCCTATTAAAGTTTATCATGGCTTTTATTAACATTTTATCTCCCCTTTAACCTCTTTGCAAGCACCTTGAGATCCAAAACTATGTTTCTTACCTCTTGACTAAGACACTTTGCCTTTTTGACCTGTAGGTGTGTGTGAGCTTCAACTGAGCTTAGACATAGTGTGAATATACTCTCCATGAACTGAATTATGTCACAATATTCATGCTTGAACTTGCACTTGTGAATATAGGATTACAATAGGGGAAGATTAGTATTGTGTTAGTGAATAAAGCAAATCAATAAAAAAAATACACTAAACTAACACCCTAAGCCTATCTCAAAGGTGGAGCTTAGTTAATGAAAAAAATGGAAAACAAAACTAAAACATGAAATAAATACCTTCCTTGGATGCTCCAAAATGATTGTTGTAGTGGCTTGCTTAGTTTTTGCTCATGAAGTTTGTATCAATGAAGTGTGGCTACCTCTATCTCTCCTTGGCATCATGTTTGGCTTTGAATTGGCTTGGCTTGGCTCAAAATTTGAGCATTATAACACTAATATGAAATGATTTTGAATTCATTTGAGAATTATAATTTTGGAATAAAAGAGATTAAAATTAAATGGGCAAGGCTGGTTATTTATAAAATTTTAGAATGATTTAGAATCAACCTAAATCATCCATCTCAAGATGAAGATGTGTTGATAAGGATTAAATCAATTATGTAATTAAAATTCATAAATAGTCTCATTAATATTTTGGATAGATAGGCATTACCTAGGAATGGAGGGTCTTAATGAGTAATGGGAAGCAATTATTTAGATATTTTATGCATTTATGGCCTAGAGATGTCTTCCCAAGAAATGATGTCACTTGATGATGTAGTTAATGATAATCAATTTCCAGTAAATATTTATTCAACAAGATCCATGGAAAAAACTTAATCTCTTTATTTGGTTTAATTAGCCTTAAACATGATTAGTCAACTTTGATGCAAAACCTTGGCAATTTGTGCACAAATTAATCAAATTGGTCAAAATGTCATATTATTGTCTCAAAATTTGACTAGATTGGAATTAGAAGTTGATGTTAGATGCATTGGAACCATATTCATATTTAGGATGTTTCCAATGAAAAATAACAAATGCAAATGTCTTATACAATAAATTTTATATAAAAGAACAATCTAGAGCACCTAGGTACCAAAATGACATTTTAACTTGAAATGATCTGATCAAAGTTAGTTGCTTCATAAATTGAATTTCCCCATTTAATGACACTCTAGCCAAAATTAGCACTTGAATATATTAATTTCAACTCATTTAATGTGTTTTGGTGTTTTTAGGCTAGATTATGCATTTTGGTGAAAATTAGTCAAAAGCTTGATTAATGGTCATTGGTGGTCAGATTTAGGTGTCTACAGTTTACCCATGTTTGGGAAGATGTTGTAAACTATAGGCATAGCAATGCCTTCTCAAATAATGAGAAATGGCATGTATGCCAAAAAAAGATGATGATTGAAGAAAGAATCTCTCAAGAAAATGTGTGGAAATCCTTTGATGATTCCCCCTTGAGGTTGTGGCCATCACATATGTAGATGGATGGTCCCTCAAAAAGAAAAAAGAAGAAAGGAAAAATTAACCGATGGTTGAGATTAATCCAAATGAGAAATTGCTTGCATGCATTGATTTAAAAAGGATACTATTTTTCTAAAAGGTAGTTATAATCAAGAATAAAAGTCAAAATAATGATTTACCCATAGGTGATTATAATCATTAAGAAGAAATATATTGTTTTATAAAGATGATTGTGCCCTAGTTAGGGCTATAATTAGCAAGTATAACTCAAGGATATAACCTAGAATATATATTAAAGATGAGCAGGCACAACGTGATCAAAGATATGAATAGAAGAATAATATTGATCAATATAAATAATTCAATTATACCTACCAATGAGGAGATGCTCATCCTTATTAGCAATGATACAACTAGAATGGTTCATGGGTTGATTTAATCAAGGGTGGGATGGGAGAATTTGCCAAGGTGTCAAGGAGAAACTTTTATGACTTCTTTAATTATAGACCTTCTTGAAGCTAATTTTTTATATAGCACATGATAATATGCATCATGATATAAAATCATAAAGACTATCCCAAAATATGCATAAGGACTAACTCTTGATCTAATAAACAAATGAAAACAATGCACCAATAATAAAAACCATGATGACATTGTTGAAATATGAATATAGATGGACTCAAGAATAATGTGCACAAGGAATCACCTAATGAACAAATATATATTGAGTCAAGGCAATAGTTCTAAAATCAAACAAATAGACAAGAAAACAAACAATGAAAGAAACATATAGAAAATACACAAATAGACAAACAACTTTGAAATAAACAAACAAATAAAAAGCTAGAAAACAAAATCAAAAGAAAGCATCCTCATAATGACCATTCCCTAGTAGAGAGAATCAAAAATAATTGATTAAGCTTAGATAGGAAAAATGTTTTTGGTATTTTTAAATATTTCAATGTTTTTTCAAATTTTGAGGTATCTTAACTTGATCAAGAATGACAATATATCTGGTCACAAAATGGTGAGAGTGTTTGGCTTAGGTTGCTTGCAAAATGATGAGAGTGTGGCTTAGGTTGCTCTTAAAATGGAGAGAGTATGGCTTAAGGGGACTAAAGTGGCCTCAAAATGAATTTATCATGACCTACATAGTCCAAAAATGACCTAAAATCATAGTAATTATGTTCATACAAAAGGCAAGGAAAAACCAACTAGGTCCCAACAAGTTCTCAAATTTGACAAATGGCCAGTCAAATGAAAACAACAATGGCAAGGTGATGTGATAATGCATGATAAAAAAATGTTTCCCATAGTTTTCCCATAGGAATTTATAACTAGGATACAGTGGTATAGATCAATGATACTAATTTTCCCATAGGTGGTTATAATTAGTAGCAAGACCAGTGAAACATTGATTTCCCCATAAGTGGTTATAGTCAAGCTCACATAAACCAACTTTGATATAGGATGGAAAATGGAAGATATCTTTCTAGATCAACTATCACACTACTTTCATAGACTATCATTAAAACACATATTTTATTGATTATTTAAACTTGATCAAAATCCCCTCATGAAAAATGTGGGAAGAACCAAAGGAACCAAGATCAAAATAGGATTGGGTAGGATGACTAAAAATAGGATTTGGTCTAGATAGGAATGGAATGATAGGATGGCATGGTCTTTCTCTAGGATAATCATGGGTTTTGATAAATTTGATAAAATGGTGTGAGGGTTTCTCCCAAGTGATGGGATAAATGGTAGGAATATGTCACAATGGTAAATGGATATGGAAAATGAAATAATATCATACATGATTTTGGCTTGGGTGATTGTTTGTTTTTTTTTCATTCTGCTTGGCCTAGGTATGGTAAAATGGCATATGATTCTATTATTCTTGCTAAAGTGGAGATGCACATCCTAATCAAAAAATGATACAAACATAATAATTAATCATGTTAATTATTATCCCACACCTCTTTTGAATAGTTGCACTATCAAGAAATGGCTAAAAATCTGGTTGTCAAGAATGCTTTTGTGATCTTCATTGGTTATTGATTTTGATTCCTTCAAGCATCAATATAAGGTATCTTTTTAGCCTCTATAAAGGAAAGTGTGGTTGTGGATGGTAAATAATAACAAATAATAGATGGTAGGTTTGATTGTGAAATGGCATGATGGTTGATAATGGAATGTATAATGGTGGGAAATAAATTAAGATTGGGACTTTTAGTCACACTTAATTTTGTTGATGCTAGATTTGACATAAATTTAGATGTGGTTGGGCTAAATAATTGTTCTCTCAATAGGACCACTAGATTTTTTTATTGTTTAATCTTGAGAGTAGCTACCATCTGATTAGGATATAGATTGGAAGATATTTTGATTTGATCTTGGATTTTATCTTCATCAAGTAGTGAAGAAATTTTGTGATCAGCTATTGGTACCATGAAGACGTTTTCACAAATTAAGTTGTCTTAATTTTCCCATAGAACCTTTGAGAAGGCTTTACCACTAAACATTGTCTTTTGACTTTGTTGGCTTTGATTTTATTCTAGCACTTTCAAAAATGTTTCACTAAAAGATGTTGAGTTTGAACTTTTCATGTCCCTTAGCACCTTTGAAAAGGTTTCACAAGGAGAATTTTCTACTACATGAATTTTGTCTTAGCCTCTTTGCTCTTCTTCAACTATTATATCACCATAGATACAATTCAATAAAGTGTGATTCTATTATTTCTAATCAACTTTAATGGGAGATGGAATGTCAATAATATGGCTATGTTGGTTGATGGTAATGGCATGTGGAATGGTTATAGAATATAGGTTGGTATTAGATGAGGAATGGATTTTATTTGGATAATGGTAGGGCATTAGGGAGAATGATTATTCACACAAGCCAAAGGACAAAGTCCTAAAATGGTGATGACAGGGTAGTATGGGGCTTGGTTATTCACACAAGCTAAAATATTAGGCCCTAAAAGGACAAGTTTGGGGCATTATGGAGCATGGATACTCACACAAGCTAAATTATGAGGTCTTGGAAGGATAAGGTGAGGCCATCATGGAACTTGGTTGTTCACATAAGCCAAATGATGAGGTCCTAGTATATAAACGGTTAGGTGTTGTGCTCCTATAATAGAGATGGTATTATGTGGTGGAGCTTGATTACTCACATAAGCCAAAGCATCCAAGTCCTTCTCATAAACCATATCATCCCAATCTTGAGTTGGATCATAAGCTAGTTCTTGACTATGTTTTGTGTACTGATTATTGTAAAGAGGGCATGGATCTATATCCCAAACAACATTATATTTAGTTATGTCTTAAAATTCCTCCACATAAACCATATCATCCCAATTGGTAATTTGATTTATATTTTGTGGATTTTTACTATGTTCCCCATATGTATTATTATAAGGAGAATAATAAAAATACTTAGAAAATATTTCTCTATAGGGGTTCCTAGTGGGATGTTGTGCATCCATTCTATCATAAGTTGGATTATACATGACTCCACCATAATTGTAGCTAGACATTTCTACATAAATGATGAAATCTCTGAAACAAAAGTCTTAGAGTTTTGTAAACTCTAAAAAACTATGTCCAAAGGACAAATGGTTCAAACTAGTTCTAACTTGGTTGAAAATGGAGTAGTATCTCCAAAATGGTTTGTGCTAAGACTTAGCATAAAATAGTCTAACATCAAATATCATACACATAAAAGGTCAAGCATCTAAAAAAAAATGACATGTAAAATTTTAGGTCAAAGTGTTCCAAACAAGGTCTAAACTAGGAAAGGGAAAAGAGTCGCTAGGTCTTTTGTCTGAATTTGGAGTCAAAAGCTAGGCTTAAATAGGCAATGCTAGGACTTTTGGCCAAATGGTGTCAAAATATAGAATTGAAACAACTGATTGATGTGAATTTAATATAACAAGTTTGGAAATAACTTTGACATAGACTTGATGCATGGAATAAAACATAAACATGATCAATTGGTATAATCTATAAGGCAAAAGGCTCTTGGTAAAAGGTTGTGATATCCCAAACAAAAGTATAAACAATGATGAGGATAGGCTCTGTGAATGGACAAAAAATTAGTAGTCTTCTAATTTGGGTAATCATTTAATCAAAGTTATGCAACCCAACAGAGAAAGATTTGTATATCATCCCACAAATTGAGGCCTAAATAAAAATCAATCAATGTTTGAATCCAAACTTGACAAGTTTAATTGAAAAATGAATGTTAAAAAGTCAAATTTAACTAAATAAGCTAGACAAGATTGGACAACATGATGGCACATAAATAGGGTCCAAATGGCTAATGTGACATGGTTTTAAATAAATGGTTTTTGGCATAATGGTAAATAGGTATTGAAATAAATTGAGAATCCTAATGGTTTATACATGCTCAAATGATGTGATCAATGTTATGTTTCAAAGACTCAAATGTAAAAATGGTTTGACATGTTTTGAGTAGCCTAATGCTACCCTCTACAGATCAAATGACACACACACAAAGTTTAGCAAAAATTTCAAGGCACAAGTGTGGTGTAAAATGGCTAGCATAATGCCTCTTTAAACAAAAGAGTGTTGTATAAAAAAATTAATTTTGACATGGTTTATAATTAAACAAATAAGTTTTAGTCTCAAAACACCAAGTAAGAAAATGACAAAATATAAGTAAATCATCCAAATTCCTATTAAGGGTGTGGCAAAGTAGGGTTAGCTAAAACTAATTGGTTTTCAATAATTTCTAGATGGATCCCATGTCTACTAAATTTCACATTAGAAAATAAGAGAAGCAACACTATAATTGGGTGTCTGTGACACTTGGCTTGTTTCAAAAGGGTCTTATCCTTTTTGCAACCACTACATCCATTGTTTGCTTAGTGTAGTGCAATGTTTGAAGTATAAATATGTCCCATGATTAACTCCAATACTAGAAGGTAGTTTAAATGTTCAAACCTATAATCCTAGTGGGAGTGATGAAGTCAGTTCTAGGAGATGAAACCCCAGGTCAAATCTTCCCTAAAGAACTTGTGAGAGGTAATGAAGTCCCCCTCGCAAGCCAAGTTTGCATAAAAATAAATAACTTAATAGAAAGACTTTAGGTTCATTTCAAGATCACCCAAACTATTGCAAGTTTTTGGCAAGTGCTTTAAATGAAATTCTTTCTATGCCTTATACTAGGCTCAAATTGTAATGAGATGGCACTTTTGATCCCAAAATTTCCCTAAAGTGGATGGATGGGAGAACATACACGCACATCTCTTTTCACTAAAATAATCAACAAGCAAGTTTACAAACAATTAAAGTGATGTTGATATTTTTCACCAAATTTGAAATGTGTGATTAGGTTTGTTACTAGCTCCTTAGCTTTAAGTGTGAAAATGGCAAAGATTGCACACACAAAAAAGACCACATGAAGCAATAAAAACCTAAGTTTATTTTAAGACCAAATTAAAGATTCAAGAGTTAGCCTATATTCATGATTAAAACACCAAATTAGAATGGTTACAAGATTTATGATGTGTTTTAAGCACTAAATGAAAATTACCTAAGACTTAGCTAAATCTTAGGTTCATTTTAGGCACCAAATCAAATGTGTTAGACACATGACATGTTCATTTTAAGCCAAAATTGAAGTATGCATTATTTTTTAACAAGTTATTTTTAAACCCAATTTGAAAGGTGTGTGGTTAGTCAAAATTAGTTAAATATACTCAAAAACTAACACTTCAACCTTAAAAAACAACATTAAAAAGTCTTACTTTCAAGCACTTAGGAGTTTGAGCAAATGACATTAATAATTTAGCTCTCGGGTTGACAGTTGAGTTGGGTTGATAGTCAAGTTGGGTTGGATAGGTGAGTTGGACTAATATGTGAGTTGGGATGATAGGAAAGTTGGGTTGGACAAGTGAGTTGGGCTGGATAGGTGAGTTAGGATACATAGGTGAGTTGGGTTGATAGGTGAGTTGGACTGCACAGATGAGTTGGGTTGAAAGTCCTGAGAACAAAACCATGGCTTAGAAAAAATGGATTTTTTCTCAAATTTTTATCTTTTTTGCCTCCACAGTCTAATATACTGCATGACAATGGTTAGTATGCTACTTTTAGGTGCAATTTGACCAAATTTATGAGGCTAGGTCCCACTAGGCATGCCATTTGTGAACATAGGATTGCAATAAGGGGAGATTAGTATTGTGTTAGTGAATAAAACAAATCAATCAAAAACATACTAAATAACACCGTAATACTATCTCAAATGAGGATCTTTGTTTAAAAAAATGGAAAACACAACTAAAACATGAAATAAAGACCTTCCTTCACTTACTTTGGATGCTCCAAAATATTTTTTGTAGTGGCTTGCTTAGTTTATGCTCATGAAATATACATCAATAAAGTGTGGCTACCTCCATCTCACTTTGGCACCTTGTTTGGCTTTGAATTGGCTTGGATAAACATTTGGACATTATAACACTAATATGCAATGATTTTGAATGCATTTGGGCATTATAAGTTTGGCATAAAAGAGCTTAAAATTCAATATTCAAGGCTTCCTATTTATAGATTTTTAGAATGATTTAGAATCAACCTAAACCATCCATCTCAAGATGAAGATGTGTGGCTAATGATTAATTAAATTATGTAATTAAAATTCATAAATAGGCTCATCAATATTTGGGATAGAGGGGAATTAACTAGGTATGGAGGGTCTTAATGAGGCATGGGAGGCATTTATTCATATATTTTATGCATTTATGGCCTAAGGATGTCTTCCCAAGAAATGATGTCACTTGATGATGTAGTTAATGATAATTAATTTCTAGTAAATATTTATTCAACAAGTTTCATGGAAACTTAACTTAATCTCTTGATTTAGTTTATTTAGCCTTAAACATGATTAGTCAACTTTGATGCAAAACCTTGGAAATTTGTGCAAAAATTAATTAAATTGGTCAAAATTTCATATTATTGGCTCAAAATTTGATTGAATTAGAATTGGAATTCAATTTTAGATGTGTTGGAACTTTATTCCTATTTAGGATGTTTCCAATGTAGAATAACAAAGGCACGTGTCTCGTATAAAAAAATTGATAGAAAAGATCAATCCAAAGCACCTAGGTGCAAAAATGTCATTTTGACTCAAAATAATCTGATTAAAGTTAGCTTCTTCATAAATTTAATTTCCCCATTTAATGACACTCTATCCAAAATTAGCACTTGAATATATCAATTTCAACTCATTCAATGTGTTTTAGTGTTTTTAGGCCAAATTGTGCATTTTGGTGCAAATTGGTCAAAAGCCTAATTAATGGTCATTGGTGGCTAGATTTAAGTGTCTACATTTCTTAACCTAAAATTATTATAACACCACTTGACCATAAATTTTTGGCCACTATTTTATACACTATTGTAGGTCATTAATTCCTTAGTGAATGGACTGTAGGTGTGAAAGAGGAACAAAAACCATCTATCCTCTCCTCTTCATGATAATTTATGACATAAATGTCATAGATTGAGCCTTTGGAATCACTTCAACTTAATATCATGGTATGATACCAATTTTTAAAACAAAATTTTCTCAAATCTCAAAATCTTGTAGAAAACATTGACTATTCTCAAAGCAAACATGGGCAAGTTTGAGCCCTTCAGCAACTAGTTTCCATTGCTCCTCTTAACCTCCTTTTTGGAAATATTATTGTATATAATATAGGATTATAGATAAAAACATTTAGATGATTTCAACCACATGATAACCCTATTTTAATATATCTATAGAAAGGCTTGGAACTTTATTTTGCATTTTTTGGGAAAATGTCCCTCAGTTCATACAGTCATCATGATTTAAGGGTAAACCTACTTCAATTTGTCAAATTAGACATTAAAAAGTATGTAATTATCCCTTAGTGAATTATGACCATCAATGAGATATTCAAAACCATGTTTCAAGACTTTAAATTGATATTTAACCTTCTATCAAGGCTAACTATAAGTGATCATTCAGTGTACACAGGTAGTAAAGGGAAAACATGGACAATAAGCATTATATTTTTCCTTTAATGGTTTGTATATCAATTTTAAATATAAAATTTCACTCTTAACACATCAAATGATCTAAAAAAAGTTTCAACACATCCTATTAAATATGAATTTCTCATCTAAGCACCAATAAGCAAGCACGTTCATGGCTGCCTAATTGAAAATGTTACATATGACTGTATTTCCATAAAGAGTTTCCTTGGAAAAGAGATTGAGAGGTGAAAGGAATAATTATATAATTTAAAAAAATTTAAAGTTCCTATCACAACCTCTTGAAACCATGAACAATCATGAAGCTCTTAGAAATAGTGAAAAATTGCCTGCAACTCAGAAAGATGTATCTTATTGCAACCTTGATGTACTTGAACTATAAAAACACCATGAAACATAAAATTGAGAATGGATAACATATAATAAGGTATAAAAATCCATTGGAGTCAACATAACCAACTGTTTCATATGGATTTGACCAAATGAATCAAAACCTATAGGGTGTATGAAATAACTAGTAGAAAAGTATAGTCAACTTCATAAGAATGGTTCATGAAGCACAAGCTACCATTATTAAAAATATTTTAATATAAATTAATGTCTCTAAGTTTATTTTATCCTCCATAATGTGTTCTAGTTGAACCTCCTAAGCTATGTGTACCGATCACAAACTTGAAGGTCACTTATTCTTGCTAAGAAGACTGAAAAAGGAGTAGAATGGTTTTAGGCCAAAAATGGAACTTCTAGAGCACTCAAAACATGTAAATGAGATTGAGGAATTTGAATAGACATACCATGATCTTTTCCCATGTGTCACACTTCTCAACAATCTGTACAAGTGCCAAACTTCTTTTTTTCTTGAAGAAAACTACCTTTTTTTAAGGAACCTACCACTTTTGAGTTGGTTTAATTAATTAAGACCTATTAGGACACATGGAATGTGACATCATATTTTATAACCTTCATACTTCCCAATAAATCCATAAAACTCATTAAATTCCCCTTTTTGACCTCAAAATGACTAAAGGGAGTAAAATAACTAATGACCAAGGCTATTACAACATTAAGTGACATTAATTAACCTATAAAACACCTTATGACATCTATATTAGACCCATAAAACACCTAAAAGTCAATTTTTAACCTAGAGGTGTCCCAATTTGACCTAAAAGTCAAATTTGGTCAACAAATTGGTGACTCATAGGGGTAGCATGCCTACTATGCCAATCAGACTAGTAGCCTTATCAATCCATTGGGCTTAGGGAGTCATTTGATGTCTGAGACAAATAAGGAAACCTTTGACCATTAGGCTTTGATCAAGACAAGATGACTTGATTACCTCAACCACACAAAACAAAAGACACACACAAAGCAAAATAAAACACACATGTGCTTCAAGAGCACTTATGGAACACACACACACAAAACTAAATAAGCTAACTCAAACACTAACTAACCTAAGATGAGAACTCCCTCTTAGATCAAATGGGACATTTTAAACTCTTTGTGCTTCATGACATGAAGGATATAATGACATATAGCCTTTTATCCTTTAGTATTGATGCCTCCAACTTTTTCATGATGTTTGCCAGCTTCATTGACATGATTTTCATTCAAACCTAGGTAGCTTCAAATAACTTGGATATAGAAATGAACTCTTTTGGCTTCCAAATAGCCTCAAACTTCTCATGTGGATCTTTAATTACAACCTAATTCTTGATTTCCATAGGGATCTCAATAAGATTGGGTTTATTCTTAGTTGAAAGTTCTTCTAGCTCATTAAGGAGCTTGTCATACTCTCTCAAATATTGATTAGTGTCCTCCATGGAATATTATTTCTTTACCTTGTCATGTACTTGGCCCTTAACTTGGAAAACCTTTTCAAGCTCTTAAAAGAGCTTCATTTATAGCTACCAATCATCTTTGTCCTCTTCATCCTTTAGATCCACTACCTCTTCAATATTCCCTCCTTGATGTATGATTTCATCAATCTAGTGGTCTTTATTATCTAATGCATCTGATGGTGACTCAAGATCAACCTGAGGTATTGGGTCATCTTCAAGAACAACATCTTGCACATTGGTCTCAAGAGACTTTTTAGGGTTGTAACCTCTTTAAGAAAGACTTAAAATTGTTCTCCATCCATGATAACACATTCATACTCATACTTAAAATGACCATCCACAACGTTTTGATTAGATGTAGAGTCTTATTTAATGGATACAAGATCTTCCATCTCTTTCTCCTTCATGGTGATGCAAAGATTAGGAATCTTGAAATCATGTTACCTAACCCAATGAGGTTACCAAGGAGGTATGTTTTATTCAAGAAATATTTATCTTTCTTTATCAACCAACTAGTCTTATTTATGTTCCCATACCACATGTTCATCAAGGTAAAGGGTGATGCAGTGAGGACAAGATGAACTAGCTGGTGGAGGTCGCACATAGAACTCAAAATCATATTAAGAGTGAAATGTAATGGGCTTTTTTGGAAACTCTTGAGGAAGGGGAGGCAGACCTTGGGCTAAATTAACTTGATTTTATTCCTTCCACTTGATAATCACTTCATTTTCATTTGATTTAGTTTGAGGACTCTCTTGAGTAATGGTGGATGGGGTGTGTTTATGCATAGGATCTTATTTTGGGTCTAAACCTTCCATCACACCTTGACTTAATAGCTTCATACTTGACTCTAACTCTTCAATTTGCTTGGCTAGGTTCTCTTTAAAAAGTATTTCTTGAAGTTCATAGGAATCATCATGACCATAAGTAATACATGAGGGTTGACATCAAACATGAGAAGCTTCTTAGGAAAGGGTGGGAGAGACTTGCAAAAGACCAACATCATTATCTACTTTACACTCCTTAATAATGTTTTTATATTCTTTATTTCCCCATGATTTCACTATCATACTCCATATTAGGATGCTAGGATTAGGAGTAATTTCTTGAGGTGGTGATGCAACTTGAGGAGTGGATGAATTATTTAAGAAACTTGGAGTCTCCTTAGGCTTGGAATCTCCACCTTGTCTCCAACTTGTAATGGCATATCTAGAGGTCTCTTCTTGGGGTGGGGATGTAATGAGAGAGGCCAATGAGGATTTATATTCAATTTATTTTGATACTAAGATTTAATTCTGAATTTTCTTATTGGCCAACTCAGTTTTCTTATCAAGGTTTGATTCAAACATAAGGCTAGTCTTTTCAACTCTCTCCTCCACTTGATTTGGAAAAGGACGACTTTGGAAATTTTTATTGGGATCATGATTAAGGATCAAATATGGATTATATAAAACTTGGGGAAGTGTATATAAAGGTTGATATAATTGTTAAGGTTACCTCTCATGAATTCTTAGCTTTTATTATAAAGATGCAATCAAACCACTCACATCTAGCATCTCATTTCTAAGACTTTGCCAATTGGATCTCTCAATAGGTTCCCACTCTATTTTGAATAAATATAAGGCATCTCTCACATTTTGAATTAAATTCCTAGGGACCTCTTGAAAACATACCCTTAGAGTATCAAGCTCCAAAATTTACCTCTCATAGCCCAAAAATATATACTTAAAAGTGGAAATAGATGGAGTTAAAAAGTGACTAGGTTGACTAAGAGAAACAAGATATTGATGGGGTTGGTTATAGGACTAATAAAACTCATGAAAATTTTATATATAGTTCTAATAAGGATCATGATGGGGTTGGAAATGGTCATTACAAGACTGGTAAGAATCAAACCAAGGATAATTAAGAACTTACTCTTATTGATAGGGAATGGTATAAGCTTTAAATGTGTCACCAACTTATGTAAGATAAATCTCAACAACAAAATAGACATGAAACCTCATTAAAATAAATAACATAAAGGAAAATGTTAAAAAAAATACTCAAAAGGAAACCTAGGCTACTTGACCAGTTGATGTATCTTTAGAGTCATGCTTTGATAGATGCCTCTAAAGGCTAATAGTTGAGAGACAACGCCAAAAATATCTCAACTTCATGGACCAAGAGTACCATCAAGCATGCCAAAAAATATTTACACTTGGATTTTCACCCTTCTATGAGATGATAAATATCTCATCATCCAAGTGTCATAATGGAAACACCTCTAGGCTTGTGGGTAGCCTAATGATGAGGTGAATCTCTAGATAGGGCTAGTTCCCTTGATATACCACTTTGGAACACAATTACAACTAAACCTGGGGGATGAAAATAGAGAGAGATAAATAAAAAAACTATCATAAGGGAGGTGATACACAAAATACATTTATGACTTCCAACCAAAATCATGTTACACTTGAAATCAAGGGATAAACCGAATATACACTTCTCCAATCTACATCTTTTCACATTAATGTTACATTATGAGGTTATGGATGAATGTGAAAATATAGGACTAGAAAAGAGGAATTTAATGACACTAATGAAAACACTAACTCACTAAATCTTGACATTTCCTAGAACACTTCACATGCCCTACAAGGAGAAGCTTTCAAACTACCAATAGGATGAAAGAATGAAACAACATGCTAAGGAAATAAGAGTTATGACTTAAGTAAATCCATCACCAAAGTAGAAAACACTATTAAAATTAATTAATAGGTGAAAATCAATAGTATTACTGATCAAAAGGTATGAAAATTATAGGGTTTCACCATACTTAGGTAGAGCATGAGTTACAATGGCCAAAATAGCTAGTTCTTATAGAACTTGTGAGAGAGAGGAGAAGAAATAAGTCCAAGGGTCATAAGAAAACTTATAAATATGATAAAATAAGTTAATTTTACATGATAATAATATATGGGATTAAAAATTTAATTTCAAGAAGCCAAAATGTCAATTTAAGGCATAAACTTCATGAAAAGTGGCATAAAACTCTTGTCTTAGCTCATAAAACTACCCTCATAATTTGGAACAATTTGAACATCCCATAACTAAATATGGATAGGTATTATGATTTGAATTAAGGTTAAGGGTTTTATTCATGCATCCCCATTAATTATATTTAGGCTTGGTCATCTATAATCATCCCAAAATGAACTATCATCTTCTTCTTTAAGAAAACTCCTTTTTCATGCACCCTGCACACTTGGCCTAAAATTTGGATTAAATGTTTAGTTAAAATAAATGGTATGGATTGGATGACAATTTTTTATACCCTCCATGATCTTATAATCATTAGGAACACCTTAAATCACCCCACTTGAAGTTTTCCACCCTTCTCACTAGCTTGTCTAATATGCTAGTTTTGACTAGGTAAGATGAATAACCTACTTTAGACACTTAGGAGTTTTTTCAGGGAATTAAATTACCATATGGAGTTATAAAAAGTATAAATATTCCATCCAAACTTTTTTTAGTCTTTATAATCCTCTTTTAGCCTTCATAATGCACAAAACTATCAAGAAAAGCTTGTTTTATACCTTATTTGTATAATTTTATACAACTTAAAAGTATGGGAGGGAGATTATAAGAGTCCTATACAAGGTAAAATAGGTTTAATTGTCAAAATATGCCATTATATCAGCTATCCAACTCCATTTCTCCAAATTTCTCTTGGTTGAGGGTTTAATAGGTTCTAGGTAGTTTTTAGTCTTAATATTTGTTCATAAAGATATAACATTAGAAATACAAGAAAATGAAATGAAAATGGTGTTAATGAAACCTAGTTACCCCTAAAAACTTATTTGGCATACATACATAGTCTTAGAAAAGATATGAACACTTGAAGTCACCTATTTGAGCTCTTCCTTACATTCTAACAGGCCTAATGTTGTCTAAGGTCCCAAAAATGGATTACTTATGTTTTCTCTACCTTAAATTTTTTTTGTAACCTATTTATTGATCCCAAAAACATGTTATAATATGTTTAAATTCTTACATAATGTGGAAAGTGAAGGTGATTCCTTATTTGGGCATTAGGCCTAATGTTAGTCATGTATCCTATCTCCACCTCAAAGACTAAAATGAAATTTGATGGATTTACTTGCCTATTAATAGCTAAAAAATATATAATAACATCCCATACACATTATAAGACAAGGTTTAAGTCATATCTCATGCTAGAAAGGAAATAGTTCTCTTTTTGCCTTCTAGGCTAAAACTCTACCCTTAAGTCTGACTATAACTCTTATGTCTTAGGCTTCCCTATTTATAATATTTCATATATGATTAATCTATAATAATTTATCAGGTGAATTTAAACCTCTCTCACCTTATATAATATCTCTTTTTCTTCTGGTCCACCCATTTATCCTTATCTTCTAAACCCTACTAGTTTGTGCTCAAGAGGAAGTACCCCTTGTCAGAGATAAAATAAGGGGTACTTCCCCTATTTTATCAGACAATATGGATATTTCAAAGGATTTTATAATTTTTATATATTATTTTTACCAAAATTTAACTCTTTAATAGGTCATTTGACCTTCCAAAAACCTCAAGTTCCAAGATATAGTTCTTGGAGAAAGGTTTGTGTGTAGTGTCCAAGGGATGGAATATGTTTGCTTGATTGGGATCTTCTACATTATTATTTTACATGATATGGTGAAATTTTAAGGTCATGTATTTCATTATGAATTTTTATTAAGTTTTCTCTTCACTGTAAATCTTCACATACCCCTTCCCATAACTTGAACTCTCAAGATTGTGTAAATAAATCTTGACTGTGCTTTGATATTTTTATTCCTCAGGAGTGACTCCTATAATCTACCTTGCATGGATAAGTATTTTAAAATAGTATGAAAACAACACTTAAACTTCCAAAATTAAATTTTAAATTTCTTTTCTTAACTTTACACATTGGGGGTTAGGTTGCTCATAGGGTCAGTCACAGTTAGCCGACTGTGTTCACTGTGTTCTTACCAAAAGATGGTAACCATAGATTAATTGTATGATTATAAATCTTGAGAAAATTATAAAAACCCATAGATAATATCCTATTGTCAAATTATACCTATTTAAACCCTCCCTTTTAACCTTTTTTTCATCTCACTATCACCCTACAATCATAATTGATTGTGTTTTGCTCTAAGGCCTATACTTGTAGGTGATTATGTGTAATTTAACCCTAAGGATAGTTATCCAACATCCTATTCTTACCTTAGGTTAATTTTTATGTTTTATTGGATCATTTGAGATCATTTGTAAACCTTAAAAACTTCCAGACCTCACTCCTTAGCTCATTACCTGTAACAATTATGGACCTAGCTTTAGGTTGCTTACAGGGTCTTATGATGTCTAAATGGGCTTGATTTACATTGTTGGTATCTAATGGAGGTCATAATGATCCTAATAAATTTTATAATGGATCTTATTAAAATTTTATCCCCCCTTTAACCTATTAACAAGCACCTTGAGATCCAAAACTGAGTTTCCTACCTCTTGATTGAGACACTCTACCTTTTTAACTTATGTGTGTGAGCTTCAACTGAGCTTAGTCATGGTGTGAATATACTCTCCATGAACCCCCTTAGGTCACAAAATTCATATTTTAAATTTAACTTAGCCTAAAATTATTATAACACCACTTGAACATCAATTTTGGGCCACTATTTTATACCCTGTTGTAGGTTAATAATTCCTCAATGTACAGACTATAGGTGTGAAAGAGGAACAAAAACCATCTATCCTCTCATCTTCACAATAATTTATGACATAAATTACAATTTTATAATTTTTAATCACTTCACATTGATAACATGGTCTAATACCATTTTTGAAAACAAAATTATCTCAAATCTCAAAATCTTGTAGATAACATTGGTTGTTCTTAGAGCAAAAATGGGCAAGTTTGAGCCATTCAACAACTAGTTTTCATTTCTCCTATTGACCTTATTTTTTGAAATATTCTTGTATATTATAGAGGATTATATATAAACAAATTTATATTATTCTAACCACTTGATAACCCTAGTTTAATATATCCATAGAAAGGCTTAGAAATCTGTTTTGCATTTTTGGTGAAAATGTCCCTGAGTTCATACAATCATCATGATTTGAGGGTAAAACTATTTCAATTTGTCAAATTAGAATTTAAAAATTATACCATTATACCTTATTGAATTAGGACCATTAATTATAGCTTCAAAACCATGTTTCAACACTTGAAATGGATATTTAAACTTCTATCAAGGATGATTGTAAGTGACCATTCAGTGTACATAGGCAGTAAGGGATAAACATGGACAATAAGCATTGTATTTTTAATTAAATGGGTTTCATATAAATTTTAAATATCCAAATTCACTCTTCACACCTCAAATGATTTGAAGCAAGTGTCAACACATCCTATTCAACATGAATTTATCATCTAAGCACCTGTAAGCAAGCATGTTCATGGCTACCTATCTAAAAATGCTACATATGACTATAGTTCCATGAAGAGTTAACTTGGAAAACATATTGAGAGGTTAATTTAATCATTATAGAAATGGAAACATGTTAAATGTCCTATCATAACCCCCTGAAACCATGAATAGGCATGAAGCTCCTAGAAATAGTGAAAAATTACTTGTAACTTAGAAAGATGTATATTCTTACAACCTTGATGTACTTAACCTATAAAAACAACATAAAACATGAAATTAAGTATGGATACCATCTGATAAGGTATAAAATATCCTCTGGAGTCAACATCAAAAATTATTTTGTATGGATTTGACCAAAATAAAGCAAAACCTATAGGGTACATGAAATAACTAGAATAAAAGTACAATCAACTTCATGAGGATGGTTAATGAAGAAAAATCCACCATTATTAAAAGTATTAAAATGGAAATTAATGTATCTAAGTTTCATTTAACCTCCCCAAGGCATTTTATCTAAACCTTTTGAGTTGTATGTACCAAACATAAACCTGAAGGCTATTTTTTTTGCCAAGAAGACTAAAAAAGGAGAAAAATGGTTTTGGGCCAAAAATGGCACTTTTAGATCACTCAAAATGTGTAACTAAGCTTGGGTAAGCTGAAGATACATACCATGATCCTTTCCCATGTGGCACACTTCCCAAGAAGTTGTACAAGTGCCAAACTTCTTCTTTTCCTCAAGAAAACACCTTTTTTTGAGGAACCTACCACTTTTTAGTTGGTTTTAGTTACTTAAGACCTCTTATAAAACATGAGACATGAAATCATATTTTTAAACCTCATACTTCCAAATAAATCCATATAACTCATTAAATGCCCTTTTTTTGACCTCAAAATGACTAAAGGGACTAAACTAACTAATGACCAAGGCTAGTACAACATTAAGTAAAATTAATTAACCTAGAAAACACCTTGTGATTTATGTATTAGACCCATAAAATACATAAAAGTAATTTTTTTAACTAGGGTTGCCATAATTTGACCTAAAAGTCAAATTTGGTCAACAGTTACCATTTTAGGTTATCCTCCTTTGGCTTGTGTGAGTAATCAAGATTTGTAGTACTCAAAGGTTACCATTCTAGGTTATCATCCTTTGGCTTGTACAAAACACCAAGATATACAATGATCAAAGGTTACCATTTTAGGCTACCTCATTTATATTTCACATCAACTAAACTTTGTAATGCCCAATCATTACTATTATAGGTGCATCACTTGTATTTATTGAACCTATTATTGAAGAGCATCAATTTGATTAAACAATATTTGTTGATACCTTATTAAATGCTATAATTTTTGAAGATCCCATTATTGAACCATAAAATTTTAATCATATAGTGCCAACTATTCCCCACTTTACAAATTATTTGTAAGTCTTTGATCCTCAACAAAAATAACCATTACCTCTTAAAAGAACCATATTTTGAGGACCAAAATGTGTTCAAAATAGTTTTTTTGCAACCAATTATAAACCAATATTGTGATGTTATTGTTAAACCACCCATTTATGATGAGTCAACTTGTGATGAGTCACCCTTTGATACTTTACCTATTGTCAAGGAGTCTCACTCTAATGAGCCAATCTTTGTTGAATCACTTCTTAATGATTATAACCTCTTTTGGGAAAATCATTGCACCAACCATTATCCTATTTTAAAAAAGAACCACCCCTTTGACAATCCAATCTATATGAAATTATCTCTTTACCTTTTTTTGATTGTTAAGGAATCTCACTTTGATAATCTAATCTCTATGGAGTTACCCCTTGAGTAGTTCCCTCTCTTTGAGGGGCTTCACCTAGATGAGCTAGTCTATGTTGAACCCTTCCTAGATGAATCTATTTTTACAGAGCCCATTATGCCATCACAAGCCATTACTTGTACAACACCAAAAATTTAACAAGACATCATTATAGAAGCATCCACACTAGATGAAAAATCAACATTGAAGTTGGGTTCTATTCTTGAATGAATATTAGATTTAGCATCACAAGTAGAATCACTATCAGTCTCAACATAGGATTTATAGTCCCTTGACTTAAATTCAACTTCAAAATAAAAATGCAATTATGGTTATTACAACATCAGTTACACTTGCCTTGTAAATCAATTTGAATATATTTATGATCCTTCTATAATTTTTGAGAATGATTACTTTAGCATCGACACAAGTTCTCCTAGTATCTTCTATGAGGATTGTGTTACCTTTCATCATTCCATTATCACCACCTAACATATCCATTATAATGACATTACATTTCCATAATCATCAATTAGGACTAATAGAATCATACCTTATTGAACTGTATCCATGAAGACATATCAATTGTAGAATATCAGGGGGACCAAGACCACATTCATGTAGAATAAGAACAATCTTCTAGTGAAACATTTTTAGAGACACTAGGGGACAATCAAAGTCTCAACTCAGTATCTTCTAGTGAAACCTTTTTAGATGCATTACAATACAATCAAAGTAAAAATTCAATGTTCCTTAGTGAAACCTTATTGAAGGCACTATGGGATAATCAAGACAAATTCATTGGTGAAAACCTCTTCAAGGTACCAATAGCTAAGTACAATAGTTATTCACTACTTGATGAAGAAATTATAAAATATGACATCAATATAGCTTCCAATCTACAACATAATTAGATGCTAGCTACTTTCAAGCCCAAATAATAAAAAAAATTGATAGTCTTATTAAGAGCATATTCAGAAGTCTTCAACCTTGCCATAACCAAAATTATGTCGAATCTAGAATTAGTAATATTATGTGTGCCTAAAATCCTAATATTTATTTATTTTCAAACCATTATACATTTCATTATAAAACAATATTACATTTCCAACTTATACTATTTATCTTGTGCCTAGCATTATTTACAATCATTGGCTACACTTTGATTTGTAGAAGTTACAAAGACATCTTGTCTCGAAGTTTGAAGGAAATAGAATCAATAACCAATGAGGATCACAAAAACATTATTGGAGTTAAAATATGCAGTAGGTTCTTGATAGAACAACTATTTCAAAAGGGTGTGGGCTAACTTTTTTTTGATTGATTATACTGGTTGTCTCATATGTTGACTAGGATGTGCATATCCATATTAGTAGGAACATTAGAATGATTTACCATTACATCCCATTTACTGTTCCAATTATAATACATTAATTTGAGGTCCTTCATGACTATGTAGGTAGTGTTCAATTTCTATTAAGGTCAGATCGATCATATCAAACATGCTCTTGCCATTTTATGAGCAATTTTTATGTTTGAATGCTCTTGCCATTTTTTGAGTAAACTAATCCCATGCTCTTTCCATTTTATAATAAATTATCACTACAGGGAAACCCTTTTGACATTATAGCCAATTTTCATCTTATAATTTTATTTATGCCATGTCTTATACCATTTTATTTTACCATTCCTTTACTATTGACAAAAATCCTATTTTTAGCTACCCTACCAATCCTTTTTATCTTGGTTACTTTGGTTCATCCTGCACCTTCCATGAGGGGATTTTGATCTAGTTTAGTAGTATTAGAATTTCATGTTTAAATGATGGTCTATGAAATTAGTATGATAGTGGATCTAGAAAGTTATCTTTCATTTACATTTAACTAGTGCCACTGATTATAAACACCTATGAGAAAATCAATATTTCATTTGGTGTGATTGATTATAAATGCAAATGGGAAAATCAATATTTCATTTGGTGCCAATGATTATAACTACCTATGTGAAAATTAATATCCTATATTGTGTTACTAATTATAACCACCTATGGGAAAATTATTAACAACACCTTTTGTCATGCATTGACACATCACTTGGTCATTTACTATTATCATTTACCATTATACTTGAAGAGTAATATTAGGGTTTCATAATTCCTTTGGAGATATAGATCTTGTCTTATGGGGAATTATTTTGGATGCATTGATAGGTTGTGTATTCCTTGTCATCCTTACATACCATAAAAACCTCTTGCAAAGCACCTTGGCCAATGGAAATATTGAGGCTCAATAGGTTCATCTTCAAAGGTAAGTATTCCTAACTTTGTTCCTCATTTGTGAGAGTAGATAGATATGAATTTGTACTTATCTTCCATAAATTATGATTCTATATACATTTATGTGAGTATATGTCTTATATGCATGTTTACTTTTGTTTTTTATTACCCCACTTTTGGCCATAAGATTTGGTGACACTAGATTAGAATTTACTTTACTTGTTATTAGTTTAGTGAATATGAAAATATAGGGATTATTTAAGGTTATTTCATGATTATTCTTGACTAGAGGATTTGGAACCCTCCTTGGTATTATTATTATGATAAGATATTCCTTAATTGGGTCTAGCAGATCCACATATTAGTCATGTTTTTGATTATCTAATGTATCACAATCAAAAGTGTAAGTATGATATATATTCTCTAAGTTAGGATTGATTTATAGACATGATGAATTTGTGATTGCATAAATTATAGTGAACTTGATGTGAATATAACCCTTATAGGTTTTTCATTTTCTATCATTTTATTTATTATTTTTCTATATTTGTGATACTAGGTTGATAAGACCAGTTTAGTTTCTAACTTTTGTGCATAGGTTTAACACAGTCACATAAAAAATGACTATATTATATTTATGTATGAATTCATCATATTTAGGTTACTGAGTATAATAACTTGACACAATAATCTTACATACTTCCAAAATACATACTTGGTTGAGCAAGTTGGTATAGTCATCTTACAAGCTTTCAAAAAACATACTAGGTTGACCAAGTTGGTATAGTATTCAAAATAGCTTCCATAAGACATACTAGGTTGACCAAGATGGTAAAGTATTCCAAACAACTTCCAAAATACATACTAGGTTGACCAGGCCAATATAGTCATCTTTATAGGTTTCAATAAATAGGAAACTATAGAACTAGGTCGATCCAGTCGACATAATTGGTAGAATTTATAAGTAGCATTCAAGGTACTTAAACAAAAATCTCACATTCCTTAGCATCTTCCAACCGACCAATATATACTTTCTCTCTTTCTCTTTCATTTTAATTCTTCCTTATATTTATATTTGGCACAATTTGAAGTCTTTAAAACTACTGTCATATATCAATATAGGTTGACTTAATTGACCTAGTTCTATATTCTATCTTCTATATAAAGGACTAGGTCAACCCTGTCAACATAGTTTTTAAATACCCTTGATTTTATAGTATATTAATGAAACTATTGAATCTATTCTATAATATTTGCATACACTACCATTTGACCAACACTATATTATGTTTTAAATTAAAAATTAACATTTATATGTTATTAATTACTTCACACTTTCACTTTCATTTGTTTACATGCTTCTATTAGATCACATAATCTTATTAGGTGGCTTTTCAATATTCCATTTATTTTCACTATTTTTATTTTTCTTTCACATGTTACCAAATCTCATAATTTCAAAACACATTTAAACAATTGTCTACCCAAATCCTACTTACTTAGATTTCATCACCAAAGGGGAAGCTGACTTGGTTTTATAGATAAGTATAAACATGTGATTAATGTTATATATTTTAAAATCACCTACCACCATTATCATTTAAATAATGTGAAGTGAATGGGTAGGCCCCAATACCAAGCTAGTACCATTGCCAACATAGATCCCTTCCAGCCTAAATGTCCAAAAACCATCCATAGATTGCTTTCTAGTTCCCTACTTTTAGAAAAATTTCCTATCACACTTAAAATAATACTCTAATTATCTAAAAAAATTAGGATGACCACTTAGTTAGCATTTACTTTTCAAGTTGACTGCTTGATTTTTGCTCATTATATGTTATATTGTAAAAACTTGCATTATCTAACATTGACATAAGGCTTTATGTTGTGCGCTTCAATTAGATCATTCTCATTGACCCAATTGATTGTATGTTTACTTATATTTCTTTATTTTAAGTATATTTCAATTTTTTTCCTATTTCAGTACACTATCACTCTATTCAACATAGTCTCTTATAGACTATCTATTTCCCTTGCCTATAATACTGAGTCAACCTGGTCGACCTAGTATTATTTTATACCTCTCAAGATACAATACTATATCAACTCTATTAATTATATATCATTAACATGTTCTTCTCTATCCCAAGTTATAGTCTAGGTCGACCTTGTCAACTTTGTATCCTTATTTACTTTATTTTTAGAACCTATTTCTAGTACTAGTTTAACCTAGTCAACTTTGTGCTCTCATCTGTTCCTTCCTATTTCCTTGATTTTTCATAACCTTTACCTTTATTAATCTCCCTCATTCATCATGAACTTCCTATTTGAAGACAACACTAAATTAAATTCAATGGATTTGATGAGTCTTACCAACCCTGATAGGTTCTCCCATTATTATCTTGTCGCTCCTATTCTAGATGAAAGAAATGTTCATATAGCATCTCATAAAACAAACTATGGGACCCCTCCTCATTCCTCTTCACATCTCAATTCTATCTTCTCACTTGAATATCAACATGAATTAGAGGATACACCTGAAATACTCTTTTTCATCTCTAAGTTTCCTCAACATCAAGGAAAGGATCCTTTTACTATTTACCAACTCATTATAAGTGGTCAAGCTAAAGAACCTCATTCACCTTCTCCCATGTTATTAAATTGATTTTGGGATACTATCTTATTTTCTTCTCATCCTCTTCCCTCTATTTTAACATCTTATTATACCACGACTTCTTCTACCTCCATGCCAAGTATCTCAACTAAACTGGTAGGTTCTACATCTAGTGGGTCTCTTACAAGACTTACTTTTCTCAATTCATCCACTAGTGCATCATTTTATACCCATGAAAACCATGCATCTAGTGTTACTTCTTCTCATCCATTTACTAGTCCATCTTTTTCCACACAAGCAAATTATGCCACTAGTGCTTCACTTAACAACAATTCTTCTCAAGCTCCTACTAATACTCATAGTGGTACCCAAGCCACTACTTCCAATTCTAATGCTTAAAAAAAAAGAAAAATAAAATAACAACTCAAATTCACCAACTCCTATTACAAATTCTTAATCAAATGAACTATTTTCAAGCTAACAATGTAAATCAAATGATTCAAATGCAAAATCACCTTATCCATTTTCAAACCCACCCTCAATAGATGCCATAGGGCATGCATAATCAAAATTTTCTCCCACATCCTCTTTGGTATTTCCCAGGTAATCTTATCCCTCAACCTCTTCTTGTTAATAAGACAATCAAGCATCTTCAAAATGAACCTTTTACATCTGAACTTGTTAATATAAATATAAGAGGTATCACCCCTACCATTTCTTACAATGGGTTAACTGATCTTACTCTTTATATAAAAACATTTGGAAATCTATATAAAGATTATGTCAAATTAAATACCTTTACCACTACCAAGATATTAGCAAAAAAACTCATAAGCAATGATTTAGATTGGTACAACCAACTTAAAACTCATTTTATTACTATTTTGGAAGATTTAGTAAATGTTTTAGTTCAAGAGTTCCAAACTAGTGATCTTCTTGAGAGTACTTTGGCCCATTTTATAAATTGTAAACAACTTGAAACCAAAAATACACAAGCTTTCATTAAATGATGGAGGACCTTGCCAAACAAATGTAAACATAATATTGTAGATGACAACCTATTTCATCTCTTTACTAATGTTCTTTTTCCCAAGTTACAATATTAGGTCCAAACTCTCTCTCTCCACATACTTTGAAGGAGGCTATTGACCAAGATAAATGTCAAGATTTTGTTAAGCACTAATTCAAGACATCCCAACCTTATATGGGTAATTTAATGTTACTTAAGAACAAGAATCATCATGCTACCAATGATGGTGTCATGGAATCTTATGATACCATTCACACTATTTAAGATGTTGTTCTTAACCAAAATTTGAAACAATGTTCCCCTCTTAACAAATTCAATAATCCTCATTTATCTTCAACTAATAACATCAATGTTCATAAACCTTTATCCTTAATCTAATTACTACAACTTCTACCATGGCCTCTCCCATGATAAATTGATCCCAATCATCCTATGAAATCTTGGTATGATCCCAATAAATTTTGTTGGTTTCATGCTCTCTAGAGTTATTCTCATGAGAAATATAGGTAGCTTCATGATTTGGCTATGGATTTACTTCTTGGTCCTAATTTTGATAATGATTCTATCATTCATCAATGTTAAAAAGCTATAAAATTTATTTCAAAGCCCATGAAATACAAACTAAATCTCAATATTTGAATCATGTTAATACTCATTTGTCTATCTATAAAGATACTCTTCCAAATCACCAAGATACCCAAGACAAGCCCACCCCTTATACCAATAATATTGATAGTCCTATTGACCCAACTCCTAAATATAATGTGGTTAATATAACTATTATGCAAAGGGTGGTTGATTTTATTGATAATCAGCCCATCTACATTGTGCCACTATCTCGTACATGTTATGCTATCCAAGATTCTTCTCTAACTCACTCAAATGAGTTGAGACAAGATGACCTTATATCTTTTGATGACCCAATTCTATCACCTCCTTTATATAACACTTCCCATACCATTTCTACCATCCCTCCATCTTCTTTACCTATCACCAATGATACTTAAACTTCTACCAACACTTCTTCTAACAATTGTCAAACCCAACCTAAATCAACTATACAATTTTCTTAACATAATATACAAACTTGCCCTACTATTAAACATTTTGCCTCTTATCAACATAAATTCACATGTACTTTGGCTATTCTTTTTTAGGACCTCCTTAAAAACTATGCACCTCTTTCCAACAATCTTCTTATGGGTTATGATGAGCTGGATCCTATCACAAAACTCACTAATCTCCCATCCTAAATCCCATTTATATAACTTATGAGGACCTCTACACGTCATTTTAATCATCTTATGTATATTTTTTTCAAAATTAACATACCTCATCCTCCTCTATTGGGATGTGAATAAACCTTATATGGATTATAATATATCATTCTCCAACAATCCAAAGAGATGTCTATACATGTTTATGAAACAATGGACACTTCTCTTTCCCTCAAATTTCCCATTGATTCCATGATCCCCAATGAAATTTTTCTTTGTATAGATGATCCTCCTCTTTTCATTATTGTTAAAATTGGTGATATCTAAGTCAAGTATTCCTTAATTACTGATGTTTCTATCATTTGTGTTACCTCTCTTGATTTTATAAAAACCATTGGCTATTCTAAATGCAATCTTAAATCCACACATAACACATGTTAAGACCATGACCAATAGAAAATGTCTAATTTAGGTTATGTGTGGATCCCCATTACTATCCCACCTATCATGTTTGTGTGAAGGTGATGATATTCAAATTTAATCTATCTTACAACATCTTTCTTGGTAGGCCGTGAACTCATCATATGAGATCAATTACCTATTCTGCTTTCCAATGCATCAAATTTCCTTACAATGTATCCATCTACAATATTTAAGGTGACACCAATCCTTATAATTTTGAAAAATTACAAGACCATGGTGTATTTAAGATTCCAACCCTTAAACCCTTACCAATAATTCTATTTTATGAATTTTAACACTTTAACTTTCCTGTAAATTCCACTCAAGGTTACAATGGTCATCCTAAACTCATTAAGAATATTCCCCCTAATCTAATAGATTTTGATAATGATGAGCTGGATGAGATCAATATCAAAATTAAAACTTCAAATCTCTCACCTCATCTCAACTCTCAACTTCCCATTTCTTTTCAATCTCATTCTTATCAACCACCTTATGATGACATTGTTGATGTCTTAACTAAGACTCGGCATTCTATTCATCACACCTCATAAGATGACAAGGTCATCCCTACCTATGCCATTGATCTTCATACACCTAATTATGATGATGGTTATACCTTAGATGATCTATTCTTAGGAGGTCTAGTTCAAGCTTGAGATTTTGAGATTATCCATTATCAATATTATTTACTTTATTATTTTATTATATCTTCCCATCTTCCATCGTATATCATTCCTAATTTTACTACTTTTCCTCTTTATCGTAGGGTAGAGATGTTGTAGACACCTCTAGTTTCTAAAAAACCTCATCAGAGTATGCTTATAGATCATGCTATGACTGGACCTTATCACTTTGATATGTACCATGACCCCTATAGCCTACTTATCCCTAAGATGTGTGTAACTCTCTTTCATCCTTTTGTAGACCCTACCCCTCCCTCAATAGAGCCCAATTTAGATCCCATTCCCCACCTACTTTATCCAAGTTTGTTCCTTCTTTCAATCATATCACTTCTATAGTCAAGCCTTGTCTAACATTTCCACTAACCCCACCTTATCTTGGTGATGGTTTTCTCCCTTTACCATAGTTGGCTCCTTCATCCACCAAATGGGCTAATCAGCCTTATTGTGACATTCATAAAGTTATCGATCATTAGACTAGAGATTGTTCTTTATACTTATATTACACCTCCTCCTATTAGTACACCTCCCAATACTAATCAAAGTCATATATGTTGTTTCCATGACACAAGTAACCATTCATATACCTATTTTCATAAGATGCAATAATATATTGACACTTTACATCCTACCACTCCTCAGTCCTTAGACAAGGCTATACCTCCCATGAGATTATTACCTGAGTATCTTCTTCAGTATGGAGAGGTATATTTTTTATGGCACCAATGTATCACACATCATATTTATCATTGTCTCATCCTTTGGTATCATGTTAAAGATCACCTTTTTACCATTCCTATACCTTCTACCATTCCTCCCATTGGTAATTCTCACAAGAAGGTTCCCCCTTCTTCCCCTATGGTTCCACCTCTCATGGCTCCATATTTTCCTATGGTCCCTTATTCACCTTCTATTCCTCCACCCATGAGTCCTTCACCCATGGATATTCCCTCACCTATGGATACTTCACTCATGAGTCCCTCAACCATGGCTCCTTCCCCATTAGTGACCCCTTAATATCTTGTAGAGTCCACTCCCATGAATTCTTTAAAGCATCCCTTGCACTATAATCCTCCTTAGTATGATCCTTAAAGTATTCCTACATTTTAAATTGAGTATATTTAACATGAATTATTTTCCCATCTTTTACTATAGATCAATGAGATATTAGCTACACTTCACATTCAACTTCATAGAAACTTATCTGATGTTATGGATAATGTGTATGGACAAATATATCAGTATTTATAAATACATGCATGTTGTTTTTACATTTTCATTTAGATTGGATGTGGGGTCCAAATTTATCTTTATCTATTTTTTATATCATTTAGCATTATTTCAAACTTTTATCTCTATTACATGGTCACTTTGGTTTCATACTTTATATTGACTATGTTCTTATTATGTTCTCTTATGGATTTTGTATTTATCATTGCCTTATTTTTCTTCATGAGTTCATTTATTATAGATTATTTGTTATTTTTTTCATTATTTTTTCTCTCTTTTATCCCTATACATAGATAATTGTTATTATGACTTAGTTATAAGAACTTTACTCCCTTAAGTCATTCCTTATTTACCAAGTGATTAGCTAGAAAAAAATTAATTTCACTATAATCTCTTTTTACCAATAAAATTTGGATCTCCTTTCTTCCCATTTATTACCTTCTACCAACTAAGCATATACATGGTTGAGACTTAAGATCACATGTTGGTTCATAATTAAGCCTAAGTGTTCTAGTCAGTCTTGTCTTTGGTTACTTAGCTTGCTAGCCTAAAGCTCATTCATGTGTATCACTCTATCTCTCATGATTGGTCATTACAATTATGTATTAAGGAGACATCTTAAAAAATCCATAAACACCTTCAAAATCAAAATCATTTAATAAAAGGCAATGATCCAAAAGGCAACATTCAAAAATTCCTAAAAGTCAAATCACATTAAAAGATGTGATTCTAAACACATCTCCTTCTTATAATTAAAGTTAAAAGTCCATATTTGGCCTCATAATAGAGACAAAGTCCATTTGGGTGTGGTAACTAGTAGATTAAAAAAGGATAATAAAAAATATTTTAGTGTTACCTACTTTCTCATGTAAGTACCTAATCTTCATAGTAGACTAATGACTCTATAAGGGTGATGAGAAATGGGGAATAAATCATGATAAGATATGCCCATCTTACTTTTCTTACTCAAAACTACCTACATGACTTAATCTTGGTATCACATTTATTTTCCTACACAACTTTGTATCTATAGCGAACATGTATCCTCTGTATATTGATGGTCACTAGTCACTTAGTGTCTTCTCAAGTCCTTAGTATGCCTCCTGTCTTCTAAAGTTTTCTCATAAGATGCCTAAGTTATGATTTTTACATCCCCTTTTTCATTTCCTATAATCCTCATGTTTCCCCTTGATATATATTATTTTTTCACTAATCACTCCCCTAGAGATTTCATTTGTGAGTTACATTGTAAGACCATAGACAGGACCTGGCCTTCCTTGAAAATTACCATAATTTTCGTCTTACCATTCCAAACATCCATTTTTAATAGATTTTCACATTGTTTCCACCTCATTGGTGTTCCCTTTATGAGTCACAGTGTAAAATCATAGATAGGACCTAGCCTTCTTTACAAAATTTTCTAATATCCAAGTCAAAACTAAAATTACATGTATCAAATATGAGATAAGTCATGATTGATTATGAGTTACACATCATCAGTATGATTCCCATCTTGATTTAGTATGATTTATACTTACTTCATTCATCTTTCATTTTTATCTTCTTATTTTTTGATTGCATGTAAGAATCCAACCATTTTTCTTAAGTTTTTCATACTTCCCAACTTGAATTAATACGATTAACTTGAGACTCATTTTGCCATTTTTTATTTATTTTATACTTCCCAATGATATTTAGTATGATTGATTGACTTAATTAATTTATTTTTATCCCATTGATCTTTCACATACTTTCCATTTTATTAAATTATTTTCATACTTACCAATGTGATTTAGTGTGATTTTACTTATTTTAATTTGGTACTAAAAGTTTTTTCATGGTTTAAAAACAACTTTATACCCTCTTAATTACCATTTTATTTGATTTTTATACTTATTCATTTTTTGCTTTACACATTTCCCAATGTGAAATAATGTGTAGTACATTTGTTTTCGATTAATTATATTTTACCAAAGTTATTTTTTCTTATTTATTTTTAACCATGCATGTGTCCTAACACAAAAGAAGACTACATTCCATAGAAATAAATATATCCATGTATCCACAACCAAAACCTAATAAAAACACATAATATAAACATCCAACTATCTAAATAAGACTATATATATCATGTGTTTTTCATATAAAGTACAAAAATACATCACTTCAGCTCTAAGGTTGGGCTCTATCTTGTCTATCTCGTGGCCTAGCCACATTGCCCATAGATGCCTTAGATAATCCCATTTGATTAGTACATTATGAAGAGAATGTCTAAGATATCAAGCCTGCTATCTGCCCCTATAGGTTGGCTACCTAGGCCTATACCTATTTTAACTACATCACAGTGGCCAAATGTGTATCTCTCTCTTGAGTCAAGGCCTACCATGCTTGTGCCTCTCTTATTCCTACCCCTATTGGTGGATGTAGATCCTATGGTGTCAGTGCCTCATCTAGGATATCATGGAGTGCTCCCCTCAATAGGGATCCCATCTAGTCTCCTCCTCCTTTGTAGGATTTATAAAATTTAAATCAGATAAATGTTAGATCATAAATATATATCTAAATATATCTATCTATAATATATTTATAAAATCTTATATAAATAATATTCTCTTTTCAAATAACTTAAGAAAAACTCAACAATTTATTGCCTATTTGGATGTCACCTATCACCATCGCCCCATCTACTCAACCACCAAACATGGTCTCTCCATCATCTTGTCCCTTAAGTACCTCATCTATCAGATATCTCACAATGAATTAAAATCTTGTGGTCACCACCCATTCCCATCTTAAGCTTTAAATTAGTGGTGCTTCCATAGACTAGCTCTACCCTAGGTTGACTGATGGGTCATCCTAAAAGACTGCCCTTTATGCTATCTCATTGATATCATCTCTATTAATGGTGTGATTGAGGTGGTCTTTACTCTTCCTCTTATGGTACTATATATGGTACCTATAGCATTATTTCATCCACATCCATCTCCTCTATAGCTACTAGTTAGTGTGCTTGACCTATGCATGGTCTCTCACATCATGGTCTGATCTCTAATATTACAACTAGTGGTTCCTTTCCTCCTTTCCCCCTCACCTCTCTCACATGTCTACCCCAAAATTTAGGCACCAATATAGGACCCACTAGGTGAGGGAGTCCAAAATATCCTGGTAAGTGTGCCACTAGATGTAGCTATATCCACCACAAGTAGTGGCCCATGATTTACACTCATGCCAGATTTGGTGTAACCATTCTTCAAATTGATCAAATTTTAATAATGTTTACATACAAATACCATAAAATATATTATCACATGATCATTTATATTGCTATAACATGGGGCACAACCTATGCCACTTGATCTTATATCCATATCTACACCTAAGGCAACTAATTATCGACCACATGGGGCAACCCAATTGGTTGGTACATTAAGAACCTCTCATATATCTAAAAACTCAATAATATAATTATCCCCATGGTATTATACCCTTTGAATAGAATCCCATACATATCATGCATGAGCTAAACCTAGGTCATAAAATGTCCCATAATCTAGAATAGACTAGCATAAGGCTATTGCAAATAGTAGTACCTTGCCATCTTACTTGTCACACAAAACCTGTACTATCACAATTCCTATCACCACCTTTAAAATATATATAATTTGAGATATATAGACATCAAAAAGTATCACTCTTATCCCTTCATATATCTTATCTAATCATATTACCCATTAGGTTAATGCTCATCTATCTTCCTATCCATCTGGTATCCTCATGATCACTAGTATCCCTCCTATCAAAAGTCTAAGTATAACATGGACATCCTCCAACATGATACCCACCTAGATGGTATCCCCATCCACCACCCACCTAAAGGTATTAGTCAAGTGTTCTTAGACTCTTAGGAACATGACTACTAGATCTGACATAGTGGCATTTGGCACATCTCCATGATACCTCCTAAGCTTAGTATGACTAATCTAGATCAATCATCCAATATCAATCACTCCAATAGATATATTAGCCATGAAGCATCCACTAATCACCAAAATTTACAATTCCCCTAGAACCATCAAATAATAAAATATTTATTAGACCTCCATGTCACTTATAATCAAATGCATTCTTTTTAAATTTTAATAAAAACAAACCTTAATTTACCTTAATCTATTCATTTTCAATCAAATTAACCTATTTTTATCCTAATCAACCATTTCATTACTTACTCAATCAAACTAGACCTTCACATACCATTTTTGGTAATTTCTCACATTTCAGTACTATATTGGCCACTTAGTCACATACTAAGTTGACCAAATAATACTAAGTTGACCATGTGGAATGAATCAACTAAGCCAACCCTTTAATTTCTCCTTAGTACTAATTTGATAGTGTGTAATAACTAACTAAGTTGGTACAAGGGTACTAAGTCACCACTTTACATACACAAACTAAGTCAACCCATACCTACTAAGTTGGTAGTGTCAAATCAAGATTATTAACCTACTAGGTCAACTAGGTCAACCTAGTTGGTTCAAACTACCAACTCACTCTTTGACTTGCTTAAAATACTTGCATTCAACATTTATTTATCTAATTCCTTTCAACCCATTTCTTCATTTGACCTTTAGTACCCTTAGCAACTATATGGGGTTCATTCTAATTTATAGAATTGGTCTAAATTAGAAATTTCAATCAAACACTTAATTTTCAATAAAATACACAAAACAAGTTTGAAATTCTCAATTTCCTACCTGTGATGCACCTATTGTGGCCGCTAGGTATCCTCCTCATCTCAATTATCATCTCCTCACCATATTGGCTCTTTTATATTTTATTAGATCCCCCAGATCTTTATTTTTCTCTCAAAATATGTTAGATAATAGCAAATGACTTTTTTTCACCCTATTTAAAGTTACTATTATAATTATTTATTTTTTAAATATTTACCTTAAGATTCCTTATTTTGATCATATCTTTATTTTTTACTCACTCATTTTTCAAACCATGAATTTTTTTGGAATCATGATGTCATAGAGAATATTTTCCACTATTATATGCCTATAATACAAAAAAATTGATTTTTTGCTCTTTTTTGCATTAATCTCTATAGGATCACTTAATGTTCCTTACATTGGTGCCTTCACATTTCTTATAGTTTCATTCTTTATCTACAACACCAAGGTAAGTAAAGGTATGTGTTTTTCAATTATGTCCTTTCATTTATCTTATTTTTTCCTTACTATATTTTGCTTAGCATCAACATTATATGTCATCATGTTCTATTCCTAAAACACCATCCTGTGTTGCACTTACATGAAACGTGATGAGCTTTGAGTGAGGCATATGTATACACATAATATTTTTCAAATTTTATCAATTAATGATACTCTCTATCTTGTAGGAACCTATCGAGTCTTAATCTCTCTAAGTGTACACCCTAAGAGGTGTACCGAGAAATGGGTGGGCAGACCATTGGTGTTTTGCAAAATTATTGTCCCTTTTTCCATTTGTTATTTACACACTTATCTCCTAAAAACCGTTTAATTAAGATTGTTCTTCTCTCTTGTACTCTTACAATATTTTCCCACCTTCCACCCCCTTTTCCTAGCCTAAAACCCTTTTTGACATTTTACAGTACTATGTCAATTGGGTCCACCTTGTACTCTTATTGGATAAATTCATTTAGGGTCTACATTAGCTATTGGCTTACCTAGCCTATGACCTAGTGAATTTTATTCAATATCAGTACTAGGTTGACCTTATCAACCAAAAATTTTAGAGGGGATTAGGGTTAAATATACCAATATATACAAGATCATTTCACCATTATTTAGAGAAGAGAAGAATAAGTAAGAGCTATTACGCATATACTTATCCACCATTCTACTTGAAGATAAGGATTAGGGTTTCATATTTTCTTTGGAGATAAAAATATTGTATTATATAAAAGTCTTTTATATGTTGTGTATCCTAGATATAATTTATCCTTTTCATCCTTACATATAATAAAAACCTCTTTTGAAGCACCTTGGCTAAAGGAGAGATTGAGGATCGGTAGGTTTATCTTCAAATGTAAGTATTCCTAGCTTTGTTCCCCCTTTGTAAGAGTAGATAGATATGAATTTATACTTCTCTTTCACATATTAATTTTTTTTATAAATTGACATGAATATATGTCTTTCATGTATGTTTACTTGTTTTGTTTATTACTCCCACTTTGTGCTACAATATTTGGTGAGCACTAGATTAGACTTTACATGTTATTAGTTTAGTGAATATGAAAACATAGGGATTAGTTATGGTTATTTCATGATTGTTCTTGATTAGAGACTTTGAAACCCCCCTATTATTATTTTTATGATGAGAAGTGGATCCACATATTGGCCATGTTAATGTATCCCTAATTGAAAGTGTAAGTATGATATATCTTCTCTGAGTTAGGATTGATTTATAGACATGATGCATTTATAATTGCATATAACTCATAATTATGATACAAAATTTCATTTTATTAAAGTAATCACCAAGTGATTTGGATTCCAAGTCCAAAAGTCAAAGAAGCTCTGAATATCATTTCTCAAATACACCCTACCTAACACCAGACTCTATTTAAGATGTGCATATTTTGGCATACAATATGAGTCTATTCGAATAGTGGTTTGTATTTCTTTTGTTCTTCATTTCTCATCCCATTTTCTCCCACTTTTAGGTAAACTACATTGGCTTGAGGTCCATTTTTACTATGTATGTAATACTTAGATACAAGACATATCTTGGGTCAGCTTGGCCATCCTCATTCTTCTATTCATCTCTTTCATCACTTTTTGCATCCTAAAAATCTTAGTTTTTTATGGATTATTTAGTCATTAAACCCTCACATTTGTGTTTTTTCTCACTCATATTTAATCTAGTTTGAAACTAGTTTAAACCAGTTTGATTAAATAAACAACCAATTTCTAAAGAATTACAAAAAATTAATTAATCCCACTTAAACAAATTAAACCAAATTAAGAGCTTAAGTGGAAAATCCATGGAAAATATATTAATTGGAAATTCATTTCTAATATCTACATCATTTGGTGACATCATCAGTGGGGTGGCATCTATAAGCCATAAATGGAACAAATATCTAGGTTAAGCCCTCTCATTCCTCATTAATGCCCCTTTATTCCAAATATTAATGGGGATATTTATGGATTAAGCATCCAAAATTGAATTAATCCATGGCCACAAATCTTAATCTGAAGAATCACGGTTATGGTTGATTATGATCATTTCCAAAAATATATAAATACAAGGGTCCTCACTCATCCTTTCAAGTTATTTTTGTGTAAACTTATTATGCATAAATATCCACACAAGCTATTTTTGTGTAATATTATTATGCTATATTTTCAATAGAATAGATTCAATTATTAGCATACATTGATCAATTTCATGATCCTAATTCATTGGTACATTAAGAGATGATGGAGGAGTAAGCCACTCATCATTAACAAAGACTTAGAGTACCATATCAGGGGAAATCATGTTTTTAAGCTATTCTTAGAGGAGGGATTATCTTGGGAAGGTTTGATGGTTGTATTACTTATTTAAATATCTCTTAGATTTGATTTGCAAAACCCCATGAGGTATTTGGCTTAGTATGTTATGTCCTTTATTCTTATTTTGAGTTTTAACTACTAATGCATGGACTAACTTGCTTTGGACTCCTATTCTATAGAAAACATGTGTTTTAGCTAAGGTTTATTGATAGTTTTGAACATATCTTGTGATTGATCTTGGGCCATAATTTAGTTACCACCATAGGTGTGAGAGATAGTACATGCTTATGTCTCTAGAGGAGCATCATAAAGAGATACACCAAGATCACTAATTTTGAAATGTGACATGGTTAAAGGGCCTTGAAATAACTTAGACACTCCATACTCATTATAGGTAAAGTCATCTTCTATGTAATATGATTCACATGTATTAAATGGAGGAGGGAGGTCAATGATTTCATCGATGAGAGTGATGGTACAATCATGAGATAACAAGTTGGGAGGGAGCCGCTTTGAGATGTGAGGAGGTAACTTTATAGTATTTCAAGTGTTTTTCAAGTCATTTAGTTCATCGTCATTATAATTGACAAGATTGACTTGTAAGTATGGATTCAAATTTATGAATTCAAGTAAACATTCACTATTAATTTGTAAAATAGTTAGAATCTGATATATATATCTACATCTAATAAGTTGAATACTCCATGGATTAGGACTAGCCTCATTTTTATAACATTTTCAATTATGAATAAACTTGATTCATTAGATACTAGAAGAGGAAATATATCACATTCAATGTGTTCATGGGAAACCTAAGAGTATATTATAGGATAATGGTAAGTTGGAAACAATGAGCTTGGTATGTGATGTTTTGGGTCTAATAGTGAGAGGGATCCAAATAAAAACCAAGTGGTTTTTTATTGGTCTTATCAAATCCATGACATGTTAGACAATTTTTCTTGATATGGTCATTTTTATACCCAAGTTGATGAATTAACCAAAGAGATGTCACATTAATTCTTGACCCTTCATCTATTGGGAGTTTTCAAACAAGGGTGGTATTAATGGTGATTTTAATAAAGAGGGGTGGGTTGTCAGCTTGAAAGAGAATTTAATCATTGATAATGTCTTCTTAAAAGATCCCTAGGAAAGTTTTATAAGAAGGATAAATAGTTTCAATAGTATGAACTTCTATTAGTGAAGGCTCATGAGGATTTTATTTCACTTCTAGGGAAAATGGTTATTTAATATATTATAATTGTTGCATTAGGAATTTGTGATGATATGGAGAAGTGTGAACTAACTCCATGAGAGTTATATCAAAAGGCATAGAGTTAAGTTCTTCTAAGAAATTTTAATGAGATTTTAAATAGGAAGAAGGATTGAAATCTTGTTTCTTTTGAGAAAAATTAACATAATCATGATGATTTATTTTGATCATAGCATCATGATTAAATGTATCTCCTAGTATAAAATAAATGGTTAATTTTGTAAGCTCATGACATATTTCATGAGAATGACTGATATCAATATAAAATGAACAAAATTTGTTAGGGTCAAACCATATGGGTGGATTATTAGCATAAGTGAACGGTTTAGAAGGCATTAAAAGTTATTTCATTTGTTGAATAGTTAGTGGCATATGGGAACCTTAAGGATTATCCATTTTGTCTAATCCTAATTTTTTTGGAGGAGGATTTCCTATGATTAAATTGGTGAAGTGTTGGAAAGATCCTTTGATGGTTTTAATGTTGGGTTCAAACTATTTCATGAGAAATTTTTATCACTTAGCTTGAATGATAACATCATTTGAAATTTAGGGAGCAAAAGTTCAAACCTTGTATTAGAGGGAAGGTATTAAGGTAGTTATAAAGAGTTTGAAATTTTTTCCATTAGTCATGTTGTGATTGGATTTGTGAGACAAATATTTCCATTGTTTGATAAAATCATGAGTTGATTCAGAAGAGGATTATTTAGCATTGATGAAATGGCTAAGATAATTTTTTGAGAAGGTCATTATGTTGAAATTTCTTAACCAAAGGATTGAATAAATCCTCAAGTTTCCATATATAATATTAGGGAAGTTGGTTATATAATTATAATACATCACCTTTGAAGGTTTTAACTAAAAATTTGGTAGTGGTGAAGGTATTAGTTTGAATCCTCTCTTTATAAAGATTACTGAATGCTTTGAGAAAGGATGTAGGGTCTTTAGTCCCATCATATTTAATAGTTAGAAATATATTACCAATATCAATATAAACAATGAAGGGGGGTTAAGGTTTATTTTGAATGTGTTGAATCATTTTTTTATGCATAATATGTTGGGGAATAATTATTCACATGGCATCTTTAAGAGGTGGAGGGATAAAATTTAGGTTATTTTGGGGAAGAAGAATAGGAGGATGATTAGACATATTTATCAAATGATGATGTAGTTTTATAATTTGAGAGGTATTATATGTTTACATGATATTAATTTATTGCACTATTTGTGAAATAATTTGAGTGGTATCAACTATTAGATTGGCATTAGGAGGAGGATTGTTAAGATTGGTAGGAGGAGCAATCCTCAAAATGGTATTAGGGAGAGGGTTACTAGGTTGAAGATTGATAAGATGGGGTTGTTGGTGTTGAGAAGGTTTCCTATGGGGTTTTTTTTAGGCTTATGTCAATTTTCTACACACTATAATAATGTCCCTTAAATATAAAATTATCTTGAGAAGTGTAGAATGGATCTAATCCATTAATTTCATCAGTTGGAGTGATTTGGACCATATTATAGTCCAAATAAGAGGGATGAATTAAAGTTATCCAAGAGTGAAGGTCCTCTTGGGTAGTAAAGGAGGAATAAAATAACATCATCGATATTGTATAAATTTATTTAGGTTTTCAAAAAATATTATGATAGGTGATTTTGTGATGCTTGAAGGTAGAATATGATATCAAAAAGCAAAGAGAAAAAATAGGGACAAAGTTGACCTAATACATAAACATATTTTCCAAGAGGTATAGGGTTGAATGGGTCAACAACGTCTATAGGAAAGATAAATATAATAGGATGTAAAATACATAGTTGAACTACATGACTATGTTTTGTAGAGGGTAAAACTAAATAGGCTAAAAAGATACATAGTCAGATAGGTCAACTATGTATTAAAGATAAATAGAACAAAACAATGTGTAACAGATTGAGTAAATAGGGGTGATCGTGTTTTGAAGATAGGGATTTTTTTTAAAAGATAATAGCCGAGAAAATATAATTGAGCACACAAGTAATTAGATCAATGTTTTATATCTAATTATAGCACAGTGAACAAACCTTATACCAATATTGGCTAGTAAAAGTTTTTCAATACGAAATATAATTTATAAAGAGAGAAACAAAACTTGAATGTAAATTTTAAGCTAAGTGGTCATTCTTGAATGTTTTTAGATTATAATAAAGTTTGAAATTAATGTGATAGGGACTTGGCTGTAAGAAGGAACTAGAAAATCAATCTATAGATAGTTTTAGGTATTTTAGGCTGAAAGGAATATGTATTGGTGATGGTAATGGCTTAGTATTGGGTCACACCCCCTCACTTCACAATCTTATAGAGATAAGGGTGTCAAATGATTTTTCAATAAATACCATCAACCATTTATTTATACTTGGCTAGAAAACCAATTTAACTTTGCCCTTGGTGATGAAATCCAAGTAGGTAGACCTAGGAAAGAAATTATTTAATGATTTTTAGCATTAAAGTGATTTAGAAGTATGTACAAAAGATAAAAATAGTGTGACTAAATCAATAAATTAAAAACCTCATATTTATTCTATGTTTTTTACTCTAATCAAGTAAGAAAAAAAAGTAAAAATTGAATTGATTATTAGCAAGATAGGTTAATTCCTTTTTTTATGAAGATTAAAAAGTTAGTTCAGGTGACACTATATGAAAACATTATAGAACAAAGTTGATAGGGTCACTACTACCTATAGAAGAAAGATCCATAAGAGCACAGTTGAATAGGTTGACTGAATCTTTATAATGTAAAAAGTAGAATTGTAAATGAAAAATAGAAATGATAGAGAAGGTAAGAATGAACCTTGAATTTTTTTAAGATGCTTTATTTTTCTAATTTTATGTTATTTTGTTCAAATACTAATTTTTATATTATGCTAATAGAGTTGATTGCATCGATAAAGTCTCCAAAACTTTTATGCTTTTTATGCTTAAAATAAGTTGTAAATAGAGTCAATTAGGTTAATGAAGTCTACAAACCTATGCTTGAAAAAGGGAATTGTATAAAGATGATCAATCTAGTTATCTATTGTTGTATAAGACTTACATAGATAAAATAGTTGATTTAGAGTGATTGTGTATTAAACCTATGCACAAAATGTTAAATTGTATCGATAGGTTCAATACAATACTATAGAAATAAAAATATATAATATGATAATAAATGAATGCATGAAAGAAAACCTACAAGGTTTAGATTTACATAGGGTTCACCAAAATTTATACAATGGAAATTTAAGTTGATCTACAAATCAATCCTAGATCGAAGAAGATAGATCACACTTACCCTTCTACTTGTTGGTATATGTAGACAATCAGGTCATGACCAAGATGGATCCACTAGACTTAATCAAGGGGTCCTTTACCACAATAATATCACTAGATAGGGTTAAAAAGTATCTATTCAAGTAACATCATGCAATAAACCTAGCAAGGTTGTGTGTTTTTTATATTTTCATAGTAAATACAAAGTAAAATAAAATCTAACCTAGTGCTCACCAAAACTTATTGCACAAAATAAGGGTAATAAACATAAAAGTAAAATTCATAAAATAATTATAATTAAGATAATATAGATATAAAAACAATTCATAGAGAGATAAATACATTTAAAATCCATTACTTAAGTTACTTATATATATATATATTAAAATAGAGGAGTAAGAGTTAGAGATACCTTGAAGACAAACCTGTTAAGACTCAATCTCTCCCTTGACCAAAGGTGCTTTGCAAGAGATTGTTGTGGTTTGTAAGGATCACTAAGATAAGCAAAATCATCCAAGACTTTTGCACAAGACAATATTCTTCTCTAATTATAAACCCTATGCAATGACTCCTTAAGTAAAATGATAGAAGAGCATATTGGAAAGAAGTTTGAATGAATGATTAACTCTATATATCTCTAAGAAATGGCAAACATGATGTGTATATATAGATGGATCTAACCCAAAAACTTTTAAAAAGTTTAGATAATAATGTGGTCCCAATCAACGTCATATTTCTAATTAATAAAATGAAATTAGGTCCTAGTCTAGGTTAGTTGAGGCTGATCCAAATCTATAACATGCTAATATATTTTAAGTGCAGGGTTGACCCAAGCTAATTTTTTTTGGTAAATGTCAAAAAGAGTTTTTGACCTAGGTAGGGGGTGTTCAAGGTGGTAAATTTATTGGGTGAGTGTGTAATTGAGGTTTCAAAACTTAAGGAATTATATAGGATAAGTTTGTGTTGGTTTCAAGTGATGGTATAGCAGAAAAAATCTTTCAAAGCACCAATGGTCTACCCACCCATTTCCCAGTGCACCCTTTAAGGCATGCCATCAGATAGATTAAGACTCAATGAGTTCTTACATGAGAGAAAACATTAGTAATTGATAAATTTTGACAATATTATGTGTATATAGTAGATGTTACTACAATGTTGACCTTTTTATTCATTTTCTCAACATCAAATTTGTATGTGCTTTATTATTATATTGATAATGTCCTATTGGTTTTGTATTCAGTCATGGAAGTAAGCATTGGGCTATTTAGAATGGATGTATTTTCATCATAAGGACTATAAAATTCCTTATTTTCAATTAAACAATATGTGTTTATCTATGTCTCGACCATGCCTAATGCTATAAAAAACTACTGATATTTATGTTTATTTTAAATGAACTTGTTTCACACTTTCATGTGGAAGGGAAACACTATGAAATAGAGATATTTAAGGTGCATAAAGGATATATTCCTTGTCCAACTGATCTAACACTTTGAATTATATTTTTTATTGTGCATAAATCATATTAATGGATAGGTTCTTATGAGTTTTAAATTCCTTTTTGAACGTGTATACCCTAAGTTTTGAATCCTCATACAAGATTTCATTCATCTTGCTTTATACCATGATCATATGAGTCTTTGTATACTCTGTCAATTCTAAATTGGTTTTGTATGCCATACCATGGGAGTTAATGTGAGATAAATCAATTTCCATGTACCCATTTAACATTCTGGACCAATCTCTATTGATAAGCATACAATATGAATTAGGTATGTGAACCACTTGAATATTGATGAACTGATACACTTTTGGATCAGAAGCCAACTTCATATGAAAGTGATTCAACTCACAAGCCACCCTAACCTCTGATTTGTCCAATTGAATAACCTTTCTCTTTAAATTAGTAAGAGTTAGACCCAATTTATGGTAAACTGAGTAAGTCATCACATTGTTGGAAGTACTTGAATCCACCAAATTGTCATGTTAATTTTTACCAATAATGTACATTGTTAGGAAAAAATGAGGAGTTTCAATTTTTTAATTGTAAATTTCAACATGAAAATTATATGTTCTACTAGCTTCTATCCCTTTATGATCTGTAAATTAAAAAATACAAGTCTATTACATTCGAAAATCACTTGTTCATGTTTATGAGATCCTTCAAATTTTCACTTTCTTATGTTTAATTTTGCATAAAGAAAGTAAAATTAGAATTAAAATGAAGATTAGAATGCAATAATAATCAGAGAAAATCAAAGATAACACTAGCAAGTTGGTAACGGAGTTTGGCTTCAATAGCCTACATCTCTGGGTCCATTCCAAGTGAGGACCGTTCTATTAAAATGCTACAACAAATGGCTTCAAAACCTTTAAAAATCTTCAATTTTTCCTTCTCTGATCTTTATATGCCTACAAATATTTCTCTTAGACTTGAAAATAAAAACCCAAGGCTGTACAAGGCAAAAACAAGGCTCTAATCCTCTTAATTTTCTTTACACAGTCAGAAATCCATGTCAATACAAGTAAAAATAACTCTCTTTTATAATTTTTCAGCCACTATGGCTGAAGTGGTCAAGACCTTAGCCTTTTAGGCTCCAGGTCTCAAGTTCAAAACTCCCTCCTCCTTTCTAGGTGCCTAGGGAAGTAGGCAAGGGCGTCCTTCCTTCATGGTTGCACTCAGGCTCTCCTTCCTAGGTGCTAAGTATGCAGTTTGAATGCTTTGACTTCTTCTTCCCTCTTTTTTGGCACCTTGGACTTTGAAATTTCCTTGGGTGGTGTGATAGGCATGGCAAGGTGGCATGACATGCTTGAAAAATTCAAATAACATGTGATAAATAACACCTAACCAAATTTTTGCCCCATAATTATTTGCCACATGTCAAATGGAGATTAGTCCACTTAGCATTCCGCAACTGTGCCACGTCATTTTTGACACCAAATTTTTACCTGTCAAACCAAAACTTCAACGACCTATAACTTTTGCATATGGTGTCTGTTTTGTAAATCGTGAAAAGCATCGAAAAGATCTCAATGAGTACTACAATGTTCAAATGATTTGAACTAAATTTGAATACTTTTGCAAAATAGAATAGTACATGGATCCATTTAGATCATTCCTCCCCACTGGGAACATTTGGACCTCCAAAAATTGAAATTAATTGGTAATGAGGTGAGGGTATTTTTCCCTCACCTTTCCAACTTCCATCCATCTGGCCTTGCTTGGGTGCATCCCTTTGAGATCAACATGAAGATATTCAACATTACCTCTTCGTGAAGTCTGCATATTCCTATCAAGTATAGTATTTTCCTGTAATTATGTTAGATATTCAGGAGAAAAATCATCAACGGAAGGAATGGATACACTTTCATCATGATCAATGATCATTAGAGGCTCATAAAATTTCAAATTTTCCAAATTTACAACTGAATAAATTTGCATGTAAGATGGTAAGTCTAATCAGAAAGCATTTGTGCCAATTTTTTCTATTACCTGAAAAGGACCATATCGGATTGGTTTCAACTTTTTACCTTCACCTGTCAATTTTTCCTTACTAATGTGAAGCCATACCATATCACCTACAACAAATTGGTGATCAATACAATGTTTGTCATGCCTAGCTTTGTACTTGGCTTGACTTTTCTCCAATTGAGTATGAACAGTCTGATGAATGAGCTATATTTGTTCAATGAACTTCTTGGCTCGAATGGCTTCTTTTGGTTCACCAAAAGTTGTATCCTATCCATAGAAAACATCTAAAGGAGATTTAGGCAAGTATCCATAACAAACTTCAAATGGAGATTTCATAGTATAAGAATGAAGTGCCTGGTTATATGCATGTTGTATGTAACACAATTGTTCATCCCATAACTTTGGATTTTTATTGTTATAACCCCTAAGCAAATGTACCACAATGCGGTTCACAACCTCTAGTTGTCTATCGGTTTGTGGATGAAATGTAGTGCTCTTTTTTTATTTTGTGTCCATTAGTCCCCAAAAAGTTGACCAAAACTCTCCAATAAATCAAGAATCCCGATCAAAAATAATTAAAGTAGGAAAACCAAAATGAACCCATACATGTTTAAAGAACAAATATGCAGTGCCTTCACCAGTAATCTGCTTAGTGCAAGGAATCAAAACACACATTTTGCTAAATCTATCCACAATCACATATAAATAGTCATGTTTTCTTTGTGTTATAGGCAATCCCCCCACAAAATCCATAGAGATACTTTCCCAAGGGTGAGTAGGAATAGGTAGAGGAGTGTAAAGTCCCAATTTCCTGTTACTAGGTTTACTTGCGGCACAAAGAGTACATCCCCTTATATATTTAGCAACATTTTCCTGCATACGAGGCCAATAACAATACATTTTCAAATGTGTAACCATTTTAGCAACTCCAAAATGACCAAAAATAAGAGAAGTATGTGCTTCTCTAATCATGTGCACCCTCTCATTTTGAGGAATACATAGTTTACCCAAATGATACGAAAGATCATTCTGTACATGATAGTCCAATTCTTCTACTTGTCTACTACTCATCAATTCTTTATAAACATCCTGAAAATCAAGATCATTCACATATTGTTCTTTATAACTTTCATGAGACAAAGAACCATGTTGTAAAAGAATAGATGCAAAAACCATAGGAGGCCTAGATAGCATATCTGCAACCTTATTCTGAATTCTTTTTTTATACTTGATCACAAGATGAAATTGTTGCAAGAAACCCATCCAACAAAAATGTCTAGACTGTTGTAGCTTAGTTTGTGATTGGAGATACTGTAAGGGCTGATGATCTATATGTATTATTGTTTCTTTGCCCATTAAGTAATGTTTCCATTTTTTAACACTTTGAACCAACACATACAATTCCTTATCATAAGTTGGATATTTTCTTACAACACTTGTAAAGGTTTCAGAATGATAACAAACTAGTTTCTTACCTTTCATTAAAATAGCTCCCATAGCATACTCACTTGCATCCGTCTCGATCTCAAATGGTTGTTGTATATCAAGAAGTGCCAAGACCGGAGTAGTACTTATCTTTTCTTTCAAAGTATTGAAGGCTTTTTGATGTTTGCCTACCCATTGAAAGACCTATTTCACACTTGTCAAAGAATGCAAAGGTGATGCAATATATGGAAATTGAGTAATAAACTTCCTCCAAAACTATACTGCACCAAGAAAACTCCTAACCTTAGTTGTGTTAGTGGGTATAGGCCAATTAACAATAACTACCACTTTTGCAGGATCAATTTTCAATTCACCATGTCTTACAATGTAACCCAAGTATATCAAAGAGGTCTTGCCAAATTCACATTTTGACATTTTCAAATAAAGTTTTTCCCTTTGTAATGCATCCATGATTTTCTTAATGTGGATCACATGCTCTTCCCATGACTTGTTGAAAATCAATATATCATCTAAGTAAACTATAACAAAATCATTAAGGAACTGTATAAAAACATCATTCATCAATCTCATGAATGTAGCTAGGGCATTACACAACCCAAAAGGCATAACAAGCCATTCAAACAATCCCTATTTTGTCTTAAAGGCAATTTTTCATACATCACCTTCATTAATTCTTACTTGATGATATCCACTTCTCAAATCTAGCTTAGTGAAATCAATAGTATGTTTTAATTGACCCAACAAATCATCTATACGAGGAAGAGGGTAACGATTCTTAATAGTAATTTTGTTTAAAGCACGAAAATCAACACACATTTGCCAAGTGCCATATTTCTTTGGCACCAAAATAGGCAAACCAACAGGAGATGAACTTGGATGAATAACACCTATATCCAATATATCTATTACCTATTTCTTCATTTCCTCATTTTCCACCACTGATAACCTATACATGTTGATGTTAGGGAGAGGAGAATCCTACAATAGCTGAATTTCATGTTGAACTCCCCTTTTAGGAGGTAAGCCCTTAGGATCCTAAAATACATCATCATAAGTAGAAATGATTTCAACCAATTCATTCTTGTGTCTAGGATCACACTTTTCCAAAGCTTGAGAATAATCTTTTTCCTTAGACTTAATCAGCATGAGATAAAAAGTCTTGCTTGAATTGACTAGTCTTTTCATTTGCCCTACTGTAACCAAGGAAAGACTTGTTCTAATGTGATGTGCTCTAACTATATATTCAATGCCATGCTTTACAAGAAAGTACTTATTTTCCTCTCTATAGAAGATTGATTTTCTATCATAAAGATATGGGCTTCCCAAAATAATCTCGCATATGTCCAATGGAACAACATCCAACTCAACCTCATCTATGAACTTGGATGTGATGGCAAACCGTAGCCTACAAGTTTGTGAGACTTGTAGCTTTGCATTGTCACACACCCAACCTAGTGGATAAAGCTTTGGATGGGGATTGGTTTGTAAGCCTAGCTTCTTAACAACCTCTTCAAAAATTAAATTTGCTTGTGAACCACTATCAAATAGAGTGTTAATCTTAGTATGCTTTGAAACAACTCTAATGTGGAATAATTCATTTCTTTTCTTATCAACATTAACAGAATTCTGTCTAGAAGAAGATGCATCATTTGATGACTTAGTGCTAGAAACAAAAAGAGAAAAATCATTATGTAAACCCATAGTTGTGATCTTAGTTCCATCACCTGAATCTGATCCTAAGTCCTGAACCATAGCATTAGCCTTGTTTTATTTCTTTTGATACTTCTTAGGCCTTAACTCAGGATATAATTTCCAACACTTAGACTCATCATGATTTTTCTTGCAATGATTACAAAATGGTTGGAAAACAATCAAAAGAATCTTTTCTAAAGTAAAAAGTAAGCAATCTAATGTTAAGCAATCCAAAGGGGAAAGTTCATCAGGAAAGGGTAAATAGAAATCATTGCAATGTCTGTTTACCCTTTCCTGATGAACTTTCCCCTTTGGATTGCTTAACAATAGATTGCTTACTTTTCACTTTAGGAAAATATTCTTTTGATTATTTTCCTCTAGCCTCTAAATGTGGCTTGAACACAAATTGCATCTAAATTAGTGGGATTGAACATAAGAATCATATGTCTTAAGTAACTATGCAACCCACCTATATATTTTAGCAGTGTTTCTTGTGTGTATAGAGGAACATTCAAAAGTAAAGCTTTTTTCCTAAAATCTTGTGTATAATCTTGAACACTTTGGCATTTTCCTTGTCTGAAACTTTGCCAATCCATCATGGCTTGTTGCATATAGCCTAAAGAATAGAATTGCTTTCTGATTTCTTCAATAAATTCATTCCAAATAGAAATTGATTTACCTTTTTGAACCTCGGCTTCCTTCAACTTACTCTCCCATCAGATGAGAGCTTTACCTCCCATACGAAGAGTAGCCAATTGAATTTTTGACTCATCCCCTACAATCTTTTGGACCCTGCAATAAACTTCAAACTACTTGACCCAATTATCCAACTTTTTGGCATTAACTTTGCCATTAAACATTGGTAATTCAAACTTAATATCCAATTTTAGTGAAGGAAGAGATTCCAGAATTTTTTTACTGTCATTTGATGGAGAAGGTTTTTTTGGTTTCTTTACCTTTTAATTCTCATGAATCACCTTCTTTTTTATTCTCAGATTTCCTTTGTTTGTCATGGTATAGTTCCTCAACCATGCTTTTCATGTCCATGAAAGCTCGATGGAAAGCTTGTTTGGATTCCACCTCTTCTTCAGCCATCCTTGAGGCACGCCTTGAACCAATCTCTAGATTATACTCAATGATTTGTCCTTCACCCTTTTGGGATTTAGACCTTGTCAATATACACTAGCAATCACTGTTAAATAACAACTGCTCTGATACCAAAAATTTGATCTATAAACTAAAAAATACAAGTGTATTACATTCGAAAATCACTTGTTTATGTTTATGTTTATGAGATCCTTCAAATTTTCACTTTCTTGTGTTTAATTTTTCATAAAGAAAGTAATACCAGAATTAAAATGAAGATTAGAATGTAATAATAATTAGAGAAAATCAAAGATAACACCAGCAAGTTGATAACGGAGTTCGGCTTAAATAGCCTACATCTCTAGGTTCGTTCAAAGTGAGGACCATTCTATTAAAATGTTGCAACAAATGGCTTCAAAACCTTTACAAATATTCAATTTTTCCTTCTCTGATCTTTATATGCCTGCAAATATTTCTCTTAGACTTGAAAATAAAAGTGCAAGGCTGTACAAGGCAAAAACAAGGCTCTAATCCTCTTAATTTTCTTTACACAGTCAAAAATCTATGTCAATACAAGTAAAAATAACTCTCTTTTATAATGTTTCAGCCACTGTGGCTGAAGCGGTCAAGACCTTAGCCTTTTAGGTGCCAGGTGTCAAGTTCAAAACTCCCTCCTCCTTTCTAGGTGCCTAAGGAAGTGGGCAAGGGTGTCCTTCCTTCATGGGCGCGCTCAGGCTCTCCTTCCTAGCACCAAGTATGTAGTTTGAATGCTTTGACTTCTTCTTCCCTCTTTTTTGGCACCTTGGACTTTGAAATTTCCTTGGGTGGTGTGATAGGCATGGCAAGGTGGCGTGGTATGCTTGAAAATTTAAAATAACATGTGATAAATAACACCTAACCAAAATTTTGCCCCCTAATTATTTGCCACATGTCAAATGGAGATTGGTCCACTTGGCATTCTGTAGCTGTGCCACATCATTTTTGACACCAAATTTCTACCTGTCAAACCAAAACTTTAGTAGCCTATAACTTTTGCATATGGTGTTCATTTTGCAAATTGTGAAAAGCATTAAAAAGCTCTCGATGAGTACTATAATGTGCAAATGATTTGAATTGAATTTGAAGACTTTTGCAAAATAGAATATTACATGCATCCATTTGGATCACTTTATGAGCATAAAAATATTTTAATAGTAAATATTTTTATTAGATATTTCAAACAAATTAAACATTGTTTTGTTGGCCTTAGTTTTCTATAGATCTTATGCAATGTTGTATCAAAGTTTACATTGTTCCAATGGCTTGTAAAATTGTAGTGGTGTACCATTGTTATTTGATTGGTCTGATATGTTAGGCCCTTTAGATAAAAATAATTTGTTGCTTGAGTTATCATCAAGTGGAACCTAAGTGTTATTTAGAGGAGTAGACATAGTTAAAGGCTTTTGAAATTTACTCTTCAACATGTAATACTATCCATTTTGAAATTGTTTAAACATGTTAACCTAATCCAAGTTGTCATTTTGGAATTCATACATTTCCAAGACCATGGAAGTACCCAGATTCCATCCTCTTTAGTTTGAGTTGTTATCAGGTTCAAACACAATTTCAAGGTTGTCCATCTCCTCCTAAAAGATTATTTAAGCTAATATAAAACTAACATAATTAGTTTTAATGTGGCCCACTATGTCATGAAACCTACACCATGTGGGTAATGTAAAATAAAGCAAGTTTATAGAGGTAAAATCATTATTGTTATTATGTTTGGTGTTTTCAAGTGGACTAGGCACATTTATTTTGTTTGGTCTGGTGTTCCATTGGCTATTAGTTTTTTGAAAGTTAAAGTTTACATTTTGAGGTGAGTTATTTGGATTTGATTGTTATTTTGAGGTAATTTTATTATAAATTTTAACCATATCATTTATCAATCATTCAACCATTTGGTGCAAATTTTCCATTTTGAGGTTCACATTAACATTATGTTAATTTCTTGCTTATAGTAGTGGGTTGACCACATGTGCCATAAATTTTATAAATGCATGAAAAATAGGATACACTAAGATATGGGCATTAAAAATAGGTATTTGAGTGTTTATAAATGATGGGATAACCTACTAGTTATGATTATAGGAATTTGATGATGGATGGGAGGTTAGATCAAGTTTTAGTTTCACAAAGAAATCAAAATGAAAAGAACACATTAACAAAGATTAACACCTCTATACCTAGATCATAAGGGGAGATTAGTAAATAAAACCAATTAATAAAGCAAAACTAAAATACAATAAAAACAACCTTTCTTACCTTCTTTGAATGCTCTAAAAGATCTCTTTATTGGTTTGCTCAACTTGTGCTCAAAAAGTATGTGGCAATGAAGCTTGTATATCTCCTTCTTCCCTTAGTACCTTAGTTGACTCATGCTTGCTTGATGTAGCTTCATGGCTTGATGGCTTGGCTTCTAATTCACAATTTCGGCATTATAACTCTATAAATTTCAATTTTGTCATAAAACCAACATTATAACATTATTATGTCTAAGCTCTCCAAATGAAAAGGTCTAGGCTTGTATTTATAGGTTTAGCAACTAACCCCAACCCAAGGTGATTTAGAGTGTATTTAGATATTGGAATGGGTTCAAACCTAACCTTAGTGAGTTAATTAACCCTAGTGGAGTCAAAAGGTGTCAAATGGTCATGATTATTAATGAATAGTCATGTTGAGATATTTTGAGGATATTTGACAACTCACAAAAAGGTAATTATAAATTCCTAGGATATTCTTTGATTTTTGAATTTCTTTTTTGATAATTCATTAATTGATCATGGATAATTAAATTTAGGCATTTGATTTGATTTTTAACTTTAATTAATTCTATTTAGGTCTTTTGACGGTTTGAAATTTTGAATTAATTTATGTGTGTATTTACCACATTTAATTGGTCTATAGGCCAAATTGCATATTATAATGCCAAAATTTGAGATGTTTAGAGATTATTAGGCTTAAATTTCAAAAGTTGGTAAGAATCAATCTGAAGTCTAGTATGAAGCCATTGGTGGCTAATTTTAGGTGTCTATAGTTTTCCCCTATTTGGGAATATGTTTCAAACCATAGGCATAGTAATGTCTTCTCAAACAATGAGAAAAGGCTTATATGTCTGAAAGAATATGATTTAAAGAAAAAGGCTTGTATTCCAATAATGATTCCCCCTTAAGGGAGTGTCCATAACATGTTTTATGAATGGTCCCTTAAGAAGAAACAACAAGAAAGGTGGAATTAACCCATGGGTGAGATTAATCCAAATGAGAAAATGCTTGCATTCATTGATTTAAAAAGAGTACCAATTTTTCCACAGGTGGTTATAATAAGTAACAAAGGGTATGACACTAATTTGGCGATAGACTATTATAATTAGTGGAAATGACATATTCCCCAATTAGGGTTGATGAGTTGAAAAATAATGATTTTCCCACATGTAGTTATAATCATTAAGATGACCAAGATTGAAAAATGATGTGAGATTATGCCCTAGTAGGGTAGATTTACAAGTATAATTTTTACATAGATTAAATATGAGTGGGTGAAAACATGGATGTAATGGTCTAATAACTAAAGAAGCCATAAAAAACTAGGCACATGAAGATGCATAAAGTGATGAAAGATATGAATAGAAGAATAAGATTGATCAATGAAAATGATTCACTTGTACCTACCAATGCAGAGATGCTCATCCTTATTAGCATTGATATAACTAGAATGGTTAATGGGTTGATTTGATCAAGGATGTGAGGATTTTCCAAGGGTACCAAGGAGAATTTTTATAGCTCTAATGCTTGTAAGACTTCTTGAGCTAATTTTTGTTGTAGCATGTGATAGTATGCCTTATGATAGAACATCATGAGACCTTTTCTAAAATATGCATAAAGACTGACTCTTGATCTAATACTCAATTGAAAATAATGCACCAATAATAAAAACCATGATGTAAATGTTGACATATGAATATGGATGGACTCAAGAATAATGTGTAAGGAATCACTTAATGAATGCATATAAATTGAGTTGAGACACAATACCAAAAGAAAATGACTAGGTAAGCAAGCAAACAAATAAACAATAGAAAACAAACACATAGAAAGAAAATAAATAGAAAGCCTAAAATAAAAATCAAAACAAAGCATTCTAACAATGTATTTCCCCATTAGGGTGGATCAAGGATGACTAACTAGGCTTAGATAGGATAAATATTTTTGGATTTTGAAATTTATGAATGTTTTTTGGAATTTTCAAAACATCTCAAACCAATTGGTAATTATGAGATACTAAATAGTCCAATATCACAAAATGGTAAGAGTGTTAGCTTAGGTTGCTTACAAAATAGTGAGAGCATATGGAAAGGGGGATTGATCTAACCTCAACATGAATCAAGCTAAGCCTACATAATCCCAAATTAACCTCAAGTCATAGTAACTCTATCCACATAAGGTGGGGAGAAATGACTAGGTCACAACAAGTTCTCAAATCCAAAAAAAATGGTCAAGCAAATGAAAACAATAATGTTAAGGTGATGCAATAATGCATGGTAAAAGGTATTGTTCCTAATTTACCCATAGGTGGTTATAATTAGGAAATAACAACATAGGTTTGTGATGATAATTTGCCCATAGGTGATTATAATTATCAACATAAGGTGGAATACTAATTTTTCCATAGGTTGTTATAATGAAATAACACTAGTAAAAAGAAAACATTAATGAAAGATATCTTGCTAGATCAACTATGACACTACTTTCATAGATTCTCATTTAAACAAGGAATTGAAAAGCCTATTGAAACTTGATTGGAATCCCCTTGCAGAAAGTGTGGGAATAATTAAAGGAACCAAGATCAAAAGGGGTTGGGTAAGATGACTAAAAACAAGCTTTGGTCTAATAGAGATGGTATGGTAGGATGGTATGACATTTTTTATGATGATGATGGTATGTTAATTAGATAAAATGGTAGGAAGGTTACCCCAAAGTGATAATGTAAGGTAAATGGTAGGGTATGGAAAAATTATAAGGGAGTGTCAAATGCCAAATGGCATGGTATATGTTTTTGTCTTAGGTATGGTAAATGAGTCTATTGTTCTAATTGATGTGGAGATGTATGTCCTAATTAGCATATGAGACAACCAGAATAGTCAATCATGTAAATTGTTAGCCTACACCTCATTTGAATAACTTCTATATCAAGAATTGGTTATAGATTTGGATGAAAATGATTTTGTTGTGATCTTCATTGGTCATTAATTCTATTTCCTTCAAACATAGAAACAAGGTATCTTTGTAGCCTCTGTAAAGGAAAGTGTGGCCAAGGATGGTAGATACGAATAAATTTTTGATGATAGATTTGATTGGGAAATGGATAGGTCGATGATAATGGAATGTATCATAGTTGGGAAACAAATGAATATCAAGACTTTTAGGCACACAAAATGTTGTTGATTCTAGATTTGACATAACTTTGGATGTGGTAGGGCCAAAGACTTCTAAACATTCTCTTAATAAGATCACCAAATTTTTCTATTATTGGGCCTATGAGTAACTACCGTCTGATTAGATTGTATATTAGAAGCTATATTGATTTCATCTTTGCTTTTATCTTTATCAAGTAATGAAGGAAATTTATGCTCAAATATTTTTACCTCTAAGAGGTTTTCACCAATAAATTTATCTTCATTATCCCATAGTACCTCTAAATAGGTTTCACTAGAGAACATTGACTTTTGAATTTGATTTTCTTCTAGCACCTCCAAAAAGGTTTCACTAGAATATGCTATGTTTGAACTTTGATTGTCCCTTAACACCTCTAAAAATGTTTCAATATGATATTATTATTCTTCTACATGAATATGGTCTTAGCCTCCCTATTTCTCTTCAACTGATATATTACCATGGATGTAGTTTAACAAAGTATGATTCTATCAGTCTTAATAAACACTTATGGGGGATGGAGTGTCAATGTAATAACTATGTTGGTGGTAATGGCATGTGAAATGGCAATGGAATGGGGGAAAGCTACAAAATTCTCTTAGAAGATAGTAAGGGAACATGTGTCAATGCTAAATTAATCATCCTTAAAAATTGTAGAGGGATCACAAATATATTCTAATTAATCTGTGAGGTGTGTGTAACCAACACTGTAATAGCCATGAATGTATTTTGATTCTAAATCTGATTTTGAATCAGTGGAATCTAAATCTAGTGTTGAGATTGATGTCAATTTTACTTCTAATGTTAAATTTGATGCTAGTTCAAAAATAGAACCTAACTTTAATTCTAATTTATCATCTAATGTAGAAGTTGCTACAATGATTTTCTAATGTTAAAGGTCAAGAGACAACTCCTCAAAGATTTTCTTGTCAATGGGAGTCTCTTGAAAAATAGGTATATGGTCAAAGTAATGATTTTCCCAAAGGTGGTTATAATCATTAAGAAGTGACTCAGTAAAGACTAGCTTATCAAAGTAAGACTCCTCAACAAGTATAGAAACAAGAGGTGATTTATTATAGGTTGACTTATCACAAATGGTTGGTTCAATAAAAACATCTTGGATTGGTTGGTTCTCTTGGCCTTGGTTTACTATCAGTTGTCAAAGACCAATTTTGAATATTTATTGGTCCTTAAATGATTGTCTTTGTTGGATAGGTATGGATTGGTTTGATTGGGGCTAGATGATTGGCAAGGGATTTTTAAAGTGTGGAATGATTGGTAATATTTGAATAATGATTGTTGGTTGGATAATGATAGGGAGTTGTAGAGCTTGCTTGCTTGCGCAAGCTAAAGGATGAAGTCTTGAAATGGTAATGGTAGGGCATCTTAGAGATTGATTACTTGTACAATCCAAAGGATAAGGTCTTAGAATGATAAGGGGAGGGCATTGTGGATATTGATTTCTCATACAAGATAAAAGATGAGGTATTAGAATACAAATGGTAGAGTGTCATGGAGCTTGGTCACCCACACAAGCCAAAGTATGAGGTCCTATCATGGTAATGGTATTCCTTGGATGTTGTGGAGCTTGGTATCTCACACAATCTAAAAAATGGTTAAAGATATAGGTGTGGGAATGGGTGTTCACATAAGGGTGAGTATAATATGTCAATAAGCTAGAATAAGTTGCTAAACATGATGCTTGGATTTTTTCCCATTTGGATTGATTATTGTAAGGAGGGTATGGATCCTCATCCCAAATAACATTATCCTTTCCCCAATATGGGTATATAGTTGTATTTTATGGATCTTGATTGTGTTCCCTATATTTATTATTTCAGGTAGGATAAAAATCCTCCTCATAAACAATATTATCCTAGTAGGGGTATCACATAAAGTCATTTTATGTGTCCATTCAATAATAACTTATATTGTGTGTGACTCCACCATAAGTGTAGCTAAAAATATCCATGTCAATAATAAAATCTCTATAAAAAGGTATGGAGTTTTACAAACTCTAAAAATGGTGTCCAAAAGATAAATGGTTTAAACTTGTTTTAGGGGAGTTGTAGCTCAAAATGGTTTATGCTAAAATCTTGGTATAAAATATTTTAATGTTAAATGTCTAAGATCAAATATCTCACACACAAAAGGTTAAGTGGATGAATAAAACTTGACATGTTAAATTCTAGGTCTAAAATGTTCTAAGTAGGTCTAAACTAGGAAAGGTAAAGGTTTCTAGGTCTTTTGGCCAAATGTAGTGTCAAAATCTAGGCTCAAAACAAGTCATGTGCTAGGACTTTTGGCCAAACACAATGTCAAAATATAGACTTGAAACAAAGGTGCTGAGATTTTAATCTAAAAAACTTGGAACACTTTGGCATAGACTCAACATATGGAATCAAAAATAAACTTGGTCAGTTTGCATAAGACATAAGTCAAAAGGAATATAGAGAGAGACTCTTTTATCCCAAACAAAAGGCACAAATAATTTTTAAAGATAGGCTCTTTTAAAAAACAAGCTAAACAAAATTGAATGACATAAAGGCACTAGGCAAAGATACAATAGTTTTCAATCTTGGGTAATGAATTAACCTAAGTTACACAACCCAAAATAGAAAGGTTTATGTATCAAACCCTACAAGATGAGGCCTAAATAGAAAATAGTCAATGTTTGAATCCAAAATTATCAAAGTTAATTAAAAATTCAACTTGGGAAACTAGGCATCTCCAAACAAACAATAGTCTAGGAAAAATGGAATGGCATAACACCACAAGACAAGGATTCAAATGGCATACATGATATCAATACTAAAAAATGGCATGAGGCACAAGGTAAAAAAGTCTTGAGATAAATTGAATAGCATAAAAGTTTTATCACTCTCTAAGGATGTAAATAATAATATGTCTAAGACTCCAAGGGCACAAAAGGATTGAAATGATTTGGGTAGTGTAACATTACCCATGTTAATCAAGACACACACAAACAAGTTTGGTAAAAAACTTTAAGGTAAATTTGTATGATAAAATGGCCAGCATAATACCTCTTGAAATAAAGGAGTGGCATATAAATAGATTTATTTGATGTGGTATAAACAAACAAGAGTTTTAGACTCCAAAAACCAAGCAATAAAATAATAAATGATAGAAATATAGCTAAGCATAACATCCCAAATCTTATTAAGGTATGGTAAGTGGGTTAACTAAAACTTATAGGTTAAGACAATTTGAATTAATACCAAGTATGGATAACACAATAGAAACATCACATTAATTTAGCTCATAATAATCAATTTAGCATGCAAGGGTCTATTCCTTTGCATGATGATTCCATTTATGGACTGCTTAGTGGAATCCCCTAGTTGACCAGACCTGACTCAGGACTTTGTTATGAAAGGAGAGGTTAACTACTTAATGCATTGGATCTTGTAGTATTCATACCCTAACTTGTATACCTCACCATAGATAAGGGTTTAAACACTATTGGGAGATGAATCCTTAGGTTAATTATTCCATAGAGAACTTGCAAGAGGTAATGACATCCCCTTCATAAGCCAAATTTCATGAAAAGAAATGAATAGTGGAAAGACTTTAGGGTTAATTTTAGTTCACCTAAGACCATACATGTTTTGGGGAGATCATAGGCAACTTGATTTCCATGCTTTGGACTAGGCATAAATGCAATCAAAGGGCACTTTTGGTCACCTGAGTTTCCTATAGGGGATGGGGGGAGAGCATACATGCCTTATTATTATTATGGAAAATAACAATCAATAAATAGTTTGCAAGTAATTAAGATTAGAATTTGATTTCAAGCACCAAATTGAAATTTGATGATGTTATTTACTCATCCCCTTGGATTAAGTGTGAAATCTTGAAAGAAATTTTCAAAAAACCAACTTAATCAAAACCATCTATGTTCATATTAAGCTGAAAACTCAAATGTTTGATATTTAGCCTAAGTTCATTTTTAAATACCAAAAATAAGTGTTCAAGACTTAGAATTTATTTTAAAGCACAAAAAATGAAGTTTTTTTTAAGACTTAGCCATTCTAATTCCTTTTAAACACCAAATACCAAATGTGTAAGATATAACATGTTCATTTTAGCACCAAAACAAAATGTGAATGACTTAGCTAGATTCCTATTAAAAGCCCAAAATGAAATATTCTTTAGCCAAAATGTGCAAATTTGTTTTTAAATCATATCTTGGACCTACAATTGTTAGATATTATCCTTCTTAGAATAAATATTGATTGTGAGAAAATGAGATTTGGAAAATTAGCTCTTGAGTTTTTATTTTTTAGAGCACAATGACCATGCTTGGTCATAACTAACTGATGTTAGTTTCAAAGAAACTAGTGCCAGTCGGTCTCAAGGAGAACCAATGATGGTAGTAAATGAATGATACCAATTGACTAGGATAGATATTAATCACCTCTAAACTTGAAGGCAAAACCATAAAAGATGAAAACATTAGGTTAGCTCAAAACCATATAAAAATTCCTCAAAACCTGTGATATAGAGGTTAGATAGAAAGTTTAAAATTTAATGAAACCAATAAATAATAGTTTAGAATACTAGAAAGATTCAAAATCAAATCTTTGTTATCTATTTTCCCCTGTAACCAAACCGATGTTAGTCACACAGAAATAAGCTTAGTTAGGCATAACCAATGATAGTTTCCTAGAACTAATGTCGATTATGTCTGATCGATGCTAGTCTTTGTGTAAATTTGAGTGAACATAGCAATCCATATTATGGAAAAAATAAAGACAAAATTATAAGTTTTACAATATTCAAGAATCCATTTCATGATGTATGAGTTGCATCTTGATCTCTTTGGTATGTGGGGTGCTCATGGTCCCATTAGGTATGCCATTTATGATGCTATGAATTTAATGATGGAGGGGAAGTTAGATCAAGTGTTAGTTTCAAAATGAAATCAAAATCAAAATAACACACTAAAAAATCTTAACACCTCCATGCCTAGATCATAGGGGGAGATTAGTGAAGAAAACCAATTGACAAAGCACAACTAAAATACAATAAAAATAACCTTTATTACCTTCCTTGAATGATCCAAAATATTTCTTCATTGACTTTCTCAGCTTGTGCTCATGAATTATGTGGCAATGGAGATTGGATATCTCCTTCTCTCCTTAGCACCTTGGTTGGTTGATTCTTGCTTGAAGTATCTTCATGGATTGATGGCTTGACTTATGATTCATAATTTTGGCATTATAACTCTATAGATTTCAATCTTCATAAAACCAACATTATAACATTACTATGTCCAAGCTCTCTATATTAATAGGTCTAGCCTTGTGTTTATAGGTTTAAAATCTAACCCTAACCCAAGGTGATTTATAGTTTAGTTAGAGATTAGAATGGGTTAAAACCTAACCTTAGTGAGTTAATTAACCCTAGTGGAGTCAAAAGGTGTCAAATGGTCATGGTTAGCAATGAATAGGCATGTTGAGATATTTTGAGGATATTTAACAACTCACAAAAAGGTAATTATGAATTCCTAGGATTTTTTTGATTTTTAAATTTCCTTTTTGATAATTCATTAATTGCTCATGTATAATTCAATTTATGCATTTGATTTTATTTTGCACTTTAATTAATTCTATTTAAGCTTTTTGACATTTTGAAGATTTGAATTAATTCATGTGTGCATTCACCCCATTTAACTATTCTATAGGCCAAATTGCATATTATGAAGCCAAATTTGAGATGTTTAGAGATTCTTAGGCTTAATATTCAAAGGTTGGTAAGAATCAGTCTAACGTCTAGTATGAAGCCATTGGTGTCTAATTTTAGGTGTCTACACTAGTTGTTATTAGTGGAGGTATAACTACTTGTGCTAGGCATGGAAACAATGTTGTTTTAGGGAAAAAATGATTTTTTGGTTATTTTTATGAGTCAACATATGATTTAGAGGTATGAACAACTAATTATTGGGCATGTAGTTCAAGGGTATTGGATTATGGAATAGATTTGGGCTTGAATACATAAAATCTGAGATTGGATTCATTAGTGATGTATTATGCATGAGAGCCTAATTAATCATGGGAATATGATTTTAATCCCTTGGATACCATAATGAAGTACATAGCCAAAATCAATAGCCTTGTGGAATCATTTGTTGTTCAATCATAATAACTTCATGATACACCAATATGGACAAACATGGAGATCATGGGGTGTAACTACCTTAGGTAAGTATGTATGGAATCCACCTTTGTTTATGTATAAGGATTTGAGTTAGGATAATGGGGTCATGGACACTCATAAGTGATTGATAAAAAAAATTTATAGGTCATTCTATGAGATGATAGACCCATCTGGCAATCCAAGATACTAGTTATATGTCATTTAATCTAAGTTGTAAGGGAATAAGTTCAAATCCAGACATTTGTGTTGGATTTGAGTTCTGATAATAACATATTTGAATGCTTGAATATGCTCTTTAGCATTGTATATTCTAACATACACGTACCTAGGGAAAAAAATTCATTTTTTTGGGGTAAGTTAGGGGAAACTCCTATGATGCTTATAGGTAAGTTAACTCCACTAATTAAAATAGTATTAGCCTCCACTGATAGGTTTTGAGGGGTAATGAATGGATTAATAGGAGCTACAACTATATGCAATCTACTAATTGGATTTGTCTATTTTTTTATTTCCCTTTGTTCACTCTAGGTTTTTGATGTTCATTGAGTTCTAAAAATTCAATGTTGGCCCCAATGAAATTTGATCTAGTGGGTACTCATCTAATTTCTAGTTTAAATTTTGGGATACCTAAACATAGGCAATGCTTCTAAAATATTTAGTTTTAATTTTTTTTTGCTATTTTTTTTAGTTTTGGTCTTCCTTCTAGCACTAATATGTTGATGTGTATTTCAAGAATGAAATAGGGTAAGGAAATCATAAAGGATGGGCCAAAAGACCTCAAAAAAATTACAATTTAAAATATCCTAATCACACCCTCCTTATAGTGCCGATATGTTGATGTCCATTTAAAGCATGCAATAAGGTGGGGAAAGTGTAAAATATGGGGGAAAAATGTATTAAAAAAATATTCATAGTCTCCCTCCTTCTAACACCAATCTATTCATGGGTTTTTCACCACACCAACTTAGGCTAGGACATGCACTCTTCCATCCTCTTTGTAAAGTAAACATGTAGGGTCTCCACAAGGTTTGTTATTAATGAGTCACAACATATTGGGTGACCTAGTTGGTCTATATAAAAATATTCCAATGCAATGAGCCTTTGATAGTTTTAAATTTTTTCAAGTTATTTTATCCTTTTAATAAATTAGAATAGAATCCAAGCTCGTTTATTCTATTGATGTGGGTCTTAATCATATTTCAGAGAATATATATAACAATGCATTTCAAAAAAACTTACATGTGAATAAATCAACATTTTAAATGTTTTAAAATAATGGAAATGTGGCTGATTTTAGTGTATTTTCATTGCATTTAAAAATTCAAAAATGTAGTAACAAAATGACAATGAAATGAATCAATCAATCAAGATAATCATTCATAAATATATTTCACTTGAATTTAATCAAACCCCGGTCTAAATGATTTATTCAAAATAAAAAAGAGAGGGAAAGAGGAAAGAAAAGCCTGTTATGATGAAGATGAATATGAAACTCTTAATCAAGTGAATTCCTCAAACACGTCTCTCACTTGATCAATGCAACCATATTTATAAATAGAGTCCATGCAAGCTTCTAGGGAATAAAATAATAAAAGGAAAGATCACAACCACCATTCACATGCACATATTACAAAAAAACTTTAAATTATTTTATAAATTAAAGTATTCATTTTGATAATCATAATCAAATCCATAATGATCCATTGGTTACAAATTTCTCCAACATTACGGTAGGATAAAAAGTGAGGAAGAGATTACACTATAAAAACATGAAATTGCATGAAAGAAATGGATGGATCAAACTTCCTCTTGAAGTCATAAAGAGCCAACCCTTGGTTGGGCTTAGATATACTAATATATATATATATATATATATATATATATATATATATATATATATATATATATATATATATATATATATAAAATCTCCAAAGGGAAGGTTCTTCCCTTTAAAAGGTTTTTTAAATCCATTAATTTTAGCCACCAAACCTTATTTACCTCTAAAATTCTACATCTCATTCCACTTTTAACCTGAAATAATACAAAACAAGCCACAAATTTTTCAATTAAAATCCTCAGCAAAAAAATGTGACACTAAAACATGAACAAATTTTAGTGCATACCATATCTCCAAAAAATGAAAAGGCCAAAATATCCAAGCCAAAACAAGATTTCTAACACCATAGATTGTTTGAGAAACTTAAAAATAAGACCCATAAAAAACCAAAGGCAAAAAAGGGCCTCCCAAACCTAATCAAGCTTAAGAGGAAAGGATGCATTTCTAAAAATGTGATTTTTAAAAATTACAAATCCCAATTCTATTCAGGGTTTAAAAGCCCAAATAGAACTAGTGTGTCCTTTTAGTAGGTCCAAAGACCTAATCAAGACTCTAAAGTTTGATTTACAAAGGATAATAAAAGTGGGGGTTTCCAAGACTTAATCAAGCTTGGGACCCCTGATTAACATTTATTTTAATATCCTAATGGCTCTACATTATATTTAGGTAAAAAAAATGTTATTGAACTATATTTTAATAAGTAAGGGGTTAGTAGACCTAATCAAGGTCATGATCCTGACTATGACTATGTTTTCTAAGGGCTCAAGAAATTATACCTAGTTAGGGTTTTCCCTAATTATGTCTATAGGGAAATCTTAAGGCTCCCCATGACCTAGTTGACAAAAAATACTTGAATACCATTATAATTCTCCCTCTCATTTACATGAATATAAATTAGGGATTCATATCCCATTTATAACTATTGGGTCACTTTGAGACTAAGCAAGACTTAATTGAGTCATAAGACCTGATTAACACTATGGGTTAAGACCAAATCAATTCCATTACCTAAGCATTTTTTAAACCATGATTAGAAAAGCAAACAAAAAAAAACCCTCATGTAGAATTAATCATGGAAAACACCTAGGTTATGAAAGATCTACACAAGATGCCCATAGACCTAACCAAACTTTGAAGTTTGACTATGTCTATGAGACTTAGCAAAAAAACCAAGATCAAATCAAAAGAGTAAATTTTTAATAATGAACCTTAAAGACATAATCAGGGGTTGGAAGCACAATTATATCTAGTAGCTTAGAATTTTCTTGATGAGATATAAAAAACCTAATGAGGGTTTGTAGCAATTTTTTAAAGAATTTTTTAGGTGTAATAAATTATTGAAAAACCCATTTTTAGACCAAAATAAAATATGAAACTTTAGCACGAGATTGGTTATTGTGATGGGATAGGTTTTAAAGGCTGATTAGGCACATAAACCAAAATGAATGCATGGAGCAGCTCAAGAGATCTAAGTCAAGAATATTTTCAAAGGCCAACTAGGAGGTCAAGACTTTACTTTCATGTTAAGTGTCTTATATGATTTAATTTTCATATGGACATGGTCTATCCAACAAAGGTGGTTATAAGACCTGATTTGACATGTAAACTATGATGACCCACTGAGGTAACTTGAGAGTTGAGAGTTCTGATAAAAACTAGTCCATGAGTGTAATTAAAAGTGAAGCAAAATGAAAAAAGGCTTCCATGATTCTAAAATAATTAAATCATGTCATGTAAGCAAAAATAGACCCTTGAAAAAACACATATAGGGATTTAACCTTTAGTCTTATACCTTTCATCTATCAAAAGGATCATATTCAATATTATTGGAAAAAAGATGATTGAGAGAGGTGTGAATTATTCTTCAAAACTTTTCATTAAATTCTACTCAATCATATGTGAACCATTCTAACAAGCATGTTCATCTTATCAAGCATAAACACCAAATCGAAAAAGCATGAACATATGAACACAACATATATGTGGAAAAAACTCAAGGGTAATAAAATGAACTAATAAATAAAATTGAATATATTAGTATAATACAAACATAAATCTTTAGCGAAGCACCCACTTCACATGGAACACCAACCCCAACTAGCTTAGCACCTACTTAGCTAGACTTTGGTAAGCACATACTTTCAAGGAGGCACCAACACCCTAGATGAATCAACATCAACTCATCTAATTGATACACTTTATCACCTTCAGTCACCCTTGTTTCTCATATAATATATGATGATCTTATCATGCATCTCTTCACTCACTTCTATCCCTCTCAAATTAGCCTAAAGCCTTATTTTCTCAACTAGACCTCTTCATGGCTTGATTAGGTCTTTTGACATTGATCCTAATATCTATAACCTATGCTAGATATTCATGACACTTATATGATCATTTACATGACCTCCTTATGCTCACCAATGATCTATATCATTCTCTCATCCTTTTTTCTCTCACTTTCTAAGCATACATCAATATGCCTAAATTGCCTTGGTTTTATACAAGTCACTTGATCATATCCTTATTATTTTTCCACATAATTAGGTCTTATAATATTAAAATAACATTTCTTAATCATTAATCAATCAATAAATTAGGTCAACCATAACTCAATTAACCCTTACTCCTCTTTTAGGCTTTAATGAGACCTAATATGTCTTCTCAACAACACATTACCCTTTGATGTTTCTTGAAGCATATAAAAATAGCTAATATGGAAGGAAAAAATCATATTCCACTCAAATATACCCTATCTAACTTTAGTTTAGGTCCATAACACCTTGTAGGTCCAACCACCATTTGAACCATTTTTCAAATAACTATTCATAAAAGGCATGTGTATATACGGAAACTCTATCTTGAACAACCGAGGAATTTACTCAATTTTGAGAAAAAAACATGGAAAAAAATTACATATTCAAAAACCTCATGACCTTAGGGTCATCATAAACTTTATCAGATGCTTCAACTTAGGGTATACAATCTCAAACTCTTCTCTGCAAGATACTCACTTAGAACTACCAAGTGACTTCTAAACATAGTCAAAGAAACATGAACATATGAAACATGATTGAACATACTCAATGGCCCTAATTACATTAAAAATATCTTATATCAGACTTAGATCAAAATCCATTAAATATATCATAATATTTAATGGAAATTATTGGTCTTATAGACCAATATGTTGATTTACTATCTCATAAACTCTACTCAGTCAGACAAACCATTTTAGATTTAATGTTCTAACCTCTTACACTAAAATCAAAGCTTCTAAAAATCATGGATTGATAATTAAATTCAAAAATAGAATCATAATTCAATTAAATGCATCACTCTTACATTAAAATACATCAAGAATAATATTCTCTCTTCTACCTAATTCTCTTACTGTCTACACTATTAGGTCTGTTAGTGACTAGCCAAATTGGATCACCAAATTTTTATAATTGAGATATATAACCTATCTAAAAATATTCATGGACAAAAACTATAATTCTAACATTTTATCTTCATCTGCTTATCAAATTTGATTCATTCAACTCTATATTCTATAGTAAATCTTTGAAAGATAAACACTTTCCTATAGGGTTTGTTCACTCACTTGAGAAACCAATCACACCTAGAGATGCTTGGGAGAGTTGAATATAACCTAAAATAACTTTTATATCCATAAAAAACCATTATCTTCTCTTTAAAACAAGATCTTCAACATCGGGTCTTTGTTAGGGTTTTATGAGGGTTAGACCATCTTCTAGTCTTAATGATCATTCATAAAACTCAAATCATCTTTCCAGAAACTAATTATTGGAAATTTTAGATATAACCCTTCCTCATATACTATAAAAAACATATATTCTCATGTAAATTATGTATGTGCCAATGAAGATTTGAAAAACCCTCTCGGGTAGACAACTCTTCATTCTATTCACTTGAGAAACCTTGAAACACTTTTTCAAGATTTTATTGCAAAATATGACATAAAAATTAATGCACATACTTAAAAAAACTTGAATCACCTATATCAATGATCAAATTCTCACCCATGTCATGGAAACTAACCTTGATACCTCATCTGGCCACCTTCTCTCTTTTAATTTTTGTGCCTTGACCTACAAGTCTCATTAGGCCCTGAATCTGAGCTTCTAGCCACCCCATAGGCTTCACCTTGAAACTCTCTTATGTTCCAATGACTCTTGTGTATTATCAAGAAACCTCACACACTCACTCTTATTCAAATATTCAATATATAATATTTATAGCTTCTTACAAATATTTTGAGATCGATTAAGATCTTTGTAGCATATTTAGAGTGGCATACACAAATCTTCGGAGATAACCTTATAATTATTTTCAAGGTCCTCAACACCTCATTTAAAAACTTAAACAACCTCTCTCATGCTCAAGCACTCTTAGATATTCTTCAAAGAATTCTCATCTTCATAACTTATATCTTCATAGCTCATTCGAATCATCTTTGAAACTACTTACACAAATCTTTAGAGCATATAATTTATTCTTCAAAGATAACTTATTAAATAATTATACCTACACATACCTTCTCATAGGGTTTAGATAAATCATTACATGTTACTAGACACTTGACATACTTAACTATACTTACTCATGTTGATTGTCAATTATATCACTTAAACTAACATAAGAACATTCTTCAAATAGTATTCTCACATCACTACTCTTCATAAGCAAAAATAATCACTATGATTGGAAATAGAGCTCATAATACACATAAATCAAAGCTTATTGACCAATAATCTTTACAATAACCTTTGAAATCAATGATATTAGATTGATAACAATGATAGAACCATGCACCTTTAGAATAACCTTTAACATCAATGACAACATTAAATACCAAAGCTCAACACTTAATGATTACACTAAACAATATCCCCATTAATCAATGACAATGTCCAATAATCTCCCCCTTTGTCATTGATGACAAACACACTAAGAACCCATGTCAACCACTCTTGATGGAATTCATCTCTTAGACCTAGTTCTTGATCATTCTCATCCTTTTTGATCTTTCTCCCCCTTTGAAATTAATAACAAATATCTTCAACAATTATCATCTATTTCAGAATGAACTCAAAATTTAAGACACATACCAAGCTTAATAAACAACCTAAATGGATCCTCCTCAAACTAAGCATCCTCCATGATTTTCTTAGCTGTAGACATCAAGGGTCACCTATAACTACTAAAGTCAAAATTTATCCCTTTAAGCTTATACTATCTCTCAAAGACACTAGATGGCACATAATCTTCAAAAACTATGGAAACCACATAGCCATTCTCAAAAAATTCTCTCAATCAGATCACTCTCTAAGTTGTTTCATCAAAATCTCAATACATAGAGCCTATGAACAATCTCTCCTTAACTCCATGCATATCAAAAAACAATATCTTTCTTAAATAATAACTTAGAGCTACCAAGATCCCCCTTAGACCAAACATATCTTCATTTAAATAATTAAAAACTTAGATCACTTACCTTTCTTGATATGATGAAGAATATCAAACTCTTGACCACACACAAGGCTATCCCATACTTGACATTAACTATAGAATCAGGGACTCCCCCTTTGTCTTCATAGATCAAACTCAACTAATGACATAAATAGATAAAAAAAGGTTACATCTCACATACCAAATGTTTTCACCTTCATATACTTAATAGTAGTCTCAGATCTCTCATCATGTTACCTTCTACACTACAAACCATAGAGCTATCAATACAAGAATGGATAATATCCATCTTCATCTCTTTGCTTGTACCATAGACAACCTAGAATCTTGTAAAAAATAAATCTTCTTTGAATATAGCTTCATGCTTCTATTGATATAAGATTGTTTTCATGAATCTTAATGGAGCCACCACTTTTCATAGGGTACTAAAACAATATAAACTTAGGAGATTCTAAGATCTCCATACTCTTACAAGACTAAAACTTCTTCAACTTCTATTTGGGCTTGACTGGCACTATATGCTTAATCTCACTATCAACCATTTGATCATCAATGTGAGTTGACAATAATAATTCCTCATTTGAATTCACATCTAAGGCATTCTCTATCTCAGTAAGTAGTCCACTTAAACTTGTAGACTTATCATGACTTATTTTTACTACCTTTAGATTACATATTTTTATTTGCCTTCTTTCTTTTACTCTAGGAGCTTCAAACTTCTTATTTTGACTTGATGCTTTTCTAACTCTATTAGGATAGGATCTTAAAATGTGTCTTACATTATGAAAGATATGAAAACCACCTTATACATACCATTTGACTGATGTGGATTGTGACTCATTCCATAGTTTCATGAGTTCTCATTCTTGGAGAGTCTTCTACATTCTCTTTCTCTATGACCAAACTAACTACATTCAAAATAGTAACCATTGAAATAATTATCATACCTTGTAGCATTGAGTTATCTAATAAGTTTTTTCATGTTGATCTTATTGTCTTCAATAGTACTCTCCTTGAATTGAGATGCCTTATTTTGGTTTTGTTACCAAGACCTATTTTGTCACTTGCAGACTTTTGACTATTCAAGATATCATATAAATCCTTTGTAATCTTTTCAAATTTCACAAAGCTCTTCACCTTTTTAGATGCTTGAAACAAATCCACTTTCAAAGATTCTAATTCAATTTCATACCTAATGCAATCTTCTTCTTTAACATTTAAGATTGTTGTCACAATCTCCATATGGGTTTTTACTTGTTGGATGATCTCTTCATACTCTTTGGAAGTGTTACTTATCCTTTCCTAAAAAAAATGATCTATTCCTCATAGTCCTAAACTAATGAATTTAGTTTCTTGTTATTATTCTTCAAAAGCTTCAACTCTTCTAAGGTACTCATGATCTCAGCTTCAAGATCCACTTTAGATTTTTCTTCTTCATTGTCATAGTATACTTCTTCATCTGATTCTATATCAACCATAAGGACTTTCCCATTTGAATAACCCTCATTGTCTAATTTTAAGCCTATGAACAAAGTTTAAATATTATCATGTTCAAATTCATTACTTTCATCATCATTGTCAGATGTGTCTGAGTCACTTACATCAGATGAGTTATCTTCTTTGGTATATAATATTTTCTTATTCTTGAGTGACTTATTCTTGCCTTCATACTTTCTAAAACTTGTATTGCTCTTATCAAACCTATATGATTTATTATCTATATCATCATTCTTAGTCTTCTACTTATGAGGACACTTGTTTGAAAATTGTCCAATTTTTCCATAGTTAAAACACTTAAATGGAAACTTATCTTTATACTTACCTGGACCTATCTTTAGCTTTCTAGAAAACATGGCAATAAATTCATCTTCATAAATATCTAAATGAACATCATCATTGACATTTTTACCTTGTAACTTCTTCTCTTTTGACTTATTTTCAGCTTTAAAAGTTGTTTCCTTCTTGGGAGGTCTTCCTTCATTGGTTCTCATCTCTAAGGCAGTCAAGATGCTATGAAATCCAACCATCTCTATCTTATCCAAATATTACATATCTTCTACTACAAACACCTTAGAGTTAAACTGAGGAGTTAGTGATCTCAATACCTTTTGGACAATAATAAACTCTTTTTCTTCTTCTCCTAATACTCTAATTATATTAACAACTTCATCAACCCTTAATAGGTAGAGTGCAATGATTTCATCTTAATTCATCTTTAGGATTTCAAACTATCTGCTATGGGTCTATAACTTAGCTAGCTTCACCTTGGTTTTTCCTTTATATATGGTCTTCAAATTTTTCCATATATATTTGGCTAATACACAATGCATTACATTTATAATTTATACCTCTAATAGGCCAAAAATAATGAAATTCATTGCCTTAGAGTTATTTTCACTAGCCTTCTTACCTAAATAGGAGGTGAATTATAACCATCCACAAATAATTACCAAATATCATGTCCTTTTGACATCATATATATCTTTATTTTGATATTTTAAAATGCATATTTAGATCCATTGAACAAGAAAGACTTACTGGTAGAGAAACCACCTTAAGCTTACTGACTAGTCATCCTTGCTTCTTAGGATCTCCTTTAGGATATTAATCCTACTCCATGACCCACTTTGATACTAATTGTTGGAAACAATATTATTTATGGGTGGGTGAATTAGTATTCAAATATTTTCATTCAATTCCACTTAATAATATATGAACCATTCTAATAAGCATATTCATCTTAGCAATCATAAGCACCAAATCATAAAAGAATAAAACACATGCACACAAGTGAAATAAAACCCACTGATGAAACAAATGGAATAAAATTATATAATACAAACACCAATTTTTAGTGAATCACCCACTTCACATGAAGCACCAACCCCAACTAGCTCAATACCAACTCAGCTAGGCTTTAACAAGCACCCACTTGCAAGTAGCCACAAACCCCCTAGATGAATTCACACCAACTCAAAAAATTGATACACATGATAAAATTAAAACAAAATTATTTATCATACAATATATTATTATCTTCTCCTTCAACTCTTCACTCACTTCTATCCCTCTCAAACTAGCCTACAACCTTCTTTGCTCAACTAACCCTCTTCATGGCTTGATTAGGTCTTCTGACCTTGATACTCATATGCATAACCTATGTTAGATATTCATGACACTTATTTTATGGTATTAATGATGTTATTATTCTCACAAATGGTATTTATCATTCACTTATCATCTTCTACGCTCACTCTCTAAGCATACACCAATAAGCCTAAACTGCCTTACTTTTATACAAGTCACTTGATCATATCCTTCTTAGTCAGCCACATACTTAGGTCTTATAATATTAAAATAACATTTCTTAATCATTAATAAATCTATATATTAGGTTGACCATAGCTCAATTATCCCTTACTCTTTTTTTAAACTTTAATGAGACCTAATAGGTCTTCCTAATAACATGTTACCCTTTGATAATACTTGAATCATATAAAAACACCTAAAATGATAATAAAACATCATATTCCACTCAAAATTAAATTATAAAACTTTAATTTACGTTTTTAACACCTTTTAGGTCCAACCACCATTTGAACCCTTTCTCAAATCACTATTCATAAAAGGCATGTACATATACAAAAACTATTTATTAAACAATTAAGGCATATACTCAATTTTTCCAAATAAACATGGAAAAAAGTTACATAATTAGAAACATCATGGCATTAGGGTCATAAAAAACTTCATCTAATGATTCAACTCAGGGTATACAGGCTCAAACTCTTCTCTGCAAGATGCTCACTAAAACCTACCAACTGACTTCAAAACACAATCAAGAAAACATGAAAATCTAAGACATGATTGAACATAATAAAGGGATTGAATGTATGAATAAGATATTATATCATACTCATATCAAAATCCATCAAAAAAATCATAATCTCTAATGGAAACTATTTGTCTTATAGACCAATCTATTGATTTACTCTATCATAAACACTACTCAGTCAGACAAGCCATTTTGGCTTCAATTTTCCAACCTATTACACTAACTTACAAGCTTATGAAAAACATGGATATATTATTCAAGTCCAAAATAAAATCATCAAACACTTTAATAAATCACTCTTACATGAAAACACATCAAGAATCAAATTCTCTCTTCTGCCTAATTTTGTTACTATCTGCACTATTAGGTTTTTGTTAGCGATTGGCCAACATAGATCACCAAATTGTCACACTTGAGATCTATAACCCATATATAAACCTTATTTAAAAAAATATAAGTCTCACACTTTTATCTTCAACCACTTATCAATTTTGACTCAGTCAACTCTATCTTCTACAATAAATTTATGAAAGATAAACACTTTTATGTAGGGTCCATTCACTCACCTGAGAAACCAATTACACCTAGAAATGCCTATGAGAGTTGAATACAATCTCAAATCAATTTTATATCCATACCAAACCATTATGATATATTTAGGACAAGATATTCAACATCAGGTCTTTGTTAGGGTTTTGTGAGGGTTTAGACCATCTTTCAGTCTTAATGATTATTCATAAAACTTAGCTCCTCTATTCAAAAACTAATGATTATAACTTTGAGATAGAACCATTCATAATCTAAAATTAACAACATATATTCTCATTCAAATGTTTTATATGCCAATAAAAACTATGAAAACCTTCTCAGGTAAACAACTCTTCATTCTATGCACTTGAGAAACCTTGAAACACCTTTTCAAGCTTTTCTTGTAAACCATGACTTTAAACTTCATGAAAATACTTTAAAAAACTTGAATCACCCATGTCAATGATCACTTACTCACCCATGTCATGAAAATTAATTCTAATAACTCATCTAGACACTATCTCTCTTTTAATTTTTATGCCTTGACCTATAAGTCTCATTAGGCCTTGAATCTGAACTCCTAGTCACCCTGTAGGCTTCACCTTGAAACTTTCCTATATTATAATGCCTCTTGTGTATGTTTAATAAAACTCATATAATCACTACTCTTTAGATATTTAATATATCATCTTAAAATCTTCTTACAAATATTTAGAGCTCAACTAAGATCTTCATATCATCTTTAGATTTGCATACATAGATCTTCAAAGCTAACCTTATAATAATTTATAAGGTCCTCAACACCTCATGTACAAACTTAAATAACCTATCTCATGATCAAACATTATTAGGCATTCTTTGGAGCATTCTCATCTTCATATCTCATTCAAAGCATCTTTAGAATTGCTTACACATATCTTTGGAGAATATAATTTCTTCTTTGGAGTTCACTTATTTCATCATGCTACCTGCACATACCTTCTCACAAGGTCTAGATAAATCATTAAAAGTTACTATAAACTTGACATACTAACTTGTACTTAGTCATGTTGATTCTCAATTATATGACCTAATCTTACATTAGAATATTCTTCAAATAGTACTCTACATCACTACTCTTCATATGGCAACAACACTCACTAGGCATCAAATCTCATAATATACATACCTTAAAGCTTACTTGACCAAATGTCTTTACAATAACCTTTGACATCATTTGATAACATTAAACACCAAAGATCAACATTCAATGATAATGCTCAATAATCTCCCCTTAATCAATGATAGTGTCCATAATCTCCCCCTTTGTCATTGATGATAAACACACTTAGAAAACTATGTCAACCATTCTTGATGGTAATCATCTCTTGGACCTGGTTCTTACTCATTCTCATCCTTTCTAATATTTCACCCTTTATGATCTTTTATGATCTTTCTCCCCCTTTGACATTAATTAAAAATATCTTCAACAACTATCATCTCTTTTAGGATGAACTTACATTTCAAGACACATATCAGGCTCAATCAACAACCTAAATGTCTCCCCCTCAAACCAAGCATCCTTCATGTTTCTATTAAAAATAGACATCAAGGGTCACTTATATCTACTAAAATCAAACTTTATTCCTTTGATATGATACTATCTCTCAAATATTATAGATGGCACACAATCGTTAGAAATTATATAAACCACCTATGACAACAATTCTCAAAAAAATTCTCTCAATCAGATCACTTTCCTAGTTGATTCATCAAAATATCAACAAATAGAGTTTCTAAACAATTTCTCCTTAACTACATGCATATCAAAAAGAAATGTCTTTGTTGATAAACAACTTAGAGATACCAAGCTCCCCCTTAGACCAAACATATCTTATTTTAAATGATTATAAACTCATATCACTTACCTTCCTTGATATGACTAAAGAAGATCAAACTCTTGACCACACACAAGGTTGTCCCATACTTGACATTAACTACAAAATTAGGGACTACCTTTTTATCTTCATAGATCAAGCTCGACTACCCATATAAATAGATATAGAAATTTGATCTCTCACATACCAAATGTTTTCACCTTTAGATACTTGATAAAATTCTTTGATCTCTCATCGTGTTTCCTTCTACACTTCAAAACATAGAGTTGTCAATATAAGAATGGGTAATATTCATTTTCATCTCCTTGTTTGTACCATAGACAACCTAGAATCTCCTCAAAATAAATCATATTTGACTACAACCTCATGCTTATGATGATAGAAGAATGTCTACATGAAGATTAATGGAGCTACTCCTTTTTATAGAGCACTAAAACAATATCAACTCAGGAGATTCCTAGATCTCCATACTCTTAAAATATTAAACCTTATTCAACATCTATTTGGGATTGACTTGCAATATAGGATTGATCTCATCATCAACCATTTGATCATTAATGTGAGTTGATAATAAACATTCCTTACTTGAATTCACATCTAAGTCATGCTCTATCTCAGTAGGCAATCCACTTGAGCTTGTATATTGGTCATGAATTATCTGTAATACCTTTGGTTTCCATATTTTTATTTATCTTCTTTCTTTCACTCTAGGAGATTCAAACTTTTTTTTTACTTGATGATCTTCTAACTCTATTAGGATAAAATATTACAATGTGTCTTACATTATGACAGATATAAAAGACAACGTTATACATACTATTTGATTGATGTGGTTTATGACTCCTTCCATAGTTCTATGAGTACTCATTCTTGGAGGCTCTTCTACATTTTATTTCTCTATGACCAAACTAACTACATTCAAAATAGTAACCATTGAAATAATTAGCATACCTTGTAGCATTAGGTTATCTAATAGGTATTTTCATGTTGATCATCTTGTCTTCAATAGTCTTATCCTTGACGTGAGATGCCTTCTTTTGATATTCTTTGAAACCAAGACTTATTTTGTCACTTGCTAACTTTTCACTATTCAAGATATCATATAAAGCCTCATTAATCTTTTCAAATTTCACAAAGCTCTTCACCTTTCTATATGTTTGATCAAACTTAGCTTTTAAAAATTCTATTTTAGTTTCATACCTAATGCAATCTTATTATTTAGGCTTTAGGCTCGCTCTCATAATCTCCATATGGGTTTCTACTTGTTAGATGATCTCTTCATATTCCTTAGAAGTGTTTATCGACCTTTCCTCAAACAAACTAATCTATTCCTATAGTCATAAACTAATGAATTCAATTTATTATTCTTCTTATTCATAAGCTTTAACTCTTTTAAGGTACTCATGAGCTTAGCTTCAAGATCCACTTCAAATTTTGCTTCTTCACCATCATAGTATACTTGTTCATTTGATTATATATCAACCATAAACTATTTCTCATTTAAACAACCCTCATTATATGATTTTATGGTTATGAATAAAGTTTCACTATTTTCATGTTTGAATTCATTACTACCATCATCATTGTTAGATGTGTCTAAGTCACTTACATCTGATGAGTTGTCTTCTTTGATATACAAGATTTTCTTGTTCTTGAATGAGTTATACTCATCTTCATACTATTTGAAACTCTTCTTTCTCTTATTAGACTTATATGATTTCACTTCTATATCATCATCCTTAGTATTTTGCTTATGAAGACACTTGTTTGGAAAATGTCCAATTTCTCCATAATTGAAACACTTAAATGGAAACTCACCTTTGTACTTACTTAAAACTATCTTTAGCTTTCTATCAAATATGGTAATCAATTCATCATCATCAATATCTAAATCAATATCATCATTGGCCTTCTTGCCTTGTGTCTTCTTCTCTTTTACTTCTTTTCATCTTTGAAATCTATTTTCTTCTTGGGAAATCTGCCTTCATTGTTTCTCATTTCATAAGCAATCAAGATGCCATGAAGTCCATCTTGATCTAGAATTCAATTTAGAAAAGTTTCCAAATCATGATAAAACCTCTTTCATAAAGTAGAGCTCATCGAGAGCTTTTTCATACTTCTTTTAGATCACAAAATAGAGTCTGGATGCTTAAGTTATAGGCTACTGAAGTTATTTTATGACAAGGAAAATAAGGAGGTGTCACAATGCGTGGTGTAATTTGAATGTGACAAGTGGACCAATCCCTTATTGACAAGTGGCAATACATTTTTATACATTCATGTAAAAATTTGGTTTGGTGTTTGGTTTCAACCTTTGGTCTTTGACAGGTGGTCATATGGAGAACCATGGGCCCCACTATTGGCTCGCTAGGGGCCCTTAGTGAGGATCAACACACTTGATTAAGGAGGGGTTCCTTGGCCTCCATCTCATAATAAAATACATTTCCATTTGATTTTAAACCTATATTTTGTACCCACTGGGTGCCTGTGGGACAATTCAATTAAGTGTTTTAAATAGCTTATAATTTTTCCTTGGTAATACTTTGTAATTACCAAGCAATCCCCATTAAGCCACATGGAGAACCAACACTTACCATGAAGGCCCTGCCAACTCATATTACTGAGTCAATACATTACCACCATTGGTTCGAGACCAAAGGGACCGGATGTCAGGTTAACCATGCCACGTCTAAGTATTATGTTCAGTCTCCAAGATTGGCATGAGGCATCAGTTTGGATATAGCTTGAACAAAAAGGCATGTGGTGTGACTAAAGCCACGACCATCTATCTTCATCTTAGGCTATATTAAGCCTATTCTATCATCTTATTCGATGAATGTGGGATAAAGGATGTGGCTAAGCTCAAAATCATACGCAATGGTTGGAATGAAAGATTTTTTAAAGCATGGTGACCTTCCCCACCCACCATTTGTGGGATAAAATATATCATCGACATTTCAAAATAGACATTCAAGTCTATTAAGAACCCAATGGCTTTCATAATCCTGTCAATGTGGGATTAAAAAGGATAAGTCAAGTGCCTAAATAAAAGGCTAAATACTTGAACCATGGATCTCCCATGTAAAAGGGATGGGTCTTGACCAACCAAGCTATGGACTTGGAAGTGATTTAAAAGGAGTGAACTTGTATTTAAAGGGAAGCTTCTGGCCGACTATGTCTAGGAGAATTATAGACCCACTTACAGTATTTGGTCATTTTAGAGCCCTTAGAGGCCGAACCAGAGCTCAGAGTAAACTACAAACTTGTTTATAATTCTGATATGCTTTACGAAGTATATTCATTTGCCCATTTTGGAGAGTTAGTGATGTCATTCTAAGCTACATAAGTTTCCAATTTTGATTTGGAGAAGCCTCTGCATGTGATTTAGGAAGGTGAAGGATGAGCTAAGTTAGCCAAGGTCTTTTGAAGGTTTGAAACACTATTTTTGTAGAGAGTAGATCTATTTTGTTGATTTTAAGTATTATTTTGGCTTGTAAATTTAACAACATTAATGGATCAGTTTGATAAGAACCTAGGGACGTAGGAATTCTGAACCCCATAAACAATTTATGTGTTTTGATCTTTGAATTCATTTTTGCATTTTAGTTTCAGTTAATTTGTAGATTATAATTTCATGTTTTTAATTAGATGCAAAATTTAATCATTTGATCATTTACAGGAAATTGAGTAAATCAAGAATTTGAAAAATCTAACGGTTTCAATGGGTAATTGATGTGAACTTCAAATTCACCTTTATTTTAATTTTGAAACTTGATTTGAATTAGATTTTAATCACTCCAACGTTATAAAGTTGAGAAATTTCTACATCCAATTCTATTTCATTTAAGGAATTGAGTAATTATCAGATCTTAGTAAACGTCATTTATAAAATGTAGTGAAGTTCCTACTGGTGTTTATGGATCAAATTTTGGTATCAGAGCAATTAGAAAGTAGGGATATCTTCTGATTATGATTTGGTAGTTGCTTTTAGTTTATTGGTTATCAATATGACCCGATTAGATTTCAGTGTGTAGTTGTGGAATTAGTGTATTTGTAGGAAACCATGGGCAAGTTATCACATAAAGCTAAGATGGAAGAGCTTGAAGCCATCAATACCCAAATTTAGGGTGATAATGCATTCTTAAGATGCAAGTTCTACTCCCTTGAAGTGCAAGTTTAAAGTTTAAAATTAGAGGTTGAATCTAAGGATGATCTCTTGATCAAATTGCAATGTGGTGAACCAAAGAAGGCAATACCTTCTACTTTAGATGTAGAGACTATGACTGAATGCACTGTAAGTTATTCACGAAGTAATTCATTTTCTTATTTCCATTCAAATTTGAATCTAAGTAATGATGATTTTGGTAGTTTTGAACAACACACTAAGGGTATAAGATCTAAATTATTGATGAAAATGGGCTTTAATATAAGAGGTCTTGGTTGAGATGACCAAGGAATTACTGACCCAATACAAGTAGAGCATAGATATCTTCATGAGGTTTGGGTTACACTAGCGAGCACGTGGATATTGGAGAAACTTCCTCCATGGCTAAAAGAAGACAAGATTCTAATAGAAAAGGTTCAAGGCCACTATTAGAGCATGTGCAGTGTAAGAGGACACATAGATGAGGTATTGAGATTCCACCTCCTAGTTCTTACACTAGAGTTATCACTAAATCTTCTGATCCACTTATTATGTTTAAGAAATTTAGAGTTAACATTTGAAAGATGATGTAATCATTTCATTGTACTTTTTGTGGGATGCATAACCATAGTGTTGCATTTTTTTGGAAGAGACATGCTTTGTTTAAGTAGATTGTAGCTATTAATAACAATTCTCATCATGGCAAAGCGAGAAGAGGTAAAAGGGAGACATCACCTAAGAAGGTTTTATGCACTCATTGCATATGAGTGGACATCAAATTGATCATTATTTTAAACTTCAATCATCTTCTCATTCTAGAAATGGTAAAATGAAGATGATTTATCAACCTATTAATAAGGTCAATGAAGTTAAATCAATCCATAATGATGTTAAGGAATCCACTAAGGAAATCAAGCTAACTAGTTATAAAAATTGATTAAGTGGATTTATAATGTATTTATTTTTCAAAGCATTGTTAATAATTCTCTTAAGGGAAATAAAAATATTTGATGATGAATTAGTAGAGCATGTGAGAACACTTTGAGATAGGTTCATCATTCGAAGTATTTCAATTCTTATGTTGAATAGCTCTATGTTTTTTTTAGAATCTCCTATTTATGTTGTGTGAATTATCTAGAGGACTTGAACTCTTTGATCAATTGGAGATAATAGCAGAATGCATGTTGTAGGTTGAGTTAATTCCTTACAAAACTTGTCTCATATTTGACTACTATTTTGGGAATATATCTATTTTTGGCACATGGATTTATAGATGCATTGTAAGACCCTATGGGCATGTTTGAATGTTAGGCAATATACACTTTATGTTGTTTACATTTGCTTAGCATATAATTCCCATACTAGGGCATTGTAATGCAACATGTTCACAACATTTACTGTATATTTCAGCATTAACAAACTTATTTTGTAGTTATATTGGGAATTGTTTCAATTTATTGATAGTTCACCGCTTTACATGATGTGACATGGGCATACAATTTTGGTATGTTGTGATCATTTTATTGGTAGTTACATATTCCTTTACTCATGCCATGTTTTAGGCATTTTCACTTGAGTTTTGAATCATTTATTTTTCCAATATTTATCTCTTGCTATGATTGAGTTCTATTTAATGTGATACAATAGACTAGTTATCAGATTTTAGGAGATAGTAGACTTTTGGAGACCAAAAGCCTCTTTTGTAGGGAGGTGTGATCTAGAGTTTAGTTTAGAAAAGTTTCCAAATAGTGAAAAAGCCTCTTGCACAACATAGAGCTCATTGAGAGCTTTTTGGTGCTTCTTTTAGATCACAAAATGGAGTCTAGATGCCCAAGTTATAGGCTACTGAAGTTATTTTATGATAGGGAAAATAAGGTGTCACAACACATGGTGAAATTTGAATGCGATAAGTGGACCAATCCCTTGTTGACATGTGGCAGTATGTTTTTATACATTCATGAAAAAATTTAGTTTGGTGTTTAGTTTCAGCCTCTGACCTTTGACAGGTGATCATATGGAGAACTGTGGGCCTCAATATTGGCTCACTAGGGGCCCTCAATGAGGGTCAACACAATTGATTAATGAGGGGTGCCTTGGCCTCCATCTCAAAATGAAATACATTTGCATTTGATTTTAAACCTATATTTTGTACCCATCAGATGCATGTGGGACAATTCAATTAAGTGTTTTTAAATAACTTATAATTTTTCCTTGGTAATACTTTGTAATTACCAAGAAATCGCCATTAAGCCACATGGAGAACCAACACTTACCATGAAGGCCTTGCCAACTCATATTACTGAGTCAATACATTGCCACCATTGGTTCAAGACCAAAGGGACTAGATGCCAAGTTAACCATCCCACATCTAAGTATTATGTTTGGTCTCCAAGATTGGCATGAGGCCTCAGTTTGGATATAGCCTAGACAAAAAGGAAAGTGGTGTGATGGAAGCCACAACCATCTATCTTCATCTTAGGCTATATTAAGCCTATTCTATCATCTTCTTCGATGAATGTGGGATAAAGGATGTGGCTAAGCTCAAAATCATAGGTAACGGTTGGAATGAAAGACTTGTTAAAGAATGATGACCTTCCCCACCCATCGTATGTGGCATAAAATATATCATTGACATTTCAAAATAGACATTGAAGTCTATTAAGAACCTGACAACTTTCATAATCCCATCAACGTGGGATTAAAAAGGATAAGTCAAGTGCCTAAATAAAAGGCTAAATAATTAAACTGTAGACCTCCTTTGTAAAAGGGATTGGTCTTGACTGACCAAGATATGGACTTGGAAGTGTTTTAAAAGGAGCAAACTTGTATTTGAAAGGAAGCTTCTGGCCGACTGTGTATAAGAGAATTATAGATGCACTTATAGTATTTGGTCATTTTAAAGCCTTTAGAGACTGAACTAGAGCTCAAATTAAAATAAAAACTTGTTTAGAATTCTAATATTCTCTATGCAATATATTCATTTTCACATTTTGGAGAATTGTTGATGTCATATTAAGCTATGGAAGTTGCCAATTTTGATTTGGAGAAGCCTTTGTGTGTGATTCAGGAAGGTGAAGGATGAGCTAAGTCAGCCAAGGTCTTTAAAAGGTTTGAAACACTATTTTTTTAGAGAGTATATCTATTTTGTTGATTGTAATTATTATTTTGGCTTGAAAATTTAGTAACATTAATGGATCAGTTCGATAAGAACCCGTGGATGTAGGAATTCTGAACCCTGTAAACAATTTATGTGTTTTGATTTTTAAATTCATTTTTGCATTTTAGTTTCAGTTAATTTATAGATTATAATTTTATATTTTTAGTTATAATGCAAAAATTAATCATTTGATCATTTATAGGAAATTGAGTAAATCAGGAATTTGGAAAATTTGACGATTTCAATGGATAATTGATGTGAAATTTAAATTCACCTTTATTTCAGTTTTAAAACTTGATTTGAATCATATTTTAATCACTCCAACATTATAAATTTGAGAATTTTTTTCATCCAATTCTATTTCATTTAAGGAATTGAGTAATTATCATATCTTAGTAAATGTCATTTATAAAAAGTAGTGAAGTTCCTACTGGTATTGACGGATCACATCCATATCTAATTTATCCAAATCTTGCATCTCTTATACTACAGACACCTTAGAGTCAAACTTAGGAGTTATTGATATCAATACCTTTTGGACAATAGTAGACTCTTTTAATTTTTATCCCAATCTTCTAATAATATTGACAACTTCATCAACCCTCAATAGGTATTAGAGCATAATAGTTTCATCTTCATTCATATTTAGGCTTTCAAACTATCTTCTATGGGTCTAAAACTTAGCCATATTCACCTTGGTGTCTTCTTAAGAGATGGCCTTCGATTTTCCAATATATCTTTGGATTATACATAATGCATTACCTTTATAAGCTCTACCTCTGATAGGCCATACATAATGACATTCATTACCTTGAATTTATTTTCACTAGACTTATTACCTGTTGCATCTATTGGTAAAATAGGAGGTGAATTATAACCATCCAAAAATGACTACCAAATATAATATTCTTATGAAATTAGATATATATTCATTCTGACATTCCAAAAAGCATAGTTAGATCCATCGAATAATAAAGCCTTAATAGTAAAGAAACCACCTTGAGCTTATTAACTAGTCATCCTTGCTTCTTAGGATCTCCTTTAGGCTATCAAGCCTAATCCAAAGGACTTGATCTAATTCCAATTGTTAAAAATAAGATCAATGAGAGGAGGGGGTGAATTAATATTAAAAACTTTTCATTTAATTCCACTTAATCATATATGAACCATTCTAACAATCATGTTCATCTTAGCAAGCATAAACACCAAATCATAAAAGCATGAAAAACATGAATACAAATTATACATGGGAAAACCTCAAGGGGAATATAACCCACTAATGAAGCAAATGGACTACAATCCTAGAAGACAAACATCAATATTTATTGAAGCACCCACTTCATATAGAATACCAACCCCAACTAGTTCAGTATCAACTAAGCTAGGTTTTATCAAGTGTCCACATATAAGGAGGAATAGAAACCTAAAATTTGCCACCAATGGCTTCATACTAGACTTTAGACTGATTCTTACCAACATTTGAAAATTAAGCCTAAGAATCTCTAAAAATCTTAAATTTAGATTTATAACATTTAGTTTGGCCTATAAACCTATTAAATGGGGTAAATGCACACATGAATTAATTCAAATCTTAAAAACTTTAAAAAAACTAAACTAAATTAATTAACATATAAAACCAAATCAAATGCCGAGTTGAATTATCTATGAGCAATTCATGAATTATCAAAAATGGAAATTAAAAAATCAAGAATATCCTAGGAATTCATAATTACCTTTTGTGAGTTGTCATTTTTAGAAAATATCTAGAAATATCTCAACATGCTTATACATTGATAATCATGAACATTTGACACCTTTTAACTCTACTTGGGTTAATTAACTCACTAAGGTTAGGTTTAAACCCATTTCAAGATCTAACTACACTCTAACTCACCTTGGGTTGGGGTTAGTTCCTAAACCTATAAATACAAGCATATGCCTTTTCATTTAAAGATCTTGATCATAGTAAAGTTTTAATACATGATTTAGTGTATGATTTAAAGCTATAGAGTTATAATGTCAAAATCACAAGCCAAATCCAACCTCAAGCCATAAGCCATAGTGTCAAGGAGAGAAGGAGATAGCCAAAATCCATTACCATAGACTTCTTTAGCACAAGCTGAGCAAGCCAAATGAACGCATCATTTAGAGCATTGAAGGAAGGTAAGGAATTTGTGAATTCTTTGTATTTTATTTGAGATTTATCATTTTTTATTTTATTCACTAATCTCTCCTATGATCTAGGTAAGTAAGTGTTATACATGTTAGTGTGTTTTATTGAAGTTTTATTACTTATTCTAACACATGATCTAACCACCCTTCTTAGATTCTTTGATCATAAATGGTATGCCCGATGGGATAATGAAAACCCTAGGTAGAAAAGAGATGAAGATGTAGTGCATAAATCATCAAATAGATGTTTGAATATAATAAAAATTATATTTTTGTATTTATTTTTTCCATATTTCTAATTTTTGAACTAACTTAAATCTACACAGAGATTGATACTAGTCGAGCATAACCAACATTAGTTTTTCCAAACCATCATCCATCGTACCCAATTGAGATTGGTTCTGGGTGACTGGCATCAATTAGGTTGTAGGGGAAAATGGGTAACAAAACTTTGATTTTGAATATTTTTGGCATTCATAATTATTGTTTATTGGTTTCATTAGCTTTTATACTCTCTACCTATATATCTCCTTGTAGGTTTTGAGAAGTTTGAAACTAACCATTAAGTAACTAAGGTGTTTAGAATCATGTTAGTTTTGACTTTAGGTTCACAAGTGATCAACATCAGTCTTAATCAACTAGTATTAGTTATTTACAACCATCATCAATTCTCTATGAGATCGACTAACATCAGTCACCTTATAATTGACATTGATCACAGATGACTGACATCAATCTCTCTATTTTTTAAAATAAAAACCTAAGAGTTACTTTTTGAATGTTTATTTTCTCACCATTGATTATGATTCTAAGTATAAGGATACTATCTAACCATTTCAAGGACAAGGTATGATTGGAACACAAATTTACAAGTGTCGGATTAGGAAAATTTCATTTTAGGTGTTTAAAATGAATTTAGATAAGTCATTCACACTTTTTTTGGTGCTAAAATAAACTCGTTAAATCTTAAACATTTGATCTTTGGTGCTTAAAAGGAATTACAATTTCTAATGTTTTTAAACATTTCATTTTTGATGCTTAAAATGAATGCTTAGTCTTGAACACTTCAATTTGGTGCTTAAAAATAAATTAGGCTAAATCTTGAACATTTGGTGTTGGAAATATCATCATTGGTGTCAAAATTCTAGCTTTAGTGATAAAGGCCCCATTATATTTAATGGTGTTTTTAATATTCATATCTTGAATAATGTGAGTTATTATTTATTTAATATTAAAAAATATATTTTTGGTTGCATATAAGTCAAAAGAGGGACCATATAGAAGTCAAAGAGTCACAGGTAAAGATAAAAGAGGAATGGGATGAATTTTCTCATGAAGAGTCATCTTGAGGAATTCTAAGAGTCACTGTGTGAAGACAAAAGAGGGTATGGCACATTTTTTTATGAAGGGACACTTTGAAGAATAAGAAAAGTCATAAAGATATAGACAAAAGAGGAAATGATGCATTTGCTTATGAAGGGTTAGCATGTGACTTTTCAAATGTAAGGATACAAAGGGTCATGCAAGTTTGGTGCCATGTTCTGTGAGGATTGAAGCGTCATAAAGGTTGAATGCCAAAGGTCATTTGGAGAGCTATAAATAGAGGCTTGAGAAGCTATTTTAAATATGCAAGAGAGTGTATGGTTTGTATTTTTTTTAGAGGAGAGAAAAGAAAGAGCTATTGTAGATTTATATCATTTGTTGAGTAAGCAACATTGAGAGATAGTTGTGTTTTATACACAAGAGGGGTTTGTGCTCATAAATATTTAAAAGGGGTTTGTGCTCTTGTGGGTTGGTGCTCACAAATAGTTTATGTGTTGGTGTTCATCAAAGGGGTTGGTACTCCTACAAGTTGGTCCTTTTGAACTTTGTAATTTGAGGTGGTACTCATTCATATACTTGAGATTGTTCTTCATGGTTTTTCTCACTTTAGGTTTCCACGTAAAAATACTCTCTCTCTCTCTCTCTCTCATGTGGTGCATGTTATTTTTTTAGTTTTATTCCATATCTTGAATGTGTGATTAAGTGGTTAAATAATTAATTACATTAAGTAAAAGATATATAATATACTGACTTACCCCCATCTCAATATATTTCATGCTTAACAATTAGTATCAGAGCAAGTTCTTTTTGAAAAAAAATTACAACTTGAAGGTAGATTGGGGAAAGCACAATGGCTAGATCACATGAAGGTTTTTATACAAATAAGGCACCTTTGTTTGGTGGGACAAATTATCCTTTTTGGAGCATAAGGATGAGGACTTATTTGATGGCCCTTGGATTCAACATTTGGCAAGTAGTGGTGGAGGAATATGAAGATCCATGAGAAGGTAAGTAAAAATAATTTTAAAGCTTTAAATGCTATTTTATGTAGTTTATGTGAATCAGAATTTGTTAAAGTTATGCAATGTAAATCTTCTCATGAAACTTGGTTAAAACTTAAGAATATTTACAAAGGTGATGGAAAGGTTCAACAAGATAAGCTTCAGACTTTTAGAATATAGTTTGAGAGTTTGAAGATGGAAGAGGAAGAAAATATAGAAAGTTACCTTTTGTGGGTTGATCAAATAGTTAATCATATTCAAGGTCTTGGAGAAAAGTTAGAAGAATCAATTATGGTAAAAAAGGTTTTGAGATCTCTACCATTGAGATATGACGCAAAAGTTTTAGTGATTGAAGAGATGAATAATTTAGCCCAAATAAAGATGGATGAGCTACATGGTATTCTTATGGTATATTAGATGTGGATCAAATAAGAGAAACCCTTAATGAGAGAAGCTACTTTCAAGACATCAAAGAAAGAGAAGGCTAAGATTTAAGAATCAAGTAAAAATTCTAGAAATGATGAAGATGAAAATGGATCTCTATTCATTCACAAGATGAAAAAGGGCATAGGTAAATATCAAGGAAAATTACCTTTTAAATGTTTTAATTATGGAAAGATTAGACATTTTGTAGCTAAGTGCCCAGATAAGGGTAATGGTGACAATGAATAAGAAAAGACTACACATAAGAATAATTTCAAAGTAAAATTAAATAATGGATTTGAGAAGAAGAGTTTGTATTCTAAAGATCCTAGTTCAATCAAAGATAGTGGAGTCAGTAATTCAGAAGAAGAAGAGATTCTATTGATGGCCATACATGAAGATGCCTCTACAAGAAAAAGTATATATGATCAACAAGAAGATTATGATGAAGCCAAAGTGAATATGAAAGGATAACACATTTTTTCCTTAGAAGAGTTAAAATCACTTGAGAAAAAGAATCAAAGATTAAAGCTCTAGATCGAGAAAAATTAAAAGGAGTCAAAGGAAATAATTGAAGATCTACAAGCAAACTTAGAAGAAGCTAAGAAGAATGAAAAAAATCTAATGGAATAGTTGTAAAAAGTAAGTGAAGAATGTGAAAGTTATGTTATTGAAATTGCTTATTTAAAATAATATCTTGAGAAAATAAATAAAGCAATCAATGATAGAGTAGCCAATGATTCAAACTTTGAGAATAACACATATATGTTGAATAAGATATTATAAAGTCAAAGATCAAAGTTAGATAAGATAGGTATCAAATTTGAAACAGAGAAATGGGAGGCCACTAACAAGGTTAACATAGAAAAAGGAAAGAGATATGTTGAAGCTATTACAAAAGAGAAAACAAAAAGGGAAGAAGTTAAAAATACAAAGGACATCTCAAACAAAGAAGGTTGGAAGGAACAAAGCTACAAAAGGAAATTAGGTCAGAATTACACAAATAGGTCCTATTTTTATGGTTACTATTTTTATTGTAATGGATATGGTCATGATAAAATAGAATGTCAAAAAAAGGATAATAATTTCAAAAATAAGGAGAAGGAAACTCATGCAGAGTCAAGCAGAAGCCACAAGTCTTTTGCTCCTCTATCAGGCTTTAATGAAGTGGCCATAATATGTTACAAGTGAAATAACTTTAGACACATAGCTTGGTATTGTAGAAGCATGTTTGAGTCAGTCAAGAAAGACTAGAGTTTCAAGGATCCATTCATCAAGAAGAAAGTTTGGACATGTTCATGGTAGAACAAATAACTTGAAAAGTCTATGTTGGTCCAGATAGCTTTGCATGCAAGAAATGAAGAAAAACCATGGTTCATTAATATTGGATGTTTGAGGCACATTATAGGAGACACGATTAATTTCATAACCTTGAAAAAGATAAATGGTGGCATAATGAAATTTGGAGATAATACTACTACCAAAATTGCTAAAAAAGGCACACTAAGTTTGGATAATGATAGAACTAAAACTAAAAATATTTTGTATGTAGAAGATCTTAAGCATAATATTTTGAGTGTAATTCAAATGTGTGATCAATGGAACACATTAAAATTTTATGCATAAGGTTATGAAATTAGGATAAAATATTCATATGTGTTGGTTATAGATGCTCATAGAATAGGCAATAATTTGTATATGTTATTAGATATCAAAGGTCAAATATGTTATTTGAGATAGATTGAAGAAAGTTGGCTATGTAACAGGAGATTGGGACACATAAATTTTGATAATATTGTCAACATCAGCAAGAAGCAAGTATTCAAAATCCTTTCAAAGATTATAAAGACATCCAACATGCTTTGTGAACCTTGTTAGCATGGGAAGCAAGCCATAAGGTGGTTCAAAACAAAAGAGTACTCAACCACTTAGATGTTAGATCTTATTCACACTAATTTTTTTTGACCTAAGAGAACTCAAATTACTCAAGGTGATAAATATTTCATGTTGCTTATTGATGATTTTTTCTGTATAAAAATCAAAAGCTTTTAGACATTTCAAAGCATTCAAAGCATTAGTTAAGAATAAAACCAATTTGAATATTAAGTGCCTAAGATCAGATCAAGGAGGAGAATTCATGTTAGATTAGTTTAGTGAGTATTGTGAAGACCATGGAATAAAGAGACATTATTCAATAGCTAGAAATCCATAGAAAAATTGAGTAGTTGAACAGAGAAATATAACAGTTCAAGAGATGACGAGGATAATGCTAAATGAATCCAACATACAAGATAAATATTGGAGAGAGGTAGTTTCTATAATAGTGGATATTTATAATAGATAATTACTGAGATTTAATAATGACAAGACTGCTTATGATCTATGGAAAGATAAACTATCAATAGTTGATTATTTTAGAGTTTTTGGTAGTAGATGCTTCATAAAGAGAACTAATGAAAAACTTGGTAAGTTTTAATCCAAAGAAGATGAAGGTATATTTCTTAGTTATTATTTCAAAATTAAAGCTTATAAATGTTATAACAAAAGAACCAAGAAAATAATTGAAAGTGCAAAAGTTAGGATAGAAGAAGATGGAACACAAAGAATCAGTGATCCAATAGACATTCTTGAAATCATTGAAGAGGAAGATTTTGAAGAATTAGATGAAGATGAGATGAAGGAGAAAAAAGACACCAAAACCCCATCCAAATATGTCTAGTGAAATCATAATGCAAGTGACATCATTAGGGACATAAATTAAGGAATTCACACTAGAAGAATGATGGTAAGTGAATCTAAGCAAGTTAATTTCTCTTTGTTATCCAAAATTCAGCCTAAAACATTTTCAGAAGCTAGACATGATAAGCATTGGGTTAAGGCAATGGATGAATAATTAAATCAAATAGAAAATAATGATACTTGAGAATTAGTGCCTAAACCAAAATATCCTAATGTGATAGGAAGAAAATGGGTTTATAGAAATAAGTTGAATGAAAATGGAGAAGTGACCATAAATAAAACAAGATTAGTATGTAAAGGATATGCTCAGATTGAGGGAATATATTTTGAATAAACTTTTACACCAGTGCCAAGGTTAGAGGCTATTAGAATATTTGTTGCACATGTTGTATTTAAAAATTTCAAAGTGTTTTAGATGGATGTCAAATCTATCTTCCTAAATGGGAATCTAGAAGAAGAGGTCTACATTGAGTAGCCTGAGGGATTTATTCTCTCAAATGTTATTAGCCATGTATGCAAATTGAAGAAAGCACTGTATGGATTAAAACAAGCTCCCATTGCTTGGTATGCAAGACTTGATAAGTACATATAAGATCAAAGTTTAAAAATAAGATTTGTTGATAGTAATATCTACATCAAAATAAAAGGTGAGCATCAATTGATTGTTGTGGTATATGTTGATGACATAATTTTTGGAGGAAACATTTAAAAGTTGATAAAAGAATTTTTTGATAATATGAAAAAATAATTTGAGATGTCTGTACTTGGAGAATTGTCATTTTTCTTAGGATTGTAAATATTTCAATTAGACAAAAGAATTTTCATATCTCAAAGTAAATATGCCAAGGAAATGTTGAATAAATTTGGTTTTGAAGATTGTGCACCAGTTGGTATACCAATGAGTATAAGAAATAAGGTGAGAAAGGATGAATATTCACCCATTATAGATCAATCTTTGTATAGATCTATGATTGGTAGTCTTTTATATTTTATAACATCAAGGCCAGACATTATGCATGTAGTAGGTATGCTTGCAAGATATCAATCAGCTCCAAAATATAGCCATGTTTAGTTGGTGAAGAAAATATTTAGATATATCAAGGGGACATTGTATTATGGATTATAGTATCCCATGGGTAGAGATTTCACTTTGGTTTCTTATATAGATTCAGATTGGGTAGGTTACTTGGATGATAGAAAAAGTACAAGTGGAGGAGCTATCTTCCTTGGTGATAGCTTAGTATCATGGCTAAGCAAGAAGCATAACTTGATATCACTTTCTATAGATGAATCAGAATATATTTTAGTAGTATTACATTGTACTTATGTGCTTTGGAGGAAGCAAACTTTGGAAGATATCAAGGTAAAATATGATGAACCTATTTTTATTTTTTATGACAAAATAAGTGATATTAATATTTTGAAGAATATAGTGATGCATTCAAGAACAAAATATATTCCCATTAGATATCACTTCTTGAGAGAGTAGGTTGTAGATCAATAGGTTAAGATGGAATATATCAATACTATAAACTAGATTGTAGATATTTTCACATAGGCACTACGAAAAGATAGATTTGAGTATCTTTAGGAGAAGTTGGGAGTAATTTCTTTTACTTCCTACCATTGAGGATTAGCATCAATTGAGGTGGAGATAAGTGTTATCTCCAAGATAGGCCCTTTTCCATTGACGTCAAAGAGGAAGAAGGATAGGTACAGGTACATATATAGGTACATGTGTAGAAATAGGTACAGGGAACAAGTATAGGTTGCTACAGTAAGGGGGAGATACTATATGCTTTTTTGATGGTAGTATGTGTAGGTTGACATGTACAATATAGGTTTTAGGCTGTGGTAGTTTTAGTTTGAGGTTGCCATCAATGACAAAGGGGAAGATTGCTGGAAATATTGCCATTGATGTTAAAGGTCTAGCTTTGGTGATAAAGGCCCCATTGCATTTAATGGTGTTTTTAATATTCATATCTTGGATAATGTGTGTTAATATTATTTAATATTAATGAATATATTTTTGGTTGCATATAAGTCAAAAGAGGGCCCATGGAGAAGTCAAAGAGTCACAGGGTAAAGACAAAAGAGGAATGGGACACATTTTTTTATGAAGAGTCATCTTGGAGAATTCCAAGAGTGACCATGTGAAGACAAAATAGGGTATGGTGTATTTTTCCATGAAGTGGCACTTTGAAGAATAAGACAAGTCACCTATATAAAGACAAAAGAGGAAAGGATGCATTTACTTATGAAGGGTCACCATGTGAATTTTCAAATGTAAGGATACAAAGGGTCATGAAAGTTTGGTGCCAATTTCCATGAGGATTGAAGGGTCACAAAGGGTGAATGCCAAAGGTCATTTTGAAAGCTATAAATAAATGCTTGAGAAGCCATTTGAAATATGCAAGAGACTGCATGGTTTGTATTTATTTTAGAGGATAGAAAAGTAAGAGATATTGTAGAGTTATATCATTTATTAAGTAAGCAACATTGAGAGATAGTTTTGTTTTGTACATAAGAGGAGTTGGTGTTCCTATGGGTTGGTGATCACAAATATTTTTAAGGGGTTTGTCATCACAAATCTTTTCAAGGGGTTGGTGCTCTTGTGGGTTGGTGCTCACAAATAGTTTCTATGTTGGTAATCGGTAAAGGGGTTGGTGCTCCTACAAGTTGGTGCTCATTCATATAATTGAGATTGTTCTTCATGTTTTTTCCCACTTTGGGTTCCACATAAAAATCTAGTGTCTCTCTCTCTTGTGTGGTGCATGTTACTATTTTAGTTTTATTGCATATCTTTAATGTGTGATTAATTGGTTAAAGAAAAGAAATCAGATTAAGTAAAAGATATATAATAAATTGATTCAACCCCCCGCCCCCCCCCCCCTCTTAGTATTTTTTGTGCTTAACATTTGGGTTTTAGTGCTTAAAATGAACATAGGTGTTTTTTCTTAAGTTATCTTGCACAATTTCTTTCAAGATTTCACACTTAATCCAAGGGGTCAAGTAAAGAACTTAATTAAACATTTCAATTAATGCATGAATTAACATTCACTTATATTTAAAATTCATTTAAAATGTTTATTTTAACTTGATTTTTTATTTTTATAAAATGAATAGCACATGTATGTTCTTCCCCCATCCCTTATAGGGAACTTGGGTGACCAAAAGTGACTTTTCATTGCATTTTTACTTATTCTAAAGTGTGGAAAGAAATTTTTCTAGGATCTCTCCAAAACCTATTCATGGGTGTCATTATTACCCATTCATTTAACCAATCTATGTTGGTATCAATTCTTACCAGGGTAGTATCCAAGGCTATTTGTGTAAGGCACTTATTAGTTTCAAGTTAACAGTACTATTTTGGGTTATTTTGATGTTGTGCTAATCAAGTCTATTTACAAAATCTAAAATAATGCTAAAAGTAAACAATCTCATAGGAAATATAAACAAACTAAACTATACTAAATTGAAGAATCTAGAAACAATCACACATTGTTACAAAATAAACTCACTCAAACTAAGTTTTAAATTCACACTTATAGAATAAAATAAATATCAAATTCATACTCTCATAATTAAAGTTGTAGTAATTTAAAATAATAATTAAATTCTTATGCTAAATTGAAAGTAACACATCAATTATCTAATCTACCCTATAGGCTATAAATCTTAATTATACCCCCCCCCCACACACACACACATCTCAATTAAAATAAATAATAAATATCTTTATAAATACCAAAATAAATCTTCCTATCTCCTTAGGGAGTAGGCCCTTGCTCACACTCAAATTTAGGTTTGAATTAACTTAGCCTTAAGATGTTACTTTAACACATGAATTGAAAGAGTAAACTGCTAGAAATATTTTTGTATTTTAAAAAATAACCAAAATTACAATATCTATGTAATTATACATATATCCCATATCCAATATGGATCTATCCTTTTATTATATGTGAAAGAAACTATCTATCCCTATAAACCAGGTAACAACTTGACTGATTTGAAACAAAAAGATATTCTAAATAGATTAGGAGATATAGCTAAAATAGAATAATGTTACAATGAGATTTACAAGGAATCAGAAGATCCAAATGAGATAAAAACTACCATTCTTAACTATATTTAGTGACCAAATTAATACATATATGATATTCATATCTTCTATCATTATAGTTACAACATAGAACAACTTCCAAAAATGGAAGACCAAAAATAACTAGGAATTTATTTATATACATGAACAAAAATAGAAATATCAAAAGGAGTCTTCTAGATTATCATGATGAAGGTGGAAAAGTTGTTTAAACACTTTGGAACATGTTATGATCAATTCTAGATTGAACTATGTCAATCTGTAAAAAACATATGGTAATCCATAGCTACCTATTGAAATCCATAGCTTATTGGTGAAATCCATTCCTGACTAGTGAAATCTATAATAGGCTAACAAAATCCATAGTTGACTGATAGAATCTGTAGCTATGCTTTAGATGATTAGTTATATGTCTTAGAACATATTTGTCTTCATGAAAGCTTGTCAAACCCCTTATTAGATGATACTATTACATGTAAATATTAAAATGTGAAGACTAAAACATGCACAAGGTTAGAATATAAGTCAAATAAGATTTACTTAGAATTACATGAATTTATATAGATAAAATCATTTACTTCCTACCTATGCTAGTCCTAAATCCTAAAATTAAATATAATGCTCAACTATTCGACATTTTTATGGTCATAAACTATAGAAATAATGAGTCATTTCATGGAATATGTTGGAGGTTTTTTAATGATGTCTCCAAGGTGACCAAGGTGGTTGTTGAAGTATTATGTGTTTGAGATTGACAATGACAAAGTGTGCTTCAATATGCTTCAGTGTTCCTACATGGTTTTCTAGTATTTGACTTGGATAGATAATTTATGCATGTTATTAATAGTATGGACATATTGAAGATAACTTATGGGATGTTATGATTACTTATAGTTCTTATGGAAGTGAATTATATTTATTAGAATAGTCATATGAATATCTAAGCTCAAGTAGTTATCTTGACAGATAAGGTTAAGTGAGTATATTAATGGCATCATATTTCACACATGTGAAGATTTAAGGAAAATTTTGCTACATGGATGGATTATCTTATGAAATGTGATCATATGGTTCAAATTTCACATCATGATGTTGAGCATAACAAAATTTAATAAGGTGCAAAGTTGGCTTCTCAAAACAAAGTTTAATAGTGTTCACTAAGTTTCTATACTTAGACAAATTTGAAGGAGGAGATATATGAATAGAATTTAATTAGGTGATGAATATATATGGAAATAATTTAATCTAATTGGATAATGATCTAATGGCATGGATCAGATTCAAATGGTCAAGATTACATACACTAATGACATGTCATAATCATAAAGTTTAATCAACAGATCAACAATGAACATCTAATTTGAAAAATTAAGTTCCAAAGGTGAGCATATGATAATAAAATAATGATACACTGGTGTGTATTAATTCAAAATTTCAAAGGGTTATTATAATATTTGAGGGGCTACCAAGTGGTAGAATCTCATTAGATTCAACTAGTCAATGTGCATAGAAGGCACGTGGAGCTGCCAAATGGCACGATCGTGGAAGAGAGGATCTTAGATAAATGGTGAGAATTTCAAGATAAATACCATTATAATATGAGGATATTTATGGATTGATTTTTTACAAAGTTTATAAGGAGCATGAGATAAGTTTAAAGTGCTTGATGTTTAACATTTTCTCAGTGATTGTTGGAATTTGAATATTCAAATTAATGAGGGAAAACTTATCTATAGTTTTTTGTGCTATATCTTTTGATCAAAGATGAATTTATTGATAAAATTAAAATAAAAAATTTAAATGAATCCAAGGTTCATCTAGAAACATTTTTTATAAGTTTTGAATGTTTATACAGTGAAAGATATTGAGCTCTAAATTTTACTGTGTTTGACAATGTTAGGCAAATGACCCAAGAAGGATAATTGAGTTATTCTTGATAGTATTTTAATGTTTCAAGATTAAATATATATATTAGAGTGTTATGTACTCAATTATTACCATCTATGTGGATATTATAGGTTTTAATAATCCATATTCAGTATGAACAATTTATTAGAAGTTAATTGCATTTGATGAATGTACTGGCAGATTGAGTGACCATCTTGTAGAGGTAATTTGAAGGTGTTATGAGTAGAATAAAGGAATAAAATGAATATGAAGATGTAAAATAAGTATCAAATATTTATGATAAATTTTTATATGTCATGATATGCCCCTAATTAGTTATGAAGATTCAAAATAGCTTGACTATATTTTGACTATGTGTGACCAATCTGAGTGGTCATTTTAAGAGAGTTGATTTGAGTGCTTAGAGCATATTTTTAAGTTTATAAGGTAGATGGAAGTGTTTTATAGGTCATTAATGGTTTAAAAATGTGATCTAATGATATGGATATGTGAAATATTTGAGTTTTTGTTTTAGAATATTGAGACTATGTTTTATATGTACAAATACCTAAAGAGCGAGGAGACCTAATTGGTAGGTTCAAGTGTTGATTTGGTGTTATAGGTGACATGGAATAATAAAATATTAATTAAGGGGATATTTTATATGTTCTAATAATTTGTAAATTGATAAAAGAGTAATAGGTCTCCATAAGACCTATAATGGTTACTAAGGCCTAATTGAAAGGTGTAGTTGCTTAAATATGACACATGGATGCTATGGATGACATATAAGAATGGATTACTTAAGGTATAATTCAATTTTTATGGCTGATCAAGAATATAATATTCATGAAGGCTCTATAAAGAGTGAAAACAAAGGTGATGGTTTCAAGACTTGTAAGAGGAGATTTTAATAGTTATCTTAGCGAGGATTCAAGCAAAAGAGATAACATTTAAAAGAGAAGGTACAGGTCAGTTAGGACCATAAAATTGTAGGAAATATCAAACATTTTTATCTAATTAAGTTGATTCAAGGGGACACATAGGTCATTAGACCTAATGAGCCTAGAAGAGGTAGTTTGAGCAAGTTAGCCCTAGAGGCAGCTTGAAAGAGATTAGAGGTGAAGACTGCAGACAACGGTGATCATCATCAGTTAAATAATATATAAAGGTGTTCAAGGTGATCTATTTATGTATCTAAGTATGTGCTTGGTTACCTAGGGGGTTGGTTCTTGTTTTCAAGGTAAAGCTTGCTAAATGTCTAGTTGTAGTGGGTGCTCAACTTGATAGGGGAAACAAATCCTTGTAGGATTAGTGTTTCACTAAACTAAGGGATGGATGTTCTTTGATGATTTGGTGCTAGTCTAAATGTTGGATATTTTTTTATAGGACTATAGTCCATCTTATAGAGTTTAGTGGGTTTTATCCCCCAAGAGGGTTTCCTACATATATGATGTTCATATAATGTATGCTCTTATGTATGCTTTGGATGTATGTGATTTCATGTTTATGTTTCTTGATAAAGATTGATGTATGTTTAATGTTTAAGATTTGGGAATTAAATTGGATTATATTGCATCACTAATTCACCCCCCAAGTGATTGTACCTCTAACAATTAGTATTAGAGTAGGACCTCATTGTAAGTTTAACAAATTGAAGGTGATCTAAGATACAATATGGCTAAATAATTGAAGAAAGAGAATCAAGAGTTAAAGTCTCAAGTGGAGGTTAATTATGCATGTCTAATATCAAGTGAATAAAAGTGCAATTATCTTAAGGCACTTATTGAGAAGTAAAATGGTAAGATGGGAGAGTATGATCAAGAAGAAGCTCAAATTAAGATCATGACCTCAAACTTTAAGTCTATTACAAATGAGTGCATCAAGGTCAATAACGAGCTAAAAGACTTAAAGGAAAGCTCAAGATCAAAATATGATAAAGAGAATATCAACATTATCGAGAATCAATTAAGAGTTATAAAGACTAATTTGAGTTCAAAAGAGGAAGAATGCAGACATTTCAAGACTCAGAAGAGACTAATGCTGAGTTGAGTTCAAAATAAGGTGAGCATGATGAGTTAAAATCTAATCTTGATTGTATAAATATTATTGAAGATAAAACATGTATATTGAAGGATGACATGGTTAAATAAGCTAATATGTATAAGGATACTATCCAAGATCTCATAATTTAATTAGAGACTACAAGTTCAAGTATGAGAGCTAAAGAAGATGAGAGCATTCAATTGAAAATCAAGCTAGATTCATTAAAGGATGAGCATGAGAAATTTGTTGTCAAGGTAAAAGAGACTAAGAAAGAGAAAGAGAGTTTAGTTTAAGAAAATAAGGATTCAATTACCAAGATCAATAAGAAAAAATCCATCAAGAAGCCAAGTGCCATGAGGTATGAAATATCTTTTAATGGTCACTATTTTTCCTGTCACAGGTTTGTTCATAAGGTAGGAAACTATAGAAGGAAGATCAACTAGTTAGCTAGAGGTATGGATAATGTAGTATTATATAATTGTCATGACATGAGACATATTGATATATTCTACCCTAGAATGTGTGGGAAAATATTAACCTAGGTATGGATATAAAACATAGTTAAACTTGAGCATAATGAACCTAAAAGACAAGATGGTATGTTTGTTGAGATTCATAATATTCATCAAGTAGAAGGTATGAATGATCTTATTTATTTTAGTTGTCATAAATTTATTCATATTGAAATATTTTGTACAAACAAGCTCTCAAATCATAAGAAGGAGCATGGACATCCTATTGATCTCAATAAATGTCAATCCTTAGTATGGAATCCTAAGGAAGTGAAGACCAAGAAAACTAATTCACTTGAGCTGAAAGATAAAGATGGAATTCTTGTTAAATCAAAAGAAGAATCAAATATGAATAAGGTTTAAGATTTCCAAGAGAATGCGTCATCTATCCAAATAGAAAAGGAGAATCAAATGTCAGTTCAAGTCAAGCTCAAGGAAAAGACCAAAGTGCTAATTAAGGCTAATTCTGAGGTATGTATGAATCCAAGAGAACATCCTATTGTTGCTAAGAAAGTTTCATGCAAACAACATTGGTTTTCAATGCTTAGTCATGAGGTTCTTTCTTTATATGAAAAGGTATGTCATGAATATTTGTTATCTCCATGTATTGTCTATTCATTCTTAAAAATAAAGAAAAATATTGTAATGGATGAGCATGTTACTAATATTAATCCTAAGAAGAAGAATAAGAACTATCAGTATCAAATGACCAAGTAGGAGAAGGAATATGAGGATTTTTGGGCAACTCCTAGCTTCACATTATTCTAGGACATTGTGGGTTAGGGTGTTTCTATCTAGGCTTCAAGGAGACACTTGACAAGTAAGAGGAAGCATGGTAGATAGTAGTTAATCTTTGGTTGAGATTTTAGGACAAGAATATCATTTGAAGATGTGCATGATGTGAGGGGGAGTATATGTGAGATGTTCTAGTCATGGTTGAGATATAAAGAATTCTACTACAGATGTTAACTCAAGCATGTTGATATGATGACTTGATCAAACCAAGTTTAATGCTTTGACAATGTATTAAATCCTCATACATAAATAAAGGGGGAGATTTATAAATGGTTAGGTCTTAGGATCATAATATTTTGTAGTTTAATCTGAGAGATAAGGTATGGAGTCAATTGTGTTATTTCTTCATAGTTGGAGATGGTCTGAAGATGCTCAAAAGGGTGCCTATGCTCAGGTGACTTAAGGGGAGTCCCTTTTAATGTTTTGAATGTAAGTTCATGTATGTTTTGTCTTCATATCATATATGTATGATAAAAAAGAGTTTAGTTATGGATCATGTTTGATAAGATCAAAGGTATGCATATTTTTAGGGGGAGTCTGTATCATCTCTCAGAGGTGGTCCTTTCCTATTATTAGTCTTTGAAGTCTTTTTAGGTTTGTAGGATCAGGAGTTGAATCCAATTTATCATTATGTCAAAGGGGAAGAAATTAATTTTTATTGGTGTTGAAATCAATTATAAAGGAGGATATTTTTTGAGGTTTGTCAATGATGTCTCCGAGGTGGCCAAGGTGGTTTTTGAAGTGTCATGTGTCTTAGATTGATAATGACAAAGTGTGCTTCAATATGCTTTAGTGCTCATACATGGTTATTCAATGTTTAAATTGGATAGGCAATTGATGGATGATAGTGATGGAATGGAACTATTATAGAGACCCTACGGGATGTTATGAGTGCTTATGGAATTGAACAATATTCATTGAAATAATCATATGAATGTCTAAGCTCAAGTAGGCATCTTGATAGATAAGGTTAAGTGAGAATATTGATGGAATCATATTTCATGTGTTAAGGTCTCAGGATAATTATACTATATGGATGGATTTTCATATGAAATTTGATCATATGGTTCAAATTTTAGGTCATGAGGTTGAACGTAGCAAAAACTATTAAGGTACAAAGTTGGCTTCTTAGAATAGAGTTCAATAGTGTTCACTAAGTATCTAGTTTTAGCCAAATTTGCAAGAGCAGCTATAAAACTAGAATTTAATTAGGTGATGAAGAATTTAGTGATAATTTATTTTAATAGACAAGGATATAATGGCATGGATCAAATTTAAATGGTCAATATTTTATGTGCTAGTGATATGTGTCACAATAATAGAGTCTGAGCAATATATCTACATTGAGCATCTAATCTAAAAAATGAAGATCCAAAGGTGATAATATGATCATGAAGAGATAATATAATGGTGTGTATTAACCCAAAATTTCAAAGGATGATAAGAAGATGTGTGGGGTTGCTAAGTGGTAGAAGCTCATTGGAATCAACTAGTCAATGTGTGTAGAAGGCACATGGAGTTGCCAAATGGCATGATCACAAAAGAGAGGATATTAGATAAATGATGAGTATTATAAGATAAATACAAAGATAATATAAGGAGATTAATGGATCAAATTTTCACAAATTTTATAAGGAGTATGAGATGATGTTAAAGTGCTCAATGTTTAACATTTGCTCAATGATCGTTGAAATTTGAATATTCAAATTAATGAGGGAAAACCTATCTATAGTGTTTTTGTTATATATTTTGATTTAGGATGAATTTATTGATTTATTTGAAATAAAATTTGTAAATGAATCCAAGGATAATCCATATAAATTATTAAGAATTTTTTAATGTTTTTACAATCAATGATATCAAGCTCCAAAGTTGATTGTGTTTGGCCATGTTCTACAAATAACCCAAGAAGTATAATTGAGTTGTTCTTGATAAAATTTCCTTGTTTCAATATGAAATATATATTAGAGAGTATTTTATACTATATGAAGACAATTTTTGTGTATTTTTTAGGTTTGAATAATCCATATTAATTATGAACAATTACTTATAAGTTAACTATGTTTGATGAATGCACTGGTAGATTGAGTGACCATATTGTAGAGATAATTTGAAAGTGTTATGAGCAGAGTCAAAGAATAAAATAAATATGTAAATGAAATATCAAATATTTATTATAAGGTTTTATATATCATGATATTCCCTTGATTAGTTATGAAGAGTCAAAATATCTTGATTGTATTTTGACCATGTGACCAGTCTGTGTGGTCATTTTGAGAGAGTTGATTTGAGTGCTTAAAACTTGTGTTGAAGAATATAAGGCACATGTAAGTGTTTTAGAGTTATTTAAGGGTTCACCCATGTAATATAATCATATGTCTATGTGAAATATTCAATTTTTTGCTTCAAAAGATAGAGACTATGTTTTTTATGTATGAAGACCTAAAGAGCAAGGAGACCTAATTGGTAGGTTAAATTTTTGAGTTGGTATGATAGGTGGAATGGATACATAAAATATTAAGGGGATATTAGAGATATGTTTGATATGTTTTAAGAATTTTTAATGTGATAAATGTGTAATATGTATCTATGAGACCTATAAGGGCTACTAACGCCTAATTGAAAGTTGTAGCTTCTTAAGTGTGACCCATGGATGTTATGGACAAATTAAGATAATGGATATGAGATATATATTAGAATGATAAAATAATTAAGGGTTAAGGTAAGTATTATGTTTTACCAATATTATAATATTCATGAATATTCTATAAAGAGTGAAAATAAAGGTGATGGTTTCCAGACTTGTGAGAGGAGAATTGAGCAGTTATGTTAGCGAAGATGCAAGCAAAGGAGAGAACCTTTTAAACAAAAGTTATAGGTCAGTTAGGACCATCAAAGTGTGATAAATATTATACATTTTTATCTAATCAAGTTTATGTAGGAGGACACATAGGTCATTGGACCTAATGAGCCTAGAAGAGGCAGTTTGATCAAGCTAGCCCTAGAGGTAACTTGAGAGATAATGGAGGTGAAAGTGTAGACAAAGGTGATAATCATTAGTTGAAGATCAAAAATAGGTGTTCAAGGTGATATATTCAAGTAGATAAGTGTGTTAATGGTTTTTTAGGGGGTTGGTTCCTCCTTATAAGGTAAATCTTGATAAAGGTCTAGTTGTAGTGGGTGCTCAGCTAGATAGGGGCAATAACTCCTTATGGGATTGGTGTCTCACTAAACTAAGGGATGGGTGTTACTTGACCAATTAATGATGGTGTAAATGTTACATATTATTTTATAGGACTATAGTCCATATTTTAGGTTTTAGTGGGTTTTATCTCCCAAGAGGGTTTCCCACATATATGATGTGTTCATGTGATGTATGCTCTTATGTATGCTTTGGATGTATGTGTTTTCATGTTTATGTTGCTTGATCAAGATTGATGTATGTTTAATATTCAATATTTAAGAATTTAATTGGATCATCTTTCATCACTAATTCACTCCTCCCCCTCTCAGTTATTTTACCTCTAACAGACTCATCATCTCGACCATACCTTACCTTTTGCAAGTCCCTTTTACAAACTCGTATTCTCAATCTTCATAATTATGAATTATTTATTCTAGATTGAGACTCAAGTCATAAATGGAATAAATATCTTGAAATATCTTATGATGGTGAGAAGTAAAGCCCATATCTCTTTGCACAAAGTAGATCCAAATAGAAAATTGATCATCAAACTGAGGTCATGTATTTTACCATGTAATTATAGGGGAGAGTAATAAGGGAGATCTGAATCTCATCCCTATCCATGGTTTATACCCATCCCCTTGAATAAAATCTTAAATTATCTAAATAATTACTTTAGCCATCCTAAGATATCATTGGATATTAGTAGAAGATAAAAATTATCTTCACCTCAAGGTGACTAGTAACATATGCCAATGTTGTCTATAAGAAATAACTACTTGATCAAAATTATGCTAAAGAAATAATTTGAAGTTGATGAGGACATATTTCAAGGTATAAAGATAATGAGCATGAACCTTGGGCTATTGATAAAAACTCTAGAACTTCTCTAATATATATTGTGCATCACTAATTTGAGGTCTAAAACATAGACCAACATCCCTTGTAATGTGTGAGTGATCATCATATCAGTCCTACCAAGCAAGCTGATTTCTATATGTATATATAATAGATCTCAATTGAAGTTCACCCACAAACAAGTTCACCAAGAAATTATATGTATTTCCTAAAATAATATCACATAAGTAGAATTCACATAGAAAATATTTCCTACTAGGAGTACTATTTTGAAACACTATCATGAATTTAGTACTTGTATTTATTTCATGGGGTATACCACAAGAGATATAGAATATTTACCATGTGAAAACTTCTCATACAAAAATAAACTGCATGCAAAAGAAGGAACCCTACAAGATAACAATTTTTCACTAAGTTGACATGTAAATTGAAGAGTTTATTTAACTTGGCCTTATTTTTACTGAGATTGTACCAACTCCTTTTGTAATTATTATTTCTCCTTCTTAAGAGGTGGTTTTGTCTCTTCAACTTCTCAAGTTTTAAGCAAAATTTCTCCCATTTATTTTTCACATCAAGAATAGACAAAATAGTTTGAAAACCTTGTTTTACCATGACCTTAGAAGGGATATTAGAGGATATATAACCTATTTGAGTCCAAAATATAACATTATCTTGTTCATATTTGAGAATATTTCTCATTAAAGAAATATTATCTTCTTAAAGTAAGTTGGTATGGCTTCATAAATCAATGATTTCATTCTCTAAATCATCCAATTTCTTTAGAGACTAGATTTCCATATTTTTATTTATTTAATCAAAAAGGCAATTACAAAATATTTATTCTGAGTTGTATAAAATAGTTTAGCAATATCTTTTATCTTCTATTTAATAGTGGCTTCCAGTTGAGAGAATGCTAGAGCATGTTGTAGTTCCACATCATCTATGCCCTTAAAAGGTTAGCAATCTTCTTCATTCATTATGTCATTTCCTTTATCTAGTGTTTTATGTGTAGAGGGAGTAAGAAACTCATCAAGGATGGTTTCAGCAAAATCATCTTGTGGAAGAGAGGTTTACTCTTCCTCTCTATTTGTGGCCTCACTAGTAGTTATAGTAGTGTCTTATCTTAGGCAATCCAAGGTTTTTTCAGATATAGTCTCATCACTATCAATAGTTAATATCAATTTCCTTATTTTATTTTGATGATAAAGGGTTTCTTTATGTGAGGTTTAAGCTATGAGGTAGGGTCTACAAATGATTCATCTTCAATAATTTGGATAGGTTCTTAGATAGGGGCAACTTGAGTATTTTGTTGATGACTTTTGATGGAAAATCTAAGCCTTAATTTTCTATTTATTGGCTCAAGTGGTGAGACCATGTTAGGAGGACTTGGGGGTTTTAGTGTAGTAGTTCTGACCAAGGATTATGTACTATAAGTGGATTTAGGGATAATTTATTGGAATAAATTATAAGTGGGGTTCTATAAATTGAATCGTGGATGTTTAAAGGGATCTACCTAGCAAGTCTAGGGTTTTTTATTTTCTTTCCTTCATGAAAGGCAATCTAAGATTCCATTCAATCTTTCTACTATAGATGATGGATGATTAGTTGAATTAACCCATGGTGGAAGATGGTAGAGGGATTTTTAGAACATCTTATGGATATGACCTGAATAGATCTTAGGAGGAATGAAGACAAATTAATTCATTGTTGGGATTGTTGTGCACCATATCTTAGATGGGTTAGCATTCTCAATACTATACAACTTAAGACACTACATTTCCCTTCATAGGTTAAATATTTTATAAGCCAAATGGAAACTAACCTCCATGGTTTAGTTAAAGATTATTTACTAACTCCATTGATTCTACCTTTAACATCTTGGACATAAACTATTATTGGTTCCCCCTCATTGCTAAAAATTTGAATGAGATTACTAAATGAAGATCTCATTACAATCAATGCACCCTCATCTAGAACTCATGATAGCTCACTAAGGACTTGAGTATAAAATTGTATCTAAACACCTTGATCTATGAAAAATTCATATTTCAAATAGAGAATGAAATCAATCAATAATGCCTCATCATAACCCTAAAATTTGAGAAAGAATATAATCCACCCAGCTGTTGCCAGTATCTACTTTACTAGTTCATCCTTTAATAGATCAATTGCATTTCTAGTTTAGACTTCTTCATAATCCCAATTTTAAGTTTAAAGTTTACATAGGACACAATCAATCCTTCACTCTTTTCACAAGATAAAAACACTTTGCTACAAAATGACTAGACAACAATAATATCTCTTTGGGGTTTTAGCTATAGACAAAAGCTGAAGCATGCCAACTAATTATGACAACATCAATTATATATAATGATGGCATATTTTTTCCCTTTTTTATGCTTTTTGAAATTATTCTACTACCAAGTCTTTAAACCCTTTTATTTTTTCTTTTTTGTGAATGAAATATTATTACAAGGACATGTCATAATAAAGTACCTTGTGGACTAAAAGGACATTATCCATAACACATGCTTGAGTGTTCAAAATATAACTTTTTGAAATGATCTTTCACTGACATCATGGAATATTCTCCTTATATCACCCTATCAAAAATTGTATGCCAATATTTTAAAAAAATGCATACAACTTAGACATCTAAAAATATCATTTAATATAAAATTAAATACTCTACCTTAAAAATCATGATATTGTCCTTATCTAACTTCTTTACTTATTCTTACATAGAAAATTGCATGAATTAGTTATTATGAATATTAAAATAAATAATAACATCAAATTTATTGATTTGAAACATAGAGAATCAATCATGATTCTTGAGTTTCTAACCTCACTTTTCTTATTTATTTATTTTTTAGTTTTTTCCCTTGACCAACCATTTACTAGTTTTTTGGTCAAGGCTCATTATTCAGTACATGAACAGTCAGTAAGCTAGTTTTTTGAACATGACTATCAACAACATCTTGAATGATTTTAATTGTTGAATTTTATTATTTTATTATTTTTTATTTTTGAATTTTTAGAGAAGAGGTGGATCCTCTCCATTTATTTAGGTTATTTTATCTTTGAAAATCAATTGACATGGAATATTTGAGTTCTTCCATGTTGCCAAACTCATTTGTACTAATTGAATGAATTCCTCTTTGTTGAAAGGATTTTGATATAGATTCATTTGATGTCCATTAACAAGAAGTGTTTTTTTATTTCCATATATAGGCAATAACTATAATAATCCATTATCAAAAATCTTTTCTATCTGAAATGGTCCTAACCATCTAGTTCTTATCTTATCTTTGAAATGTTGATATTTGGAATCATATAAGAGTTCCCAATCTCCTTTGAACTATATTTATTTGATATGAAAGTCATGATAGTGCTTTTTCTAATACTTCTTCATCTCTATTGGTTGCAAACCTTCTATTCTCATCTCATCTAACTATTTAATTATAACATTCTTTATTTTTGTACTTCATCCAAATCAATTCCTACTTCTAGTGCAGTCCTCAAAGTTTACATTTCAAATTCAATTAAAAGGAGAATTTGCTTACCAAATATCAATTCATATGGGGAAAAATCATTAGTGGTTTTCTATCTGGTGTTGTATGCCCAAACAACTTTTATAAGTTTGGCTACCTAATTATTTCTGCTACTACTAACTATCTTGGTAAGGATATTCTATAATTCTATATTATTAACTTCTACCTATTCATTTTCTTAAGGATGGTATGGAGAATATTTTATGTGGTTGACTTGGTATATCTCCACAAATGCTTGGATCATATTGGACATGAACTGTGGTCCTTGATAATATAATATCTCCCTTGGTGCTCTAAAACATTACATAATTTTATAATAGAGGAACTCTACTACTACCTCTTCTCTTATAGAGGAAAGAGCTTATACTTCATCCCATTTAGTTACATAATTTTTACATACTAACAAGTATTCTTTACCTTATGAAGGTGGATCTATGGGCTTAATAAAGTCCATACCCCACTTCTCATAAGGTTCTAGGACTACTTGTGGATAGAGAGGCATCTCAGAGGATAATTTGGGTTTCCCCATTCTCTGACATGGATCACATTTCCAAACTTATGTCTTTACCTACTTGTGAAGAGTTGGCCAAAAATACCTAGCTCAAAGAATTCTATGTATCATTATTTTAATTGAATAGTGTCCTCCTCTAGGTTCATCATGACATGCATAAATGATGTCATACATTTCATTATCCTTTACACACCTATATAAAACATAATCAATTCCAAGTTTAAATAGTATACCATTAATCCATTTGTAAGAAGAACTAATTTTAATTAAACGTTTCTTTTCCTTTTTGGTAAATTGAAAAGGAAACTTCCCTATAGCTAGAAAGTTTTTTATATCAATAAATTAGGGTGATTATGCTAAAACAAAAAATAATTATTCATCCAAAAAAATGTCTTCTATAGGTTCTTCTTCATCTGCATTGTTTAATCAATAAATAAAATTAGAAACCACATTTAGTTTTCCTAGTTTATCAACAATTTTTATGTCAAATTTTGGCAATAATAATAAACACCTAATAACTCTTCTTCTTACTACTATCTTATTCATTAGATACCTAATAACTACATGATTAGTGTATACAAAGATTTTTTAACCAGTAATATAGTGTCTAAATTTATTTATGGTGTAAATCATAGCAAGGAATTCCTTCTCAATGGTTATATAATTTCTTTTAGTTGAAGTTAAGTTCTTGCTTATGTAGTATATGGCATACATTTGTCCATTTTCATCTTTTTATCCCAAAATAGCTCCGATAGCATGATTATATGCATCAATATAAATATGGAAGGGATGTGACCAGTTAGGTCCTCTCAAAACTGGTATAGTACTAAGCTTTTCCTTGATGGTTTCAAAGGCTTGTTGGCAAGCTAAATTCCAGACAAACTCAATCTCTTTTGTGAGAAAAGTAAACATTAGGGAATTAATCTTGATAAAATATTCTATAAATATTCTATAGTATCTTGCATGGCCTAATAAACTCTTACTATCAATCTAATTTTGAGGAATAGGTGAGTTTGAAATGACTTCAATTTTCTTTGGATCTACCTAAATCCCTTTTATAGAAATATGATGTCCTAAAACTATACCTTCTTCTACCATAATCAAACACTTTTCATGACTTAGAGATAAATTATGATCCTCAAATCTTTGTATTAATTTAATAATATTGTTTAAACTTTCATCAAAGGATTCTCCATGAATAATAAAATCATCCACATAAACCTCTACACAATCATTGGTCAAGTCTACAAATATGGCTAGGACTGCTCATTAGAAAGTGGCAGGTGCATTACATTAACCAAAGGGAGAGAATATATAGGAAAATGTCTCCCATAGACAAGTGAATGTCATTTTGTCTTGATCCTTAGGTGCCACTTATATCTATTGGTATCCACTAAAGCCATCTAACAAATAACAATATATTTTCCCACGCAAGTTGTAAAGTACTTGACCAATGAAGGGTAAAGGAAAGTAATCTCTCACTATTGATTTTTTTAACTCCCTATAATATACACATACTCTCTATTTACTATTTTTATTGGTAAAAATGACTAAAGGAGAGACCTATTGGTTATCATAAATAAGATAAATAAATCCCACTTCTAACAACTTTTCAATTTTAGTTTTCACAATGCCTCTCAAAGAAGGATTAATTCTTCTTTGAGGTTGCCTTAATGGTTTAATTTTTTATATGTAAATGTGGTGTGTACACAAACTTGGATGGATTAAATTCATGTATTGATATTCTAAAGCAAAATATTGAGTATGATCTCTGATTACATCAAAGACTTTTATTTCTTGATCATCTGTCAACCAACTATTTATGTTGAGTGTCTTCCTTGGTGGTATTGTGAATTGTTTAATGCCTAGATGGAAAGAGTTTATTTCTTTCAAATCTCTCATAAATGAATTTAGAGTAAAATGATGTGGTATAAATTTATTGAATGTAATATCATCTTTGACAAACTTATCTCCTATAGGAATAATTCTAGCTAAAGGACAACAAAAGGCTATTAAGAATGAGTTTTAGCCTTCATATGCCCATTGCATCACATTATTTTAATGTCCTTATGGTCATACATCATGTCTGAATAAGTGGAAAAGTATGAATGATTAGAAGGATAGGAATTTTTACTATGAAAGGGTCTTTTTTTCAAATCTTTAGTTAGACTATTGCAATCTATAGCTGGACTATCAAGATTTATAGCTAGACTATTAAGATCTATAGTTGGACTATCAAAATCTATAGTAGTTATAATACTTATTAAAAAATCATATTTTAATTCCTCTACATGATCATTGATTGTAACCATATCTAGAGAGGATATGTAATCATGTTTTTCATCAGGTTGGTCAACCCACAACTGCTTAATAATATTGATTGATAGTTGAGCAGGTGGATATAAATAAATTTGTTTTTCTTTAAGACCATTAAAGATGGTCATGTTTCCTGATCTAAAACTAATTAGTGATGATATATTTTCTAACCAAGGTCTTCCTAGAATCAATGGGTATCCAATTTTTTTCTTCTTAGGTTGGAGGATAATAAAGTTAATATGATATTGCAAGGACTCTATATTCAATGTTATATCTTCAATGACACATTCTAGTTTGGTAGTGGAATAATCTACCATTTTTAGGATTGTGGTAGTTGGTTTCATGTCCTTTTAAGAAATATTTTATATGGTGTCTATAGTAATTACATTAATATAGATCCTAAGTCTATCAATACATTTGGTATCTCCTACTATCTAATATTTATAGAAATGATAGGGTTTCCTGGGTCTCCATATTTAGGAGAAAGCAACTTACCTACTAATAAATTAACATACTTACCATCTACTTGTATGGTCTTAGGATATTGTCTTTTTCTACTAGTTGTCTTAATACACAAACTTTTGATCACCCTATTTACTTATATAATGTCTCTAATGGATTGTAATAATGGAATCTCTATGCTTAATTTTTGGAGTTCTTGGATCAATTCATATTCCTTTTTGTTTTCCACTTCCACCAATATTTTTAGAAAAGGAACAGATGGAGGAGTTATGATGACTTCCTCTATTTTTCTAGTTTCCTCTTTGGACTCTTTTTCTTTCTCAGGTTGAGTCTATGGAATTATTTTTTCTTATGGTAATTTTTTAATGAGGATCTAAGGTTATTGTAATGTTCTTCCTTATCTGAGATGAATGTCTACACATTCAATAGCTCTTATCCCCATTATTTCACCTTGTTTATTTACATAAACTTGTCTATTTTTTGGATTTGATATTGGCTAAGTAGTTAGATGAAGTTGGTTTACTTATTCTATAAGGGCTACTTGATTTTCTTAAGGATATATTAATGATTTTTGTTGTTGTTGATGATACCTTCTTTGTTGTTATTGGTTATAGTTTGGACCAAAATTCCAATTTTGATTTTTACATAGTACTAATGGCCTTGGCGTATCCATGTTTATTGAAAAGGCTGGGGCATAATCCGCTATTATGGCATCCATTCCTAGGTTCCCCATGGTGGTACTTCCCACATTTGTGGAGGTGCATTCCATTATGGAAAAGGAATCCTTGAGCCAAACTATTGATTTTTTTGAAAGGTATTTATTTATCTCTAAACATAGTTAATTTATTTTATCGTTTATGCATTCTATTTAAAATATTTATTGAGATTAAGAAGGTGACTATGATTCTTTGTGTCATGATCCTTAGCATCATACATTCCATAGATTTCAATTTTATCTAGAGGACAGTCCCTAAGTGTATGTTTCAATATGCACTTTGGATAATAAATATCTAATGCTTCAGTATTATATTTAACCTTAGATTATAATCTACCCAATATTTAATTTAGTTGAACTAATATGTCTATATTGAAGTTTTCTAGTTCTTCCATGAGTTGGCTTACACAACTAGATTTCTCTAGTTTTCCTCTTCTACTACTAGGTTTTGTTCTAGAGTAGTTGGTATATAACCATGTGATTTCTTGGAAATACAATTTAATAATATCTCCCTTCCCCATAAGATTAAATGAATCCATAAAGGATTCATCTAATCCTTTAATTAAAATAGTTTTGATCTTTAGGTAGCTCATAACCACATCTGTTGGGGGCAAAAGCAAATAGATCTAATTAATCCTCAAGGTTCTCATCTTCTTTTTTTTTTAATTTTGAAAAATTATTCTTTCCTATGATTTAACCTATAGTAATCTTGATATTTATCCAATAATATTGTTTTCATTTCCCTCCAAGTGTGAATTGAATTCCTTGTTAGTCCCATGAACCACCTCATTGTTCCTTCCATCAAAGTAGAAAGAAAGAGATTCATATTTTGGCTATCTAAAGTGTAATCATATGTCTGGTAGAGGACCTTAAACTCAAAAATAAATTGGTCTAGGTCTGTAGTGGATAAACCTCTAAAGGTAGGTAGATTGGATGGAGAAATATTTTCCATTATTGTTCATTCATCATCTTCAAAGATAATAGAATAAGAGAAAATCCTCTAAAGAGAATTCTTATGAGGATTTTTCACATGGCCTACATTTTCTCCCATGCCAAATAAAGTTCTATTGAAAGGAGGGGATCTTGGTTGTTTAGTATCTAAAATTTTAACTTTTTTTAGAGCAATATTCTTCTGATCCCCTAGAGATACTTCTAAAAGAATCATTTATATTTTCAGACTATCTATGTTTTCTAAAGCAACTTTGAATATTTCTTGTAAAGGATCAAAATATTTTTGAATAAACCTACCTTGTGAATCTCATTGCCTACTCATATGCTTGATTTTGACAAGAGAATGATGTGTGTGTGTGTGTGTGTGTGTGTGTGTGTGTGTGTGTGTGTGTGTGTGGATTTGTATCCTGAGTGTTTACCTTATTAACACATGAAATGTTCCCCAATAATGATGCCAAAAATAATGTGTATTACTAACACCAACATAAGTTGGTTAAATGAAGGGGTAATAATGATACACATCATTTTTGGCATCATTATTGGGGAACATTTCAAGTGTTAGTAAGGTAAACACTCAGGATAAAAATCCATATATATATATATATATATATATATATATATATATATATATATATATATATATATATATATATATATATATATATATATATATTGTTATCCTGAGTGTTTACCTTACTAACACTTGAAATGTTCCCCAATAATGATGCCAAAAATGATGTGTATCATTATTACTCCTTCATTTAATCAACTTATATTGGTGTTAGTTATTACCAAGGAAGTGTCCAAGGCTATCTACATAAGGCACTTATTGGTTTAAAGTTAAGAGTAATATTTTGGGGGTATATTGATGTTGTTTTAATCTAAGTCTATTTCTAAAATCTAAACTAATGTTAAAAGAAAATAATCTTGTAGGAAATATAAACAAACCAAACTATACCAAATTGAAGAATCTAGAAATAATCACACACTGCTACAAAATAAACTCACTCAAACTAAGTTTTAAATTCACAATTGCAGAATAAAATAAATCTCAAATTCACACTTTTAAAACTAAAGTTGTATGAATTTAAAATAATAATTAAATGCTTATGATAAACTGAAAGTAACACATCTATTATCCAATCTACCCTATAGGCTATAAATATTAATTATACCAACATATATATCAATCTCAATTAATATAAAAAATAAATAAATTTATAAATACCAAAAAAAAACTTCTTGTATCCTTAGGGAGTGGGCCCTTACTCACCCTTAGATTCAGGTTTAAATCAACTCAGCCTTTATATGTTACTTTATCACATGAATTGAAAGAGCAAATTGCTACAATTCTTTTCATATTTTAGAAAATAACAAAAAATTAAATATATCTATAATTATACATATATCCCAAATCAAACATGGATTTATCCTTTTATTTTATGTAAAATAAATTGTCTATCCCTACAAACTAGGTATCAACTTGAGTGATTTGAAACAAGAAGATATTCTAGATATATTGGGAGATATAGCTAAAATAGAAGAACATTGCAATGAGATCTACAAGGAATAAAAAGATTCACATGAGATAAAAAATTCCACACTTAACTATATTTAGTGATATATATATATATATATATATATATATATATATATATATATATATATATATATATATATATATGATATTCATATCTTCTATCTTTAGAGTTGCAACCTATAACAAAAACTTTCAAAAATGGAAGACCAAACAGAAATAGGAAACTATTTATATACATGAACACAAATAGAAATATCAAAAGGAGTCTTATAGATTATTATGAATAAGGTGGAAAGGTATTTTGAACACTTTGGAACATTATATGATCCATTTTGGAATAAACTGTGTTAATTTGTAGCAAAATTATGGCAATCCATAACTACATGTTGAAATTTGTAGTTTACTAGTGAAATTTGTAGCTGACTAATGAAATCTGTAGTAGGTTGGTAGAATCCATAGTTAATTGATAGAATCTATAGTTATGAATCAGATTATTAGTTATATGTTTTAAAACATCCTTATCTTCATGAAATCTTGTCAAAACCCTTATTAGATGATACTATTGCCTGTACATATCAAAATGTGAAGACTAAATTATGTAATTGGTTAAAAAATAATGCAAAGAAGACTTACTTAAAATTACATGAATTTATATAGATAAAAGCATCTACTTACTACCTTATTCTAGTTATAAATTCTAAGATTACATACAATGCTCAACCATTTGACATATTTAAGGTCATAAACTATAATAATAATGAGTTCTTCTATGGACTCATCACCCACATGGTTTGGGTGATCTAAAAGTAACCCCTAAATTCTTTCCACTTAATCATTTTATTTTTATGCAATTTAGATTATGGAGGGGAGGTCATTACCTTTTCATGAGTTCTTCAGAGAAGCATTGAGCCAGGGTTTCATCTCCTAGTAGTGTTTCAACCTCACTCAATTGTGGAGTATATAAATTAGGGTATGCATAATATGAGAGATAGGGGTTGAGTGGCTAACCTCTCATTTTATTATGAAGACCAAAGTTACGTCTAGTTAACCAAAGGATTATACTAAGCATTCCATGAATGGAATCACTATGCAAAGGAATAGACCTTTGCATAGTAAGTTGATAAGTATGAACTCAATTGATATGATGCTTCTCTTATGTTAGCCACACTTGGGATCAATCTAGATGGTCATATATTATAAGTTATAGTCAACCCCAATTTCCATACCTTATTAGGATCTAGGATGATATACTAAGTTTTATTCAATATTTTTCATTTTATTACTGGTGTTTTGAGTCTAAAACTTTGTTTGTTATCCCATGTCATAAACATATTTTTTATCCACACTACTCTTTTGTTTGAGGAAGTGTTATGCTATCTATTTGACACCGTGCTTTTAAGTTAGAATTTTGTGTCAAGAACATTGAGTGTGTCACTTGATTGTAATGGGTAACATTATGTTGCCCAAATTAATTCATGTTTTGAGTCTTAGAAGTCTTTGAAACAAAACATTGTTTATACCTTTTGAGAGTGCTAATGCCATTACACTACTTAAATTATTTCATAGACTTGTCTTATCTAGTGTCTAAGTTTTCCATTTATTTAAAACCAATCACATGTGTCTTGTGGGATATTTTTTTTAGTGATGTTACGTCATTCAATTTTGCCTAGCTTGTTGGTCAATAAAGCTTAAGTTCTGTTAAGTTATGTTTTTAATTAACTTTAACAAGTTTGGATTTAAAAATTGATTGATTTTAGTTTAGGTCACATCTCTAAAGGGATGATAAATAAATACTTCTCTTTTGGGTTGCATAATTTAGATTAATTTTTGACCCAAAATTTAAAAACTATATTGTTTGTGTGTTTATTTGAGAGAATCAGTCTATTTCCAAGTACCTTATGTTTAGTGCCTCCTACCAATTTGATCTTTTTTATGTTTAGAATCAAGTGCCTAATTTATTCCAAAGTGTTCCAAGTTTATTAGATTAAATCATCCCTTTTTTTAGTCTAGCTTTTAACACTGAGTTTGGCCAAGAGTCCTAGCACATGCCTTGTTTTATCCTAGCTTTTGCTACTGCATTTGGCCAAAAGACCTAGAAACTTTTACCTTTCCTAGTTTAGACCTATTTGGAACATCTTTGGACATAGAGTTTGGCATCTTGTTTTAGTTCATTTTACTTGACCTTGTTTGTGTGAGACATTTGACGTTATACATTTGAAATTATACTATTTTTACCAAGTCTTTACATAGACCTTTTTGGAGATACAACTCCATCCCTTTGACCAAGTTAGACCTAGTTTAAACCTTTTATCTTCTCAAACATAGATTTTTAGAGTTTGTAGAACTCTAACCCCTCTTATCATGAATCATTTTCCATTAATTTGACCATGTTTCAATATACACATAGTGGTGTCATGTATAATCAACGATATATAAATGTTATCATGAAAGAGGACTTATTAAATACCTTTATGAAGATGATGTTGTTTAGAAGATAAATTATTATCTACCATATAACACTCAAATAGGGGAACAAAATTAAGATCCTTTGGCCCATTATTTGGTTAGCATGCCTTCATACATGGAGCAAGACCAAGAATAGATGGCCCAATATTTAGCTAGCATACCTTTAGTTGTAGAACAAGTCCAATAGTAACCTTAATATGTTACAATGTTATTAGCCTATGAACCTTATATAGTTGATCATAAATTATTATTAAACAAGGATGAGGTCTTAAATAGATTTGTAGAGGTAGGAGATAAGTTTCTAAAAGACTTTCCCCATAAAAACTTGCCAAGTCTAGTAAAAGGGCCTTACAACATGTCTTACAATCAGAACATTGAACATGCTTCTTCTAGTATCCCTAACTCCATTATACATATTCCATATTAATATCTTCATATGATTATCACACAAAGGGGCCTCATGGAGGACCACTTCATTCAAATGAAAATAACATACTAGACATATCAAAACTTAGTGCATAGCTTTAATAATATGACCATATTAAATTCACCTCTTATTAAGTTAGTTCCTTCAATAGGAGTTTTATTTGAGTTGATAGGCCTAGAAAATCATGGTTTAGACCTAGTTGAATAAAAAACCTTAGTATAAATAATTTTCAATACCCTAACTATCGAAGAAGTGTCTTCTAATTTTATGCAAATCGTGAGCTGAATATAGTGGATAATACACAAGTAACATCATATTTAAATCAAAGTAGTATTAACACACAAATAAATATTCAATAATAAAATGTGCATTTAAATAACACTATGAGTGGTTCACAAATTCAAGGAGTAGGAGTTTATACTTCCCAACATTAACAAACTACCTTTAATCCTCAATTGACTAATTCAAGAACCTAAAAATAAGGATTAAATAGTCAACCAATGACTAGTACCATACCAAAATGAAATATGATGAATGTTACTACTCCCCAATAGGTGATATGTAATATTTTTTAAAAAAAAGGCATCATGTAATGTACCCATGTAGTAGAGGCAAAACATATTGCCACCTCAATAGGGGAATCCAATCTTCCACTCATCAGGTAGTGATGAATATACCTCTTTAGTTATAGACTAATGTGCCAATCCAAAACCAAATAATGTATAACCAACAATGTACAAATATTCATCAATAAAAAATGTTGAATCTCCAACATACATATACTTCCCAATAGGGATTTTCACAACCAATAGGTTCTAATGTTCCTTAATTACCTATTAGGCAATAATTACCCTTCATGCCAATCATTTCACAAGTTCAATGATAAGGTTTTGGATCATAAGTTCCCCTCGATCAAAAAGGTATGACTAGTTGGTAGCTTGTCCCTATTCAACCTCAACAATCACAATACAACTATATTCCTCCATCCTAACTATAATATTCCCAAAATTAGGCCTATATACCTAATCCCAACTAGAATATTACACAACCAAATGTGTAATTTCAATAATCTCACCCTAATTTGTGCATGTGTATTCCTATTCATTCCATATCTAATCCAACATTCCCCAACAAATGCCTCCATTATACCCTAGTCAAAGTAATCCACTTGTGACCACATAGTCTCCACCTTAAGCTAATGATCCACTAGTTTCCTCCTACAAAAAATCAAGGATGCAATTACCCTCATTCAAGTTGAAAAGTAGACTAAGAATTTTAAATTGGACAATGTGTCTTATTACACTTTCAACATGGAGTACATGTAGATAACATTTCCTCTAGGGTATGAACCACCAAATTTTAATAAATACAAGGTAAAGCTGACCCCAAGGCCCATTTGATGGATTTTTTTGTTGCATGCCAACCAGTAGCTTATAATGACATATACCTATTTTTTTTTCATAAAGCCTAGTAGGGAAAGCATTAGAATGGTTCTTAAAATTACCCAAGAATTTTGTATCTAATTTTGATGATGTCTTAAACAAGTTCATACAACACTTCTCTTACAATCTCAAACATGAGATTCTATTGGTGGATTTGACATAGGCCAAACAGAAGGTCAGGGAAAGCTTCATAATTTATCTATAGTGATGGAGAGTCCTTCCAAGCCAATTCACCCATAGTTTACTATAAAAGTAATTAGTTGTTGTATTTACCAAAAATCTACATAATGAGATATCCTATAATTTGGAGTTGCAGTGTGTACATACTTTTAAGGAGATCATTAGCAAAGGTTTGTTGATTAAAAGAGCCCTTATTAACAAAGGGATCATTAAACTTAACTTATCAAATTAGATCTAAAACCAAACCCAAAATAATGGCCAAAATCAAAACTAAGTCTAAAAAAAAGCATCACAACTAGCTCAAACCAATAATTATGACAACCCAAGCAGTTCAATCATAATAAGAATGTTGTGGGAAATGGAGTAACTAAGTCATGACATGTCCAAATGGTAAAAAAACTATTTTCACAACATACACTATACATGCACATAACTCTTAACTAATAACCACTTCAACAAATGCAACAAGTGCAACAAGCACAACAACCTAGACTAGCATAACAAATGCAATAATATATGCCTTTGTAAAACCTTCCTCTACGAAGAAATGTTCCTACTCATTTTGTCTTTAGTAACCTTGGAAAACCCATTGAATCTATGTTTCACAATCTTGCCACAACTAATTTGATTGATTGGCCTATTCTTAAGTTCTTTATTGAGGATGATAACTATCTAGACTGGTACATGTCAAATAAATTCTATGAGTATCATCACGTTAATGTCCATAATTTTCATCGTTGTGCAAAAATTAAACATGTGATCAAAAATATGTTGGAAAATAGAGATATCACATTAGGTCATGGATCTTCTACATCCAATCTAAACCTTAGAATCTATCAAAATCCCTTTCTCTAATATAATAGCCAATAACAACAATTTTATCAATAACCAAGGCAAAACCAACAAAATCAATAGTAAAAGCAAAAACATCATAATAATGGACAAAACCAAGGTCAAAATGATGCCAAAAACCAATAGACCTACCATGTAGTTTCACATGACTACAACATGGTTGTAGGCCATATTAAAGGAGGTTGTGTTAATACTATTTCTATCAATCAAAGACCAAGTACTAATCAGACAAGACCATTGTTAATCATTTAAAATTAACCAACCCATGATGGTAATCCTTCCTTGACCTAGGATCACATATAGGTGAAATAAAAAGTAGGGATTCCCACTTTTATACTTTACACTGATAACTTGTCATTAGCCTATGACCATGCATAAGTTAATCAAAAATTGGGACTTATCCTATCTGTTCACCATCTACCATCATTTTTTAGCAACAATGGTCATGTATCTAAATTTCCTAATTGTATAATCACAACTTGATGGTCAAGGATTACCATACCAAGCCCATAACCATATTCCACTTCACCCATAATGCAACCACCCATTCTGGATAGTAACAAGCCATTTACCATTCTATAAGACAAGACATTTGATATTATGGAAATTTTTAAAAATATGCTTGCAAAAATATCCATTTTATATTTGTTATATATGACTGCTATCCACAAAAACATATTTATATAATTCCTTGGCCGATCCCAAGTTCCTAATGACATGTCTCCATATAAATTTCAAGATTTGGTTGGACACCTAGCTCTAGGCCAATAATTAACCTTCAACCAAAGTGATATGTCATCACTTGGCCCACTTCATAAAAATCTATTGTACATCAAAGTGTACATAACATAGCATAAAGTGAAACATGTCCTCTTAGAAAATAGATTGGGTCTAAATATTATGTCTCTAAAGCTCATCAAGCTTCTTAGGTATTGTTGACCAAATTTGGCCCACATATAAAGTTTCTACCTAGATAAGTCAGCTGAGCAGAGTTCTTGATTAAATCATGATCAAAAGATGGAAAGAACAAGCCTAGAACAATCAATCCATCATCAAACATCATTAAAAAATGAATAGAGTAGGTTAGTTGTGCATTTGATAAATTCACTTAAAAATCCTCTTGGCCTAAAATATTACACAGACATGAGGTTATTCATGCCTTGAACATTCTATGCAAATTTTATGATTTGGTGAGTTGTCTATCTCAAGTTATAAGTGTTTAAAGCTAAATAATAAGAATGAGATGTGCACAAGGATGTCAAATCAAAGCTAAAACAAATATCCATTTGAATTCAAATGTTCCAAGGATAAATGTATGATTGACACATGTCCAAATAATTAAATATCAAGTCAAGATCCAATGGTGAATAGATGATCAAAGATGTGAGTGGGTCCTAAAGATCCAACGATGTGCACTCAATCATGAATTCATATATCAATGGAAATCTCACAATAAAAAGGTGAATAGATCCTAAGAATGAATGAAAATTTGGCAAGTGTCCAAATCTTGGAAGCTAATATTAGATCTAATAGCAAGTGGGTGATCAACAATGTTAGTGGGTCTAGAATATCTAACAAAACATGTTAAATCATGTATAAAATATAAATGTTGATCTCATAGTCAAAAGGTCAATGTATCATAAGATTGAATACATGAATAAAAAGTGGAAAGATTTTAGGTACCCATACAAATATCTAATGGTACCCAATGATTGACAAAACTAATGGGTTCAAGCTGATCAATGGTTCATGATCCATCATACTAAAGTATATCATTAGTGAATGAGAGGTCAAAGAGTCAATGTATCCTAGGAATAAATGTGAATTTACCACATGCCATAAGTGAAGGAATGGATGGATTGACTATAATATCTTGAGGATCAATATAAAGAAGACAAGTGTTATAATATCAAGGACCCAAATAAAGATCGATGGCCAATGTCAAAATTTTAAAGCTAGGGACTTCAATAGAGAATAAATGTGTCCTAAGGTAAAACTAGGGTAAATATTTCAAATAACACCATTGAAGCTTAGTCGAGACCTTTATTGGAGGATCTAACACTTGCATACTTAATTTTCTTATGGTTTTAACATCATTTCATGAAGGGATATCCTTATGTGTAATGGATACTCAATTCTCACAAGGTTTAGAGGTAGAATAGGTCTATTTAAACCTAATTTAGTTCAATAAAAAAGCTATGCAATCTATATATCTTCATCGATATACTAACTATATGAAAACCAATACATTGGATTGGTTTTCAATCTATAGTAAAGATTCGTATTCAAGTCAGAGTAAATGCAGACATAAATTATTTATGGTAGAATGTCTCATTCTTAGAAATAGTCATAAATTTGAAAAACAAGTGCTTATATACACTTAAAATAGACTTAATAATGGCTTTTTCAAGCCCATAGGTATGAAGTCTTTATACTTATAATGAAAACAAGTGGGATATGGTGTAGAAGATCAAAGCAAAGAGATCTGGTGGTTAGAGAAGTAGTTAAAGCCTTTGTTATTATTTAGATCTTAAAGATCTTTATTCCTTGAAAGGATCATGACTCATCATCAACAAAATAGACTCTTCTCCTCTAGTATATTTTTCAACCAACGAGAAGAACTTGAAGACTAATTGAATTAAATGCAAGTTAACTTGTTGATGAAGGATTAGTCTTGATTGGATTAAAATGTGGTAGATATTTAAAAAAAGGTGATGATAGCTCATTGATTGATTTTTTATGCATGATATTCCTCTCTTTCTTTCCCTTTCTCTATATCACCCATTCTTTCCATTCTTTTTAGGCTCTATCTCTCTCTTAGATTCTAGACTCTCACAAGGACTCTTTGATTTTGAAAAGTAAGGGACTCTCTAGGATATTTCAAGATATTATCCTCTTGATTAGGCTAAGACCTATCAATAATTTTCAATAATTACCTCTTTATTAAATAAAATCCTTTATTTACCTATCTCTTACCTTGGATCTATGTTTGGTAAGTTGTGCATAATAGCCTTGTGAAGGAGATTCTTCCATATCCATTGTCCTCCTTTATGACCTCTTTTAGGGTTTTTTCAAGTTATTTGTAGTTACAAATTTCTATTATTTATATCATTAATGTAAAATCTTATTTATTCTTATAACTCATCTTTCTTTGCATTCACTACTTCCTAAACCTTTTCTATGACACACTTATGCAATCAACTAGTCTATGAGGTTGTGTGAGCTAGCATTGTCTTTAGCAGATCTAGTGTGGGTTCAAGATTATGGGAATTCCCCATTTTATTTGGTGCATCAAATTTTAGCTTTCTTATGATCCCTTTCCATTTTTAACCCTTTTCCTTGGGACAAAATTAGTTTAGGTGATTCATCAACATGAATCCAACCTTCTCCAAAGGTTCATCCCCATCATAGGATACCCACACTTGGGGTTATTCCCATATTGTGATTGGGAGTGGGGGAGCCTGAGTAACTCCTCCAAAAGGGTGAAATTCCATGTCATAATATTTTATGACACACCTAGTGATATTTATTATGTTATTCACTAGTAAATATTTTTGGTGTTCTCTTCATCCAATCTACCTTTAGAGGTATGCGTGCAAACATCAATGGCAACTTTGAGTATTCATCAACTAGTTTAAGTAGCCCAACTGTTTAGTCATCATTATTTATTATTTATCATCACTCTTTTGATTAGTATGATTATTATTTTCTTGATCCTTCATATTATATTAGTAATTTTTATGGCTTCACGCTAAGTGGTTCTCAAGATTTAGTGCATCAGACTTCTTAGGCTCAAGATGTCCCTAGTTATTCCCCAAACTGATCCATTTCAAGTTGGAGGAAAATTATCTTAGGATATGAAAGGTGCATGATATACCTTAATACATAAAGGGGATATGGTTAAAATATCCCTAATCATATCATTCATGACATGAAAAATGCATTATAGCTAATGATGGAAGAATGGGAACCTATTGAAGGAGAAAATTGGAAAAACCTCTCAAGTGAGATGATGGATGTAAGTGGTTACATTCAAATCATTGATTATAAGCTAATAATCCTTGAAAAATAGTAGGTCCAACTCCATCAACCTTATGTATCCTCATATACACCACCTCATCCCCCACATATGCCACCCATTCTTCCCCAAAAGACCATTCCAAGTGACCTTTCATGTGTTCCTTAGACCTTCCCTTTTTGGAATTCAATCCAAGAGAGCCTTTAAATTAATAAGGAGACTATTATGGAGTAGATTATTATTGAGATCTAAGATTCCACTTATTTTCCTCAAGAATCCTCTTTTATTTCATACCAGACCTTTTGTGTTCCTTATCTTCATGTAGTCCCTAAACACATTCAAGATAAGCTATTCCAAGAGAATATAGATAAGTAAATCAAAGAGTTAGATTTGAAGATGAGGAAAGGAAGAGAGTCAAAATCAAGAAGAGGCAACTATTTCTTACACATTTCCCTCATAGAAGTCAATTCAAAAAGGTTTTTAGAAGGAAGAGATGCTAGTTAAATCAACCCAAGCACTAGTTCAAGAGCCATTAAAGAGACCATTTAAATTCCCTAATTAGAAGGACACTCTCCTAAGATGCAAGCAAGGTAAACTTATTCACCCTCCCACCATCTCCCTTTGGAGAAAGAACCTATTCTACAAATGATAGAGGAGGATCTTGTAGTAATAGGTGAAACTGAAGAGGAAAAAGTAAGTCTTTATGATGAGGAGATCATGATAGGAAACCCACCTCATTCTAAAGGGGAAGAATCAGGTTTAGACCAACCTTCTTGGCATGGCTTTGACACTAATGAGCTATATCTTGATGAAGGAAATCCTCAAATTTAAAATAGAGTAGACCTTGAATGGAATACTAAAGGTACATTCTACATAGATCAAGAAGATAATTATAACTAGGTGCTTGAGGTTGGTCTACTTCAAGATGAGGTGTCAATTGAGGATATCCTTGATATTTTGGATCAAGAGGAAAGTATATTAGAGCTTGAGAAATATGGGTGTGATATTTTAGACCTTAGATGGTCAAATCAACCCTCATTTGTAGTTAAAAAACAAGATGAACTCTTGAGTGAGGCTGATGAAGGTGAAATCTTGAGTTATCAAGTGATACAGTTTGAGAAACATACCAATGAAAATCCTAAAGAGTTATGAAAATAGTTAAATTCCATAACCAAAGAGATTTAATAGGCTAAGATACATGTCCTTCCTCTAAAAAATTATGATCATGATACTCCAAGGATGATCAATCCTAATTTTCACAAGGATAAGGTGGAATAACATTATTTGTTTAAACCACCACTAGAACCAAGTGTATTTTCTCCTATGAGCCTAAATGAAGTCTTCATGCAAGGATTTCTCAAGGGTGATGATAAAAATCAAGCAAGTGCTCCTACAGTCCAACATGAACCAAGCTTGAAAGACTTGGATGTGTATGTATACATTAGAGATATGTTTTTCCAATTTCATCCACTGGAGGGCATATCAAAAGGATTAACCATAATAATCTTGGTTCACTAATTTTAGTACCTCTAAATCAAGGTATTTTTCATCTTGGTTTGTTACAAGTGAATGATACTAAAAGTTTCCCATTTGACCCAAGAGTGAGGTTCTTGTATATATATATAAGAGTAAATTTCATGATTTTCTCTAAGTGCCTATGTGGAGACTTATTTATTAGGTTAGTTACCCTTGTTTTGTTGAGGTTAGTTTATTTTCCTATTGTGTGTTTCTTTTTCCAAAGTGCCTTGGGAGATTTGTTTTATTTTATTTCTTTTGGTCCTTATTTATTCAAGAGAGGGTTTTAAATAAAGGTATAACCTTACTCAATTGACATCATCTTATGATTCCATGCCCAATGGATTAGACAAGGTAACTAGTCTGGGTTCTTAAGCATAGCAGGCATGCTTCCCTATGAGTTGCCACAGATGTTGGCCAAATTTGGCATACATACAAAGATACTTCCTAGATATATCAACTAATCATATTTATTTATTGAATGATGATCAAAAGATGGCAAAAGCAAGCCTAGAAGAACCAAACCTTCATCAAACATCATGCAAAAATGAATAAAATAGGTTAGTTTTGTATTTGACAAATTCACATATAAATCCTCTTAGGCCAAAATATTTCATGAAAATGAGGTTATTCATGCCTTAAAAATTATCTAAAATTTTTATGAATTGATGGGTTATCTATCTCAAGTTACAAGCATTTAAAGTTAAACAAGCAAAATGAGATTTGTGTAGGGATGTCAAATTAAAGATGTGACAAATAGCCATTTGAATTCAAATGTTCTAAGGATGAATTCATGGTTGAAAAGTGTATAAATCATGGAATCTTGAGTTAATATCTAATAATGAGTGGATGATCAATGATATTAGTGGGTCCCAAATATACAATGGTACATGTTCGATCACACATTTATAGATCAATGATGAGTTTGTAGTCAAAAGATCAATAGATCCTCAGAACAAATGAGAAGCTATCAAATGTCCAAATTTTGGAAGCTAATATTAGATCTAATGAGTGGGTTATCAATGATGTTATTGGATCTATAAGATCTAATGGAGCACATTAAATCATGCATCAAAGATCAATGATGAGCTTGTAATAAAAAAATCAGCATATCCTAAGATTGAATGCAAGGATGATAAGTGGCAAGATATTAGGTTCCCATATGAATATATAATAGAATGTGGTGATTGATAAATCTAGTGGGTCCAAGCTGATAAATCATGCATAAGACATCATAAAAAAATAGATTAATAGTGAGCAAGAGGTCAAAGAGTTAGCATATCCTAGGGATGAATGTGAACCTACCACATGGTACAAATGAAGGAATGAATGGACTGACTGTAGGATATTGAGGATCAATGTAAAGAATAAAAATGTCATAATCCCAAGGACCTAGATCATGATCGATGTCCAATGTCAAATTTTAAAATCTAGGGACTTTAATAGAGAATAAATGTGACCTAAGGTCAAACTAGGGTAAATATTTCAAAGGATGCCATTAAAGCTCAATCGAGACCTCCATTGGAGGACCCAATGCATACTGACTCAATTTTTTTATGGCTTCAACATCATTTTTTGAAAGTATATCCTTGTGTATAATGGATTCTTGATTCTCATAAATTTTAGAGGAAGAATAGGTTTATTTAAACCTAATGTAGTTTAGGAATAAATATATGCAATCTATGGATCTTCATCGATATAGTGACTATATGAAAACCAATAAATAGGATTGGTTTTCAATATATATTAAAGATCCATATTTAGGTTAGAGTAGATGCTAACATAAATGAGATATGGTGGAGTGTCTCATCATTTGACATAGTCATAGCTTCGATAAATAAGTACCTATAGCCACTCAAAATAGACTTAAGCATGGCTCTGCCAGGTCTATGGGTATGAAGACTTTGTCCTTATAATGAAAGCAAGTGGGAGATGGCATAGAAGATCAAATAAAAGAGATACAGTGGTTAGAGAAGTAGTTGGAGTATTCAATGTTGTTTAGATATTAAGGATATTTTTTCCTTGAAAGGATCATCTCTCATCATATAAAAAATATACTCTTGTCCTCTAGTGTATTTCTCAACTAATGAGAATAACTTGAAGACTAATTGGATCAAATGTAGGTTAACTTATTGATAAAGGATCAGTCTTAATTAGATTAAAATGTGGAAAATATTTCAAGAAAGATGGTGACATCTCATTTATTTATTTCTCGATGCATGCTCTTCCTCTATTTCTTTCCATTTCTCCATATCACCCATTCTTTCCATTTTTACTCTCTCTCTCTCTCTCTCTCTCTCTCTCTCTCTCTCTCTCTCTCTCTCTCTCTCTCTCTCTCTCTCTCTGATTCTAGAATCTCAAAAGGATTCTTTGATTTTGAAGAGTAGGGGACTTTTTGAGATATTGCAAGATATTATCCTCTTGATTAGGCTAAAACCTTTCAAGAATTTTGAAAAACTACCTCTTTATGTAATAAAATACTTTCTTTACCTATCTCTTGCCTTGGATCTGTATTTGGTGAGTTTTGGATGATGACCTTATGAAGGAAATTCTTCCATATCCATTATCCTCCTTTTTGACCACTTTTAGGGTGTTTTAAAGCTATCTATAGGTTTTGCTTAGTATTATTTATACCATTAATGTAATCTCTTAGTGATTATTATGAACTCTCTTTGTTTGCATTCATTGCTTCTTGAACCTAGTCTATGAAACACTTATGCAATCAACTAGTTTGTGAGGTTGTGTGAGCTAGTATTATCGTTAACAAATCTATTATGGGTTCAAGATTATGGGATTTTCCCATTTTATTTGGTATATCACCTTTTAGCCTTTTTAGGATCCATTTTAACCTTTCTAACCATTTTCCCTATGACAACATTAGTTTAAGTAATTTATTAGTAGGAAGCTAACCTTCTCCAAAGGTTTAACCCCATCATAAGATACCCATAGCTTGTGGTTGATCCCATATTATGACTAGGAGTGGGGGATCGTAAATAATTCCTATATAAGGGTGAAATTACACATAATAATAGGTATATTATAATATATCTCCAAGTATAAACAATCACCATTATGTCATATGACAATGCAAAATGAGAATCACAATGCAACATAAGATTGTCATTTATTATTGGGACTTTGACCCATGATACACTATGCCATGTGTTAGATCTTAATTTATAGTATAATATGATTTGGGGTAGACCTTTGATATATGAGATTCATGCATTCTCATCAACATTGAACCTGTGTATCAAGTTCTCTCATTCAGGAATGGAGGTTACTACTCTAGGAGATTTTCATCTATACAAGCATTGTAAGTGTAGATGAAATTTGAGATTATGGATTAAAATAAAAAATTTAATCACTCAAAACTTCAAACCACTAGTTAAAGTCTAAATCCATTAGAACTAAATGAAATGGGTGAATATATAATTCAAAACAACATTTAAACCCTAAATCCTAAATGCTTTAAACCAAGATCAAATGGATTCAAAATAAGAATATTGGGATTAGAATTACCTTGACTTAGATTGACATTATGATGGAATTTTGGCATGGATTGGATATGGAGAATCTAGTTGAGCTTGGTAGATTTAAGGATGCTTGGACACAAATTTGGCATGAAGAGTCTAGTTGGTTTTGCCATGGCCCAAGCATGGCCTTTTATAGAATGATGGAGGGAATTTTAGGGGAATTTAAAATTATTTAGAAGTATATAGTTTAGAGACTTCTAGATTTTTAGAGGAGATTATCTAGTTATAGAGGCTTGTCAATTATTTTAGGAGATAATGGGGGGATTATATGGGAGTTAATGAGGTTTAAGACTCATAGGGATGTAGAAAAGGCTAGGGTGTAGTCTAGTAGGTGGGTAGGTGGGGTCATTGGAATTTAAAATAACCAAATAATAGGTAAGTGGGATTAGATTAGGATAATAGGGATTAATAATAATTAATTAAGGAGTAGGATGATTAAGGTTAATAGATTAATGAGAATAAAGGAGGGGGGTATTAGTTAAATGGATAGGTTTAGGATAAATTAGTTGGGTAAAGGAGGATACTAGAATGAGATGAATTAGAATAAATGGGATTAGAAAAATCAATGTCAATTAATAGGAATATTAGTGACATTAATTAGGTGAACTAATTTAGGTGAATACATTTTTTCCCTCTTTGAAATGGAATTATGAGTGGAGTGAAGTGCAAGGAGTAATGATATTTCAAAGAAAAATTGCGTCTTGGATGAATGTTAGTAGATATGATGTAAGGGGATATGATACCCCCTTGAGGGGACATGTAGGGAAGAAAGAGATGAATGGTCACTCAAAATTAAAAGAAATGGGTGGGATGAAATGGATAGACAAGGGGTTTGGATGCTAGATGTGATATAAAAGATGAGGAAGACGAATTCAACTTGAGTAATGAGATATAGATTGATGATGCCCCTAGAAAGGACACATGCACAGGGATTAGTGATGATGTATGTTATGGTCATTGACACATCCCAAGGAGGAATCAACCATAACATGACAATAATTGGATTAAAAGGCCATAATATTTAGACATATACTAAACCAAGACACATGCAAGGGAGAATCATTGCCAAGATAAGATAGGACTTGATAAGATTTATGATACATGTAGCTTAAGGATAAATTGATCAATATAATGGATGTGATTATAAATAAATGATATGATTGAGTGACCAAAAGACTAAATTACATCAAATCAATGAGCCATAATATTATTAAGGGTGATGCCCCTAGCAAGGATACATTTAAGGGAGTGATAATTGATTGACCAATCAATGATTGATGTAAGAAAATATGAAAGTAATTATTTGTCAAGCCCAATTGACGGGTGTGAGAAATTGATGAAAATATTAAGGAGATGATTATGAGGATGGTGATTGATCAATAGACTGATTGAAATTATAGATTGAAGATTAGACGGATGCAAGACTTGAGGATGATGAAAGATGAGAGAGATGTGATGATGGATGATTAGGAAAGAGGAAATAGTGGTTAAGTTATCCTTAGGCATTGAAAAGTGGCCAAGTGTTGCCTACATAGTCATAAAAGGACCTCAGGCTGATGTAGTTCTAACTCAAGGATAGAATATGATGATGATGATGATGATGATGATGATGATGATGATTAGTGATTAGAGGATGATGTTAGTTATTATAGGATGTGACTTAGATGATGAGATGAGAATAAAAGGTTGGATGTTAGTTAGATGAGCTAAGAGGATGGGCTTAGTGACAAGAAGAAGTATGATTAGATGATTAGAGAAAGGATAAGGGTGTAGGTGATCAAGCCATCACAGCTATCATAAGATTCCCCATGGTCTATGTAATCCAAATATATAGCACTTGGTAGTATTCCCCATGAAATAGACATTACCAAGAGGACATTATGCCAAAGTATTATTGACAAAATTTGACCTTATAGGTTAAATTGGGGACCCTATAAGTAAAAACTTGAGTTTTATGTGTTTTAAAGGGTCTAATAATTTTTAATGGGGTATGTTATAGTCCATTTGATGTAATTTGATGCTATATTAGCCTTGGTCTTAGTCATATTAATCCTTATCTTTTAAAGTCATTTTAGGGGTCATAAATACAAGTGGAATAATTACAAAAGTGTCCAAGTGTCATAAGTTCCTTAAAAACATCCAAGAAGTTATATTTCCTATCAATAATGTTAGTTCATCTGAATCTTGTAGATTATCTAACTAAAAATCAAGAAACCAACTGCAAAAGAGGAGGTTTGGCACTTGTATGACCCATTAGGGAAGGTGACACAAGGGAGAATGTCACAGATTGAATATTCATCTTCCATAGACTCATATATATGATTTAAATTATCTACAATTTCCAAATTAAAGCTAAAACCATTCTACTCCTTTGCCTTTTTAGACACATGGAAGTGGTTAACGAGTTTATGCTTAGTATGGACAATTGGAGAAGTTTCAGGTCAAACACCTTTGGAAGGTTAAATTAAACTTAGAGATATTAATTTACATAATAATATTTCAAATATTGTTCAACCATGATTTATGAACCATCCCTTATAAGTAGACTATGTTTTTATGCTCACTATTTCTTGTACCCTATAGGATTTACTCCATTTTGGACAAGTCTATACAAACCATTTGGTGATGTTGAATCTAGATGATTTTGTATATCTTATTTATTCTCTCCATTTTTAGTTTCATGTTTCATGGTGTTTTTATGGGAAAGTTATCTCATGTTGTAGGAAGGTGTCACTATTATATAGCTTCAATCAAGTTATTCCTTGTTACAGAATGTTGGTCTTCTATAGAGTTCTCATAGGAATGTGATGCTATTTTTCCCATGTATAAAGTAAATATTATCACCTCATTTCATGCTTGGTTCATCAAACCATTCTTGAGTAAATATTTAGTCCTGCCTTTCTCACATTCAACTCCTTGCTCATGCTTACTTATAGTCATAGGGAATTACATGTGTGGACCTATTTAACATGATTCATGGAAGTGTAACAAAGATATAATCATATTTTAAAAAAATCATATAAATATCATCAAATAATAACCTCAATTTAGCATAAAAAGGGACTCTGATATCTAGTCAACATAGTCATTCACAACCTTCTACTTTATACTCATCTACAAGAGCCACTTGAGATCACTTCATAGTGGAATGGGAGTTTTGGTAAGTGGTTCAATGATTTATAATTATAAGAGTGTATTTGAAAACTTGGTAAAGTCATAAAACTAACCATAAGAGCTCACATCTTGTAGACTACCTCTAATCCTATCTTACTACCTCTATATGAGAATTCACCTATTGGTGTTTCAACAAGGAATGAACATATTGGAATGGGAGTAAGTAAATAGGTTTAAAACCCTCAAAGATGAATATAATACATTTTATAACTTTTATAAAGGATAAGAAAGGTTATAAACCATATAAGGTTCACTATTTGAAACATTCCCCACTGACTATTTATTACAGTATTCACCTACAGGTGGTAATAGTAGAGAATTGGAGATGTCATATAAGGTGTTGAAGTACAAAATGGAATCTTAATTGAATTCAAAATGTGTGTGAGAAACATATTATACCTATTTGGAGTGATATCTTGGTATATGAGATAGATAACTATGATCAAAGGTTGAATGATTATATTTAGGGATTAAGTCTCTAAAAACACAAAAACATAGCACTTGGGCCTTTTTCCAAGATCATATAATAGGGTTATAGATACCTTTAATGCATTATAATGTGTTTATATTTAATTAACCAAATTAGATAAGATCCATGCAACAAATTTTTTTTTGGGGGGTAAATATCAGTGGAAGGTGGTTGTTGAACACCTCAAAGATACACTTTCATGCTTTGAAATCATTCAGTGATATTTATAATAGTCCAAACTAAGTGGTTACTTATAGCCATGTGGTGGATTTTTGGTATTTGGGAATAAGATATATGACCTTATTTAATTTAGTAACATATGTTCATCATTAAGTGAACATCAAATTGAACCATTGAATAAATTTGGACCTTCTAGCACACTTCCAGTCCATACACTGAGAAATATCTTCCTACAACCTATAACTCAGAGTTACTTGAGGCTCACTCTAGGTAGAGTATGAAAGGATAAGATATGTTTACTATTTTAAGGAGATATTGAGGGAATTTATAAAATTTAAAATTTTTATGAGGTGGTCAAGTATGATGAACTTCAATTCAAATTTCCCCAAGTCCCTAATAGGCCATTACAGTCATGTTAGCCCTTCAAGGTACAAGTTTAAGTGGTGAGGGAAAGAAGGATAACTTTGAAATAATGTAGTGAATATTATGGGACTGGTATGACAAAAAAATACCTCATGATAATTATATTATAGGTTTATACAATGGTCTCAATCCTAAAACAAGCCTACATAGGATTTTCTAGGCTAATATTCACCTACAACTAGTTGTGTTTGACTGTATGCAACATTGAGCTAAAGGGTGATGATTCTTAATGAATGGTATTTTAAAAAAATGAGTGAAGTGTTTAAAAAAAATATGATCTTGTAATTTTTAAATATTATCCATACATTTTTTTCAAGTTTGGTCCATCCTAAACCACCAAGAGGTATAGTGCCTTAGGTAAGAACATAGTCAACACTTTAAGCAGTCAACTCAAGGGTATGACTTGAAGAGTGTTAGAAAGGGTTAAAAATAATGATATGTGATTATAAAATGAGTATTTATTATTAATTTTTCACTAATATCATGGAAATATGGGAGGTGAAAGGCTCAAGATAATATCACACAGTCCATTCCTTAAACCTTACACATAATCTATCTTAATAGGGGTCTATCTTGGGTTTTAAGGAATAAAGGGTAAAATTATGTTATCAAGGAATAAAATATTGTAAAAAAAAATTTTAATACTTTTATAACCTCCTAAAATAATCACAATTATCTAATTAAATAGGGGATTACCCTCTATTTTGTCTCAGATAGAGGGCAACCCTTTGTGCATGAAACTTGTAGTCTTGGGAAATGAGGATGAAAGAGTGAACTAGAGGTTATTCGGACATGATGAATATGTTTTTGGATTTTAAAAACACCAAATATAACATGGAAAAAAAATAACAGAAGGAAGGAACCCAACATGATGGTTTGGGTTGTTGAGTTTACAGGTAGGCCTAGGAAGCAAAATCTAGACCTAAAGCCCAAATCTGAGGTCATTAACACTTTTTGAAATATATGAGAATTATAATCCTTGGATTAATGTTTTACGTATATATAATGTATTTATAAACTCTTTTTATGAATAAAATCCCACAATAAGGCCATTTCTAAGTAGAAAATCACCTCAGGCTTGTGTAAATGGAAGAAACAAGCTCGAATAGGCATTTTGGATGTTCAAATATCATTAAAGGTTTTTAATGGAGGTAAATGAAGTTTGGAGGAATTATATATGGTATTTAACATCAATTTTATGGAATTAAGTTGAGAATTGGATGTTAGACCTTTATGAAACATCACTAAAGGTCAAAACTACTCAAAACCCTTGCTAAACCATCCCTGATTGGGAAAATAAGGAGAAGCACTCTGATGGAATAGAATAATAAGGAAAGTGATTTTATTTTTTATTATAATCTTTATGTATCCTCTCCATAAATTTTTTCACTACCCTAACTATATGGACATGGTATAGAATTGCATTTTTTGGCTATTTTTTATATTATACAAGTTCTAGGAATATTCAAGAGATAAAATAAAGTTTAGTGGGAATATTAGGACTTAATATAATTCTTATGTCCATTTAAATCCTTTTAAAAACTCCTAAGTGTTCCTAATATTACTCTCATCTTAGCTAATCAAAATTGGCATAGTGAGCAAGATAGTGAGAAGTGTGAAACTTTAAGTGCATGAAAATTAAATGTTATAATAATACATATAAGGTCATGGAGAGTATTTATAAGTGTCATACATTCCCTCCCATGTATTTTAATGTAAAAATAAATCCAATTTTGAGGCCAAGTGTGAGAGGTGACTGAAAGAAGAGTTTATTTGAATGCAGGCAATGATAGCTCATTTCTAGATGATTCTAGATGACCAAAAAAGAAACTAATGAATGGAGAGTCATGTCTGAAATCATTCCCTATCATTCCAATCATCAGACCTATCCATAATTATTTTTGAGGAATTTAAATATGTTTGGATGATGAAGGCAGTTTTTTAAGCCAACATAAGGAGTTTCATACCACTATTCATGATTTTCATGCCTTTTATGGACATTTTTACTTATTTAACTTGTATGGTATATTTCACACCCTCTTATCATAAAAAAATAACTCATTTTATAATTTTTAAAAGTGTCTTTATGACCTTTGGACTTCTCTTTTCTCCTCCCTCTCTCTCAAGTTCTATAATAACTAGCCATTTTGGCCTTTGTAAATCATGCTCCACCTAAGTATGGTGAAGCCCTACTCATTTTCATACCATTTGATCAATAAGACTACTAATTTTTACCTCTTCCATGACTTTTCATAGTGTGTTCAATTATATGATGGATTTTTCTTAGTGATGACTTATTATTTTCTTAACATTGTTATTTCATTTTCTCACCTATTTATAGTTGGAAATCTTCTTCTTCCAGGGCATGTGAAGTGTTTTATGATGTGTCAAGGTTGATTGATTTATTATATTCATATATTTCTATTTTATACCTCTTTTCTAGTCTTCCTAGCCTAAACATTCATCATAACCTCATAATATACTATTGATGTGAGAATATTGCATATTAGAGAAGTGTATGTTTGGTTAGTCCATTGTTCTCATGTGTAACATGAACTTGGTTGGTATTCATCACATATTTTTGTGTATCACCTCCTTTAGGATAGTTTAATTTAAATTTTCTCTCCCATTTCCCTCATAATCATAGGTGTAGTAGTGGTCTGCAAGTGGTACATCAATAGAACTATCCATATCCAAAGATTTAACTCATTTTTAGGCTCACCCATAGCCTAGAGGTATTTCATTTATGTCACTTAGATGAGGAGGGTTGGGACATCTCCTCAAAGGATGAAATTCCAAGTGACAATAGTTTTTAGCATGCTCATGGGACTCTTGGTCTTAAAAGTTTAAATATTTTTGTTGTTGTCTTTTATCACATCAGCCTTTGTAGGCATCTATCTAAAATTCAATGGAAACTCTAAATTTACATCAATTGGTCAAGTAGCCCAGGTATTCCTTTTGAGTATTGTTGATAATCATTCCTTGTATTCTTGCTTCCTAATGAAGTTTCATGGCTGATTTTGGTGTTGAGTATTGTTTTACACAAGTTGGTGAGATTTATCAAGCTTATGGCAATCCCTATTAGCCTTGTTATGATTCTTAATAGCTCTAATATGACCATTTTCAACCTTATCATAAGTTATATCAGACCTACAATCCACCTCCTCAATATCTCTCTTCTCCTAGTCAACCTAGTCACTTAACTCAGTCTATTGCAACCTTTAAAAAAACTCTCTTAGGTTATGAGAGATACATGATATATCTTGAAACACAAAGGGGACATGGTATAAATAATCCTATTTATCTTACTTAAAATTTCACATATGCATTAGAGTTGGTTAAAAGAGAGTGGGCACCTATTGAGAGAGCCAATTGGAAAAGGCTCATAAGTGAGATGCTAGATGTGAGTGGCCTAGTTTCATCCTTAGAAAATTGGCTAAACATTCATGAGAATAAGCCTCAAAAAACACATCAGTGCTCATACCCATTTCCCCAAGATTTTTATTAGTCCTACTTGACCCCTATTCATGAGCCCAATCAAGCTTATCAAAGCCATATTTTCCCAATCAGCTAGAAGAGAGGGTTGGGAAGACAAACCTTATTTTTAAAGCAAATATTGATAGGCATGTCGATTTGGCCAATTGGTATATGTGGTAGTCTACATAGTTAACAAAGGAAGTGCAATTTAATCTCTCATTACCCTCTCCTATTACATCCCTACCTAAGGAAGAGACCTTTAGATATGAGATTGTGAGTTGGAGACAAGGTGGAGAATTAAAGCCTAAAGAGATTCCAAGTTTCTTGAACACTTCATCCAATCCTCAAATTACATCACTATCTCAAGAAGAGACTCTTAATCCTAAAATACTAAGCTAAAAAAAGATGGTGGAATCATGGAGAAAGAAATAAGATAGAAGCCTTGATAAAAAGTGTGAAGTTGAGAAAGAGCTTGATCTTATGCATGTCCCTCCCACCCTTCCTCAAGAGACTCCTTGTCTTCCATGTCAATGTTATTATACTCTTTATCCTCATGATGATTCCTATTAAACTAAAGAGAGACTTTTCCAAAATAACCTAGCCAAGAAAATTGAAGAGTTAGAGTCAATAATGAAATTCCTAAGTCAAGGTGTCATGGAAGGTTTAGACCCAAAAGAAGATCCTATGCCTAAACACACCCCATATAACCTCCCTCAAGAGAGTGCTCAAGTTGGATAATATTTTAATGAAGTTATTTTCAAGTGGAAGTAATATAACCAAGATATTTTATCCCAATATCTACCTACCCTTCCATTCCTAAGTCAAGGTGTCATGGAAGGTTTAGACCCAAAAGAAGATCCTATGCCTAAACACACCCCATATAACCTCCCTCAAGAGAGTGATCAAGTTGGATAATATTTTAATGAAGTTATTTTCAAGTGGAAGTAATATAACCAAGATATTTTATCCCAATATCTACCTACCCTTCCTCAAGAACTCCCAAAAAAATCCCCTATAATGAATTCTCAATCTGATTTTGAGTCCTATGCTCCACCTCCACCAACTATTTTATCTTGTCCTCACCCCATAACCCTTTGAATTGATGGAAATGTGGCATGGGAACCTAAAAATGAAAATTTGGTTGAGGAAAATTTATAACTCTTACTTGAAAAAAGTGTAGCTCCTTGGTAGCCTCTTTGGGATAAGTCACTTGATTTCAAGATGCCTAGTCTTGACATCACCAAGAAGGAGAAGGAGATGGAATATCTTGTATCCCTTGAGAATAAATATCAAATTATGATATCTTAGATATAATTTGAGAGTCCTCAAGATGTCCTAAGTGTTGAAGAATAGGTGAATCCTTGTGTTGAGTCTTCTTGTTTGGTTGATAATGAGGAATGCCTTTCTTATGTCAAAGAAGAAATCCTAGATTAAGTCCTTTTGGATTCTAAAGAAGAGGATGAATGAGATTATCTTGTTGTTCCCCTTCATTATGATTATAAAAAATAATATGATGACTTTTGTAAGCAATTTGAAAACATTTACAATGAGTTTGAGTCTCTCAAGCAGTCTACAACATTTTCAGAGCTGATTACAAGTGATGGTAAGCAAGATGAAATTTTTTAAAATGTCATAGAAGAGCCAAATCAAGTTTTACCTCAACATTTGGAGGTCAAAACAAGCTTATATTGGCCTTAATCTTCCAAGGAACAAGAAACCATTCCTCTTGAAACCTTGTCTACAAAGAAGATGCAAGTTGATCATGAGATGAAGAGTGGGTAGCAATATGAGGTATGTGTACAAGGATAAGAGGAATAATTTTACATTGGAGACCTATTTGAAGATGGTATACTTGAGAGTATATCAATTGAAGTTCCAAGAAGTTGGTCTGATCTACCAAGTGTTCAATCTAAAGAGCAACATGCTTGGCATCATGATTAATCTTATGAAGGAGATGCAAGAAAATTTCATTTTGATCTTAGAAAAGGAGGTATGCTTAATTTATAGTTTTATATAGTTGTTTTCTTATTGTTTTTCATAAGTGATTTGAGCACATGTGTGTGTCTTGTTAGATTATTTGATTTGTTTTGTGTGTCCTTTATTTTGTGTGGTTGAGGTAGTCAAGTGGTCTTGTCTTGATCAAAGCTTGTTTTCAATGGTAAAATTCCTCTTGTTGTGTCTTAGACTTTAGATTACTCCCTAATCCCATTGGAGTGATAAGGATACTAGTCTACTTAGTATAACAGGCATACTACCCCTATGAGTCAGTAATTCATTGACCAAATTTGACCCTATAATTCAAATGAGGGCCCCTATAGGTAAAAATTTGAGTTTTAGGTGTTTTTAGTGGTCTATTATTTTGTCATTGGGTATGTTATAGTCCATTTGATGATATATTAGCCTTGATATTAGTCATATTAATCCTTATGTCTTTTAAAGTCATTTTAAGGGTCACAAATGCATGTGGCATGGTTCCCAAGCTGTCAAAGTGTCATAAGTTACTTTAAAATATTAAATAAGTAAGATTACCTATTATTAATGTTAGTTCATATGAATATTTTAGGTTATCTAGCTAAAAATCAAGAAACCAACTACAAAAGAGGGAGTTTGGAACTTGTACGACCCATGAGGGAAGGTGAAATATGGGATAATTTCATTAAATAATTATTCATCTTCTTTAGACTCATATCCATTCTTGAAATTCTTTTAAAGTTCCAAATTTGAGCTAAAACCATTATGCTCCTTTTTTGCCTTTCTAGACACACATAAGTGGTCATCAAGTTTATTCTTGGTATGAATAGTTGGAGAAGTTTTAGGTCAAACATATTTGGGAGGTGAAATTAAACTCAGATATATTAGTTTCCATATAAATATTTCAAAGATTTTTCATCCATGATTTATGAACCATCCTTTACAAGTTGACTATGTTTTTTTGCTCACTATTTCCTGCACCCCATAGGTTTTGCTCTATTTTGGATAAGTCTGTACAATGTTTTTTGTTATGTTGACTCAATAGGATGTTATATCTCTTATCATATGATATCCATGTTTATTTTCATGTTTCATGGTGTTTTTATGGGAAAGTTGTCTCATGTTGTAAGAAGGTATCACCATTATGTAGCTTTATTCAAGTTCTTCCTTGTTACAGAATGTTGGTATTGTACAAAGGTATAATATAATTTTGATGTGATTTTTCTCATGTATTAAGTTAATATTATCACCTCATTTCATTCTTGGTTTCATCACACCATGATTTGAGTAATTATTTGGTCTAGCATTTCTCATAGTCAACTCCTTGCTCATTCTTACTTAGAGTCATTCAAAATCATGTGTGTGGACCTATTTAACATGATTAATATAAGTTTAATAAATATATAATGATATTTAACATGTTTTCATATCAATATAATCAAATAATAACCTCCACTTGGCATAAGGAGGGATTGTGGCAGCCTGTCCACACAGTCATTTGTAGCCTTCTGCTATTATACTCATCTACAAGAGCATATTGAGATGAATTCATGGTGTAAGTAGAGTTTTTATAAGTGGTTAAATAATTTATATTTATAAGAGTGTACTTGAAAACTTGGTAAATTCTTAAAACTTACCACAAGAGCTCACATCTTGCAAACTACCTACAATCCTATCTTACTACCTATACATGAGAATGCACCTATAGGTATTTCAACAAGGAATGAAATATTACAGTGGGAGTAAGTAAATAGGTTTCAAACCCTCCAATATTAATATAATCCATTTGATAACTTTTATAAAGGCTAAGAGAGGTTATAAACCATACAAGGTTCACTATTTGACATATTCTCCACTGACTATATATTGCAAGATCCACCTACAAGTGGTAATAATAGAGAATTGGAGATGTCATATAAAGTGTTGGAGAACAAAATGGAATATTATTTGAAGTCCAAATGTTTTTTAAGAAACATATAAGACCTATTTGGAGTGTTTTCTTGGTATATGAGATAGAGAAATATGATCAAATGTGGAATGACTATATTTAGGGATTGAGTCTCTAAAAACATAGAACAGAGCATCTGGGACTTTTGTGAAGATCATATAATAAGGATATAAAAACATTTGATGCATCCTAATGTGTTTATATTTAATTCCAAACATAATAAAATATCCATGAATTTGTTTTTGTGGGGTGGGGGAAGATCAGTGGAAGGTGGTTGTTGAACACCTCAATGATGCACTTTCATGCTTTGAAATCATTTAGTGATATCTACAATAGTCCAAACTAAGTGGTTAATTATAGCCATGTGGTGTATTTTTGGTGTTTTGGACTAGGATATATGACCTTATTTTATTGAGTAACATATTTTGGTAATTAATTGAACATCAAAGTGAACCATTGAAGAAATTTGGACCTTATAACACACTTCTAGTCCATACACTAAGAAATGTCTTCCTACATCCTATAACTCAGAGTTGCTTGAGGCTCACTCTTGGAAAATTATTAAAGTATAAGGTATGTTTAGTGTTTAAATTATATATTTAGGTAATTTATAAAATTTAAAAAGGTTATTAGGTCTTAAATTATGATGAACTTCAAGTTAAATTTTCCTAAGTCCATAATAGGTTGCTACAGTCATGCTAACTCTTCAAGGTACAAGTTTAAGTGGTGAATGAAAGAAGGATAACTTTAAAATAATGTAGTGAATCTTATGGGAATATTATGACATAAAAATAACTCATGATAATTATAGGATAGGTTTAGACAAAGGTATCAACCTAAAATAGGCCTACATAATATTTTACAAGCTAATATTCACTTACAACCAGCTATGTTTGACTATATGCAACTGTGAGCTAAAGGGTGATGATTCATAATGACTAGTAATGTCCAAACATGAGTGAAGAGGTAAAAAATACTGATATATTATATTTTAAGGTTTAAATAATCTCCATACACTATTTTTAATTCTAGTCAATCCTAAACCACCTATAAGTATAATCCCTTAGGTAAAAACACAATCAACATTTTAAACAGTCAACTCAAGTGTATGACTTGAAGAGTGTTATAAAGGGTTAAAAATAATGATAGGTTATTATAAAATTAGGATTTAATCTTGATTTTTAAATAATATAATTTAAATATGGGAGGTTAAAGGCTCAATATAATATCATACAGTCCATTCCTTAAGCCCTGCACATAATATGTCTTAACAAGGGTCTATCTTGGGTTTTAAGATATTAAAAGGTAAAATTATGTTATAAAGAACTAAAATATTTTACATAAAGTTTTTAATAATTTTTTAACCTCATAAAATAATCTCCATTGTCTAAGGAAACAATGGAGTGCCCTTTGTTTTATCTCAAATAGAGGGCACTCCCTTTATGCATGAAACTTGCAGTCTTGGGAAATGAGGATGAAAGAGTGAACCAAAGGTTAGTTGGACATGGTAAGGATGTGTGTGGATTTGAAAAAAACCAAATAAAAAATTTAAAACCAATAAAATAATTAAGGAACCCAGCATGATTGTATGGGTTTTTGAGTTTGCAGGCAGGCCTAGGAAGCAAGGTCTAGGCCTTAAGCCCAAATCAAAGGGCATTGACAATTTTTGCACTAGATGAGAATTATAATGATTAGATTAATGTTTTATGTATATATCAGGTATTTATAAACTCTTTTTATGAATAAAATCCCTATGAATGCCATTTTTGAGCTTAAAATCACCTCAAGCTTGTGTAAATGGAAGAAACAAGCTTGAATAGCCATTTTGGATGATCACATCTCCTTGAAGGTTTTTCATGGAGGTCAAGTAAATTTTGAGGAGTTATATATGGTCCTTAAAAATAAAATCTCCAATTAATTTAATATTTGGACATCACACCCTTATGAAACATCACTAAAGGTTAAAACTGCTCAAAACCCTTAGTAAACCCTTAGAAGGACCTGATTAGGAAAATAAGAAAGGAAAATCACTCTAATGGACCAAAATTATATGTAAAGTGATTGGATGTTGTATAATAATATTTATATATCTTACCCATCAATGTCTATGCTACCCTAACTGTATGGATAACGTATAAAATTGATCTTTTTGACTATTTTGTGCATTGTGCAAGTTCTAAGAGCATTCAATAGATGAAATAAAAATTGGGGGAAGATTAGGAATTAATATAAATTATTATTTAAATTTAATTAATTTAAAAAACTCTTAAGTTTTCATATTATAGCTCTCGTCTTAGTCAGTCAAAATTGGCATAGTGAGAAAGATAGTGAGAAGTGTGAAAAATTCAAGTGGATGGATTTTCAAGGTGTGTCTGATGCCTCTAAGGCAATAGATAGTATTTACATGTGTTATCCACTTCATCTCATGTATTTAATGCAAAAATCAATCCAATTTTGAGTCTAATTGTAAGGGATGATTGAAAGAGGAGTTTCTTTGAGTATATGCAATGATATCTCATTTATAGATGATTCCATTTGACCAAGATTCCAACCAATGCATGAAGAGGCATGTATGAAATCCTTACCTCTCATTCCAATAATTATACCTATCCCTATTCAGTTTTAGGACTTTCAAATAGGTGTGGATAATGAAGGCATATTTCTAAGCTAACACAAGGAGTTTCATGCCACTTTTCATGAGATTCATGCCTTATATGGACACTTATACTTCCTAGACTTACATGGTTTATTTCATCCCCTATTATCATGTAGAAGTAACTCATTTTATCATCTTTACAACTTTCTTTGTGACCTTTGTACTTCTCTTTTCTCCTCTCACTCTTAAGTTCTATAAGAACTAGCCATTTTGGCCTTTATAAATCATGATCGACTTGAATATGGTGAATCCATTCACATTTTAATACCATTTAATAAATAATAATACTAATTTTGACCTGTTCCATGACTTTTCATAGTTATATTATTGATTTTTCTTAGAGATGAATTTTTGTTTCCTTAGCATTGTTGTTTCATTCTCTCACCTATTTATAGTTGGAAAGATTATTCTTGCAAGGAATTTGAAGTATTCTATGATGTGTCTAGGTTGAGTGAGTTATTATATTCAAATAGTGACATTATATGCCTCTTATCTAGTCATCCTTAGTCATCCTAGCCTAAACATTCATCATAAACTCATAATGTAATATTAATATGAGAAGATTGCAGATTGGAGAAGTGTATGTTTGGTCAGTCCCTTGTTCTCATGTGTGACATGTAGTTGGTTGGTAGTCATCAAATAATTTGGTGTATCACCTCCCTTAGGATAGTTTAATTTTAGTTTTATCTTCCTTTTCCCTCACAATCATAGGTGTAGTAGTGGTATATAAGTGGTACATCGAGGGAACTATCCTTATCTATAGATTCACCTCATTCTTAGGCTCACCCACTTCCTAAAGGTGTTTCCATTATGCCACTTAGATGAGGAGAGCTGGGACATCTCCTCAAAGAGTGTAAATCTAAGTGACAATAAGTACATTGGCAAGTATCAAACTCTATATCCTCCAGGGCACTTATAAGCATTATTATAGTTTTGGGTGACCTCATAACATTCCCATTTGTTTCCTAATAGATAAAAAGAGACAAAGACAATAAAATATTTACATGATGGAAAAATGCAAACAAGACAAATAGAAAAAACAAGTAACACACACAAGTATATACATGTAGTGTTATAATATCTTGTCTAATGATGGGATGAATGATTGGGTGATGGGTTGGATTAGGATTTGATTATGGACTAAGAATAGATGTGGATCAGGGATAGACTAATGATGATGATGAGGATTGTCTAGTTATTTGGATAAAGTTATGGACTTGGATGAGAGACTAGGATTAGGATAAGGATGTGGATGAGGATATGGATATGAATATGGCCTAGGATTATCAATATATAAGTCCCTACAAGATTTCAATCTATCAAAGAGACTAATAGATGATAAAATCAAATACCTTTCATACTAATAAAGAGTGATTGGATGGGTTCTAGGTATGAAGAGGAAATGATAAAGAAGGTGATGGGATTAATTACTTTTCATACTAGTAACGAGTGATTAGATGGGTGATATATATAAAAAGGTAACTTATAATAAGTGATGAGTGCCAGACTAAATTCTTTGATAAGGCTATGGATGTTGATAATACTTAGCCAAAAGGATGAGATTGAAAAAATGAAGGAATGGGTGACCAATAGGATTGGCTTTCAAGACTAATTATTGTATCCAAAGATTGGAAAATATGAGATGGATGGAGATAGATGAAAATAGGGGATTGGGCATAAGACAAAACACCATGGACTATTTTTGACTTTTCAACTATTATGATTTTTTAGGGATTTTGACAATTATTGAGTTATGGAGCTAGAAGCTTCACCAAATGAGTAAATTGCAAGTTGCTGGAGTTACACAATCACTGGCATCAGTCAAGAGCAATCGACATCAATCAGGGGTCGACTGGGTGCTGCTAGCATCAGTTATGGATTGGCCAACATCGGTCATGTGCAAATAGGTAGGGACTGATGTCAGTTACTTGTGCATCCAAGAAGTCTATTTTTGTGGATGAACAGATTGTTTGCATGATTAGATTAATTGTTGGTATTGAGTCTGCATTTCTATTTTTGGTAGGACTGATTTGAACCCTTGATTAAGAGGTATATCTAATGGTGGAGAATGCATGCTCATGTTTCCTAATATTATATAATAGGATTAGATCTTCATAGCTTATTGAATAGTACAAGACATTTATTGTATATGTGTATCAATCCAGGTTGTTGGAATTGATTGTAATTGATAGAGAAAACTCTTGAGGGAAAGAGATCTGTACATCTAAGAGGTGTGAGAAGAAAGTGTGATTTTATTCATTGTATTTCCTTCTAGAAGAGTTTAATACAAGTTTTTAAGGTGGTTTCTTGTATCTCTTATTCTTTGCTATTTCTAATTCTAGTTACTTATTATTCTGGTTTAATTTTGTGTTTAGTTGCTTACACAATAGTAATCAAGTTTGTTGGTTGATCCCCAACAAGTGGTATCAAAGCTTGGGTTCACTAATAGGTGGTTTCAGATCTGTTTAGTGTGTATTGATTACAGGTCACTCACAGGGGTTTCTATTTGAGTGGGAGCATAACAATGGCAGAAGAAAGTAAACTGAGAATGGAGAAGTTTAACGGCAAGAATTATCAATTATGGAGGTTGCAGATAGAGAATTATCTGTATCAAAAAGATCTATACTTACCATTGGGTGGGGTTTTAAGGAAGCCCACATATATGGAAGATGAAGAATGGAATGTTCTTGATAGAAAGGCTCTAGGATCCATAAGGTTGAGCCTGTCATCTTCTATGATTTCCAACTTGTCACAGGCAAAGACAATGGTAGAGTTGATGGACACTTTAGAAAATTTATATGAAAAGCCCTCAGCTTCAAATAAGGTATATCTTATGAAGCAATTATTTAATTTGCATATGCAGGAAGGTGGATCTGTATCTAGTCATCTAAATTATTTCCATGGTATTGTAAATCAATTAAATAAAGTCAAAATAGTTTTTGATGATGAAATTAAGGCTCTTTTAATATTATGCTCTTTGCCTAAAAGTTGGCATAGTTTAGTAATGGCAGTTAGTAATACTACATCTGCTACAAATATCTTGAAAGTAGATGATGTTGTTAGTGTAATCTTGAATGAAGAGACTCACAGAAAAAGCACAAGGGAATCATCAGGTAATGCTTTAAGTATTGAAAGTAGGGGAAGGCAAAAAGAGAAGAGCAAGCAAGGGAGATCAAGGTCTAAGTCAAAGATGAGAAGAAGATCCAAATCCAAAAATGGAAGAAGAATAACCTACTGGAATTGTGGAAAGATAGGGCATACAAGGAAAGATTGTTGGTTACTAGTTAAAGAAGAAAATCAGCATGAAGGTAAAGAAGACGCAAAAGTTGCAAGTATTGTTGTACAAGATGCTCTTGTACTTTCTTTAGATAATAGAATAGAATCTTGGGTTGTAGATTTTGGTGCTTCTTTCCATGCAACCCCAAATAGAGAATTTTTTAGTGATTATGTCTAGGGAGATTTTGGAAAAGTCTATTTAGGGGATGATGAGCCTTGTAAAATTGTTGGCAAAGGAAAACTATAGCTAAAATTGCAGAATGGCAACACATGGGTGTTGAGGGATGTCATGCATGTACCCATCCTAAAGAGGAATCTGATCTCTGTAGGAAAGTTGGGGGATGAGGGTTGTACAGTTACTCTCACAGCTGAATCTTGGAAGGTTACCAAGGGTGCACTTGTATTGGCCAGAGGTAAGAGAGAAGGTACTCTCTATTTATGTAATTGTATTACTGATTATTCTCCTTTTGTATTATCTACTTCAGATGTAGATGCAAAGTTGTGGCACTATAGGCTCGGCCACATGAGTGAGAAGGGAATGAAAGTTCTTAAGTGAAAAGGTAAGCTTTCAGATTTGAAAAGCATAGATCTAGATTTCTGTGAGTATTGTATTTTTGGAAAGTAGAAGAGAGTGAAGTTTCTCAAAACTGGATCAACAAGGAGGAAGCACAAGTTGGAGGTTGTTCACACAAACGTGTGGGGACCAGCTCAGGTAGCTTCTATTAGAGGATCATAGTATTATGTTACTTTCATTGATGATGCTACAAGAAAGGTATGGGTCTATTGCATAAAGAAGAAATCTGATGTGTTTGACACATTTATGAAATGGAAAGCTTTGGTTGAGAATGAAACAGGTTTGAGATTGAAGTGTCTTAGATCTGATAATGGTGGTGAGTACTGCAGCTATAAGTTTAACAGGTACTATTTTATGAATGGAATACGTAGGAAAAGGATGATTCTAAGGACACCTCAACAAAATAAAGTTTCTAAGAGGATGAATAGAACAATAATGGAGCGTGCACAGAGTATGAGGTTACATGTTGGTTTACCCTTACAGTTTTGGCAGAAGCTGTAGACACTATAGTTTACCTGATTAACAGAGGACCTTTTACTGCACTAGATGGTTGAATTCTAGAAGAGGCTTGGATAGGTAAAAAGGTAGATCTTTCATTTCTTAGAGTTTTTGGTTCTAAAGCTTTTGTGCACGTTGATAAATAATATAGAAAGAAGCTAGATGCTAAGTCTATGAGGTGCACTTTTATTGGTTATGGCTCTGAAGATTTCAGATTCTGATTGTGGAATCTAGAAACTAAAAAGATTATTAGAAGTCGTGATGTTGTTTTCAATGAGAAAGTGATGTATAGGGATCAGCTCAAGAGGTTGAATGATTTTGAGTAGGGCAGTGGAGATTTGGATGATATTGTGATCCAAAATGAGCTCATGGGAAATCACTTCCAGAAAAACACAGACACCAATGTCAGTCAGGCAAGAACTGATGTCAGTGAATAGGAACTGATGTCAGTCAGACAAGAACTGACGTCGATCAGGTGGAATTAACATCGGTCAGGTACAAGCCTAGAGATGATCGAGATCGGTCACTGACAGAGAATTTGGGTGGACAACAAGCAAAAAATGAGTCTCAAATGCCCATCAGGAGGTTAGTAAGGGTAAGTAAACCTCCAATTCAATATTCCCCTTCATTATTCTACTTATTGCTCATTGATAGTGGAGAACCAGAGAGTTTTGATGAAGCAATTTAGGTAGAAACCTAAAAATAGTGGGAGCTTGGCATGAATGAGGAAATTGATTTCTTAAAAGAGAACCAAACATGGGATTTGGTTGAGTTTCCAGTGGGAAAGAGAACACTGAAGAACAAATGGGTATACAGATTAAAGGAAGGTGAGAATGGACAAATGAGACATAAGGCCAGGTTGGTAGTAAAGGGATTTGCACAGAAACCAGGTATTGATTTTGGTGAAATTTTTTCTCTTGTAGTAAAAATGACTACTATTCAGACTGTATTGTCTTTAGTTGCTATTGAGGATTTTCATATTGAGTATCTTGATGTTAAGATAGTGTTTCTTCATGGAGATTTGGATGAATAAATATATATGGATCAGCCGAAAGGGTTTGAGGTCAAAGGTAAGGAGAAGCTTGTGTGCAGGTTGAAGAAAAAATTATATGGTCTTAAGCAAGCTCCTAGACAATGGTATTTGAGATTTGATAGGTTTATGACTGAGCATGGATACAGTAGATGTCAATCTGACCATTGTGTTTATTTTAAGAGATTAGATAGTGGTAGATATATTATCATGTTGTATGTAGATGATATGATTGTTGCAGGTTCACACATATAGGATATTTCTGAGCTTCAAGTAAAATTAGCTCACACATTTGCCATGAAGGATTTGGGAGCAGCAAAGAAAATCCTTGGCATGAGTATTAAGAGAGATAGGAAAAATCATAGGTTGATTTTGTCTCAAGAGGATTATGTGAACAAGGTGTTGGAGAGGTTTAATATGCAAGATGCAAAACTGGTAAGCAAACCTATGGCTGGACACTTCAAGTTGAGCAAAGAACAGTGTCCTGAATCACATGATGAGGTAGAGTACATGAGTATAGTTCCATATGCTTCCACAGTTGGGAGTTTGATGTATGTAATGGTATGTACTAGAATTGATATTACCCAAGCAGTGGGAGTTGTCAGTAAGTTTATGGCCAATCTAGGGACAAAACACTGGAAAGCAGTTTAGTGGATTCTCAGATATCTAAGAGGGACCAACAGTAGGAATTTATGCTATGGAGGATCAAACACTTCTCTACATGCTTATGTAGATTTGGATATGGCAGGTGACTTGGATGGCAAGAGAAGCACCACAAGTTATGTTTTCACTATTGGTGGAATAGCAGTTAGCTGGATTTCAAAGTTACAAAAGGTTGTTGCCTTGTTTACTACAGAGGCATAATACATTGCAATCACAGAGGCTAGCAAGGAGATGATATGGATGACTCAGTTCATGGAAGAGTTGGGAAAGGAGCAAGAGAGTTGCAGATTATATAGTGATAGTTAAAGTGTAATTCATTTGGCTCAGAACTCAACCTTTCATTCAAGAACCAAACATATACAACTTAGGTACCACTTCATTAGACAGGTATTAGAGGATGGTGAGTTGAAGCTGGAAAAGATCCATATAGATAAGAACCCTACTGATATGTTAACCGAGCCAGTAATAAAGGAGAAGTTGAATCTTCATTCAACTTTTGTTGGTCTTCAAGATTGAGTTTGAAGATGGAAAAGCTAGAAGATGTTGTTGTACAGGTACTGGTGTAGCTGTTTATCTCCAAGTGGGAGATTATTGAGTTGTGAAGCTAAAATCTTCACCAAATGAGTAAATTGTAGGTTTCTAGAGATACACAAACATCATCATCGATTAGGAGCGACTGACATTGATCAGGGGTCAACTGGGAGCTGTCGGCATCAGTTATGGATGGGGTCAACATCGATCATGTGTAGACAGACAAGGACCGACATCGGTTACCTGTGCATCTAGAAAGTCTATTTTCATGGATGAATAGATTGTTTGCATGATTAGATTAACTGTTGGTATTGAGTCTACATTTCTATTTTTGGCAGGACTGATTTGAACCCTTGATTAAGAGGTATATCTAACGGTGGAGAATGCATGCTCATGTTTCCTAATATTATATAATAGGATTAGATCTTCATAGCTTATTGAATATTACAAGACATTTAATATATATGTGTATCAATCTAGGTTGTTGGAATTGATTGTAATTGATAGATAAAACTCTTGAGGGAAAGAGATCTATACATCTGAGAGGTGTGAGAAGAAAGTGTGATTTTCTTCATTGTATTTCCTTCTAGAAGAGTTTAATACAAGTTTTCAGGGTGGTTTCTTGTATCTCTTATTCTTTGTTGTTTCTAATTCTAGTTACTTATTATTCTGGTTTAATTTTATGTTTAGTTGCTTACACAATAGTAATCAAGTTTGTTGATTGATCCCCAACAACATTTTTCAAATTTTAAGGCTTTTTGGAATATTTATGTACACTCTACATATGGGGTTACTATCAAAGGGAATACCAAGCTTAGTAACCAATATGAAGATGGTTGGGATGATAAATGGGATAACAAAAGGATGAGGGGGATGGGGACCAAATAAGAATGGACTAGGGATTACCAATGACCACATCATGAAGGAAATAGATGTTTAGTTTCCTAAGTTTACATTGAAGGATATGCCAAGATAGTTCAAGAACATTTTTCAAGACACCTTTCACTTCCTTACAAAGGTCAAAATGGGAAGGAATACGATAGGATGGACAATAAGATGTATTAAAAATGATGGATAAGAATAATGGACTAGGGGATAGGATGGATAAGGATGACATGGATTGGTTATTTATAAAAATTTGATGAGGGATGAGATAAGTATGGATGAATTGATAAGGGATAGAAAAATTTTACCCAAAGTGTTGAGGTATAATGTAGAAAATTGATTATTTTACCATGATGTTGGAAACTAATTTTCATCATGGTACTTTCTCAAGGTACTAGAAGATTTTTTCTCACCTTTGGATGATTGATTTTTATTTCACTTTTTTTTTAATTTTGAATTTTTGGAATGGCATCTTAATTTATTATATATAGGGATGAGATATAAGAATGTAGGAATTGTGGTCATTTCTAGCCAACACCTATTCTAGAGATATAAGATAATGGGATCATGTCACTAGATGTATTGAGGTCCATAAGACCTTCATTGATGATTTTGGAGACCCCTCTAAATATCTAAACTAGGTGCCTTCATTTCCACTAGGAGAGATAATTTTACTGAAGAGGGTGATGTGAGGTATAGATGTGATTAGGTCTTGATGGGGATGTATGAGATGTGAATAGATGATAAGAATTGATGGTATTATGGGTTATTGATAAGATGATGTGATGAGTGATGGAGGATTAGGACTATTAGTCACATACATCATTAGAGATATGGGACATGATTCATTTGATTGGTGTCAATTAATGAAAGGCTTTAAGAGATCTAAGACACTTTGAGTTTGTGGTTCATCTTTGATATGAGTATTTGATGGATGATCGGCCATTATTATAGTGATTTTGAAAATATTTTTATCTTTTGAATATATTTTATTTTAACTACCCCATGGTGCTTGATTTTGGGTTTCACCAGAGTATAATGATTTTTTGACTTGATAGAGGATGACTAATTTGATTTTAACAATCTCCTATTGTCAAATTTTAGGCTTCACTAGGAGAAGACATTTCTATATTATGTTGATGCTTTGACTCATTAATTTTGATTGATGAGATAAAATATGATTTTATTATCATGATGGACTTCTATAATATGGTATTAGACCTTTGTATTAATGGCACACATTATATTTCTCAAATAAGGGTCCAATGATGTTTGTTCTTATTCATCTTTATAGAGGGAGGTGATTAAATGATCATAGATAGGAAGAAAGGGGTCAATGATGGATGAAGGTGGGGGAGATGGTATGATGAGGTCAATGAGTGGTGATGGGGAAGCATAGTATTCATAGGGGTTCCTAGGAGACCTAGTTTTGACATCAAAAAAAATATCCTCAAGATTAGAAAAAATATCACTAGGGTTAGTCATAGTATATGCATCCAAAGTATAATCAAATTTGCTCTAAAAATATTTAATAGATAAATATTTTAAGAATTATATTATGAATTCATCATCTTGATTGAGATCCAAAGGTCTACCTAGTAATGGATTGGAGGTATCTTCAACAAGATAACCATTATCAACATCCACTATAATGTCGATGGGGGATGATATTTTTGACAAGGAATCTGATTTGGATTTAGGAATGAAAATTAGAATTTTGATGCTAACTTTGATGTACAAGACATAATGTTTCTAGTTAAAGGTTCCTTTTCTATGATTAACCTCTCAACAAAGGGTATTTGATGTGATGGGTGAGGGGGTTTATGAGATATGGGAGGAATAGGCTCATGAGGTATATAATCAATTGTAATAGAGGATTAGTGGATGATGGGAGTGGTGTCTTAACCTTGGTTTAGAAGGGTAAGGAATTGATTATGTTTAGGAAGGGAATCTTAGCATTTCTTTTGTTGTCCACTCTAGGATTTAGACTCATTTGGTTCATCCTCAATCACTATGTCACCACATTTGATGAGGTCTTGGACATAATCTTAATAAGGTCAACATCTATTAATATTAAGGCCCCACGTTTGGTGATATGCATAATATTGGTTATATTTATACCAAGAGGGATTAGGCTTAGTAGGATCAATATGGTGAATGGGTGGATAGACCATCATATTAGTGGTGACTAGTTGTTTGAAAAGAGCTTTCACAGATATGGGAAGGAGAGTATAAGGACCTACTTCACATTGTGACTTAGCATTAGACTTATGATTATATGGTATTTGACATGGCTATGTATATGGAATATTAGTGGACAAGATTGGATTCCCTTTTCTAGTATGGGAAGGGGAAGTTGATGGCTTATGACTAGGAGATGGAGGATTAATATAGGACTCACATGAAGGGGCTTGGATAAGAAGTTCAATGAGTTGAAAGGGATCAACACCTTTATGAATTGAAACATCCATAATAATAAAATTCAAGAGGATATCATCCTTATGGGTAACTATATATTTGTCTATGAAGGTGGGGTCTATCTCTATGGTGATGGTTGATAGATGTTGGAGGATGAAGGTAGGCTAAGGATTAAGGATGGTTCCTTGAACAAAGTAGGTCAAAAGGACTAAGCAAGTATGATTAGATGATGATGGATGAATAGATTAAAATACTATGATTGGATTTTATATTGATAGTACAATAGGTGTTAATTCCCTATAAATAATGCCTAATGTTCAATCTAGTAAAAGGATTGAGGGTTTTATGGGTGCCTAAATTCAAACTAGAAATAAGATGATATGATGGGTACTAGTTATGAATAGGCAAGGTTAATAAAGACTAGATTAATGATGATGATGATGATGGGTTTCTAGATTGAAACCAAAAAAGTGATAAGATGTTATTAGTATACTAACTAGGGTCTGAGACCTGATCAAATGATGAATGATAGTGGATTGGGATGATGTGGATGATAAGACTAGCTCAATACCTTAGGTTAATTTTATCAACATGGGATATGACTACATGATGAAGATAATTAGGATAAGGGAAAATAAGTATAAGGATAGGTAATGATAAAGTGATGAAGGGGTGATGATGGGATGGGGGAGATGGTATGATGAGGTCAATGTAAATGAGATGGGAATAGTTAGACCCTAAAGAGCCAACTAGGATAAAATGAGGATGAGATTAGTCTAGATAGATGATGAGGATAAGGCCAAGATAAAGGATTGATGATGGGCATAGGATAAGATGTGGGTGGTGATACAATATGTGATTAGGATAGGGTAGGGGTATGAAAAATGATGAGTGAGACTAGGATATGATGTGAATAAAAGGATGTACAAGAGAATGTAGATATGTACAAGGTAGTAAGATAGAAATATACAAGAGGATGATTAAGGTATGTGAGTGATGGGATGATGACCAATGATGGGTGGATGTGGTTAGAATAATATGAGAGTAAGGTAAGGATAATATGTACAAAATGATGTCAAGATTATATAGGATGAGATGTTGGTGATGGGGGTGTGATTAATGATGAGTGGTTCTAGTGATAGGAGAGAATAAAAGGATGTATAACAATAAGGCTATAAAATATAATATATAGGTGATGGAGATGTGATTAATGATGAGTGGGTATGACTATCCTAGGATGGGATTAAGATGAGATAGGATAGGATAATGATAAGGATATATAAGGATAATATGTACACTAGTATGATGTCAAGGTTGTACAAAATGTAATGTATAAAAGGATGATGGGATAAGGATGTAAAAATGAGATAATGATGAACCAAGGATGTGAAAAGTCCTAGATAGGAATGTATAGGTTTGGGGTATAAGGCTAACTTAGCTCACAATCAACACAGGTCTAACACAAAACACATCCAATCAAATAAGCCATAAACCCATGATTAGTAAACTAATGGGTGTGTAACTAGATGCCCACACCATATAATAACTTCATGGGTGAGGCTATATACCAATGAAAAATTATGGTATCAATAAAACCTTATCAACCCCACTCATACTTGATGACTACTTTAGAGATAATACAAACTCCTATACTGGTATACTTGTTACAACCAAATGATCATATGCTAGGTTTACACAAGGCTCTCTACGTGCATCCCCTATATACATGAGGGTATAATGGGGCCCAAGACCATATAGGATGATATCTAACTACCCTATATCTTGGATCTTAACCACTCCTCACTCCATGAAACTGTTTATGGGGAATCCTTCTTAGGCATGTAATGACAACTCTCCTAATTTTTAGACTCTACCAGAACATACAGTTTGGACTAGTGCATGGTGGTGAAATCCATATTCATTATCTCCATAGAAAATTAAAATGGGAAGTGGTTTATAGGTATTTTTTTATCCTCTAAGTATCATCATAATGATGCAAAGAGGATAACATACACCCACTATAGCCCCATGAGACAAATAGGTAGATCAAAGATTAATTAACTGATTATGATTAAGTTTGATATATTTACAAGATGAAAAGGATAGATAAGAATATATAATACAGAAATTTATATTTATATATACAATACAAAGTTATTTAAAATTATTCAAAAAATAATTTTTAAAGTGCCAGATGGAGTCTTTGACTAGCAGTTTGTAAGTACACGAGTTAGTAGTTTGATTTTGGCACTCATAAGGAGGTAACCTACAAGATAAGTGATTAGTAGTTTGATGGATAATATAGAGGGGAAACTTACAAGAAAAATAATGTTAAAACAAAATAGGACCTATAAAAAAAGGATCTTAGCCAATCAAAATTCACCTTTGTAAGAAACAAGATGTTAGTCAAATATGCCTTAATAAAATACCTTTAAAAATTATAATTTGGCTCTATAATTTATTTGGGATGAATAGGCCATGATGCGAGGATATAGGGGTGGTAATCTCTAGCAGGGTTAAGGAGAAGTGAAATTTGAGCCTTTTAGGAGGCTTGAAATGACTCAAAATTTACCAAAAATGACCATAAAAATGCACTCAAAAAGTATCAAATTAGAGGAAAAAATCACTATAAAATCACAACTTCAAACTACAAAATCATAATTACATAGTGCAAAACCTTAAGTCATGAGTTGAAATTTTATAAAAGACCATTAACCATGACATTTAGGTTGCAAAATTGTGATAGCTATACAAAACCGTGATTGAGATTGGTAATATCACTATTTTCTGTAAAATGAGAATTGAGGTTTTGTTATAAATGACAAAATATCCAAATTTAAATATTTGACATATAAAAATGATATATAAGTATGAAAAAATTATTTAGAAGGCCTAATAACAATTACTTATAGGTTATTAAATATATTTAAATACCAATTATGATATATCAAATATTTATAAATGGATACTTTATTTTTTATCAAAAAGACCTTTGATTTTGATTACCTGGTCGAACAAAATATATTTTTAATTAGATAATATATCATAGATATATTTAATAGGATTTGTAGATGATAAATATATATAATAAGATTCAAAATAAAAAAATTTACGCTAAGGTTACAATACCACAATTCTTTAGAGTAATATCACGATTATAAGAAAATTCACGACTTGTGGTTTTATCAAGGGAAAAGGTAAAAGATTATGTCTAGTTCATGATCTTAGGTCTTGGGCTCCTTTTCCTATTTTAATTGATACTTCACATATATTAAATCTTACTATGAAATGTGGTTAGTCAAAATTTCTTTTAGGACCTAAATAACTAAAGCAATATACAAAAGATGTTTGACTAACTATTATCCCCTAAAAAACACAACATATGAAGTTAAAATCTTGTAAGTACAAAGGGGATCAATAGAATGATAAATGGATAAATAGATGATTTTATGTTTGCCCTCAAACCTAAAAAATTATGACTCCATAGTTCAAAACTATGACTTATAGGGTGAAACCATGATTCACTAAGTTTTGATTTTGTAAAAAACCTATAAACAGACCACTAGTAGTTCGAAAAAATTGCTACTTGTTAGACAAAATCATGACTCTCTATGCAAATTCATAACTCAAAAGTTGAAATATTTTTATAACGTTAAAAATTATCATAGTTAGGGGAAATCATGAATGGTTAGGTCTAGTGGTTAGCACAAAGTCATGGCTGACAGGGATAATATCATGACTATGTAGGATCAAGTGATGAATACCAGTGCAATGTTACAAATTTCACCTGTGCACATAAAATTTACAAAGTTTTGATATTTTCTTGATGCATTCAGACTCGTAAGCTATAAAAAACATAACTTTCATGTAAATTTCTATATTAGGAGTGTGGTCCCACCATGGTCACCAAAATGTAGATGAAGAGCTTATGTATTAAACTACATAATTTAATCATTCAAAAATTCAAACCACCACTTAATGTCTAAATCCATTAGAACTAAATTAAATGGGTGAATATACAATTCAAAACAATATTAAAATCCTAAATTATTTAAACCAAGGTCAAATGGATTCAAAATAAAAAGATTGGGATTAGAATTGCCTTGACTCAGATTGACATTATGATGGCATGATAATGGATTTTGATGATGAATGCTTGATTATAGATTTGGCATGGATTGGTTATGGAGAATATAGTTGAGCTTGGTAGATTCAAATATTCTTGGACATAGATTTGGTATGAAGAGTCTAGTTGGTTTGTCCATGGCCTAAGCATGGCCTTTTATAGAATGATGGAGGGAATTTTAGGGGAATTTAAAATTATTTAGAAGTCTCTGGTTTAGGGACTTATAGAGTCTTAGAGGAGCTTATCTAGTTTTAGGGGTTCCTCCATTAATTTAGGAGATAATGGAGGGGGGGGATCAAATGGTGTTTAATGAGGTTTAGAACTCATAGGGATGTAGAAAAGGCTAGTGTGTATGCTAGTAGGTGGGGTCATTGGAATTTAAAATTCCTAAATAATAGGCAAGTGTGATTAGATTAGGATAATAGAGATTAAGAATAATTAATTAAGGAGTGGGATGATTAATATTAATATATGAAGGAGAATAAAGGATGGGGATATTAGTTAAATGGCTAGGTTTAAGACAAATTAACAAGATAATGGAGGATATTATAATGAGATGAATTAAAAAAATGGGATTATTGGAATTAATGTCGATTAATAGGAATATTATTGACATTAATGAGTAAAGAAAATTTAAGTACATATAGTAAGCATTTAAAGGACAAGTTAAAAAGTTATAACTACCATTTTAGCATGAATATAGTTTCCAAGAAGGACAAGGGGAAAGAAAATACTTGTTGATTTACTAGAGGCCAACTGCATTAACCTTGATACCCTTGATTCACTTTCCCACATGCTACCTCCCAAAATGTCTAATCATTATACCATATTAGTTAATGGCCCAAGAGCATAATTAACCCATGATACATTCCACATTACCAAGCTTCCATAAAACCCCAAGTCCTTTGAAAGACCAAAAGCCAAACCACTCATATAGTGGCAAAGAAAGGGAAAAGCCAAACTACCTTGTCTAGCACCTATCACTTTCATAGCAGCCTCTATCTAAGAACAAGACCTTATTATAGATGATTAATCATGCTTGTATAATGACAAATTGGTTGATTGTTACAAAAATTCCAAATACCCCTTTCCTAATCAGATCATGGAGAACCAAACCTATGAAGGAGGGGACATCAAGCCAAATTAATAGGGAACACTTGAGCTAATTTCTATGACTTGGTATAAAGGAACCTATAGTCTTGGATTTAAACCACCTGGGGATGACCCCATGTATCTTATTTGAGTTTCATCACCAATGAATAGTGATTAAGATGTCGATAATGAAGTAGAGTCTAATCATAGCCATTTCAATGACCTAGCCCATACCAATCTATTTGATAATAATGTAATTTGTACCCTTTGACTAGTCATTCAACATATTCCAATTCTATTATATTATCCCCAACTAATAGATTGGGGCTAGTAAGAATGAAACATGTCAGTTGATGAGTTTAAAAATGATGAGGCCTTTTACAATTTTTTAGGCCTTAAAAATAACATTTTATTGGGAGACCACAAACAAGGGTTCACAATCAAGTTGGATCTTGAAGCCTATTTTAAATAATGAGTGAACACTCTTAGATAAAAAAAATTAAATAAAACATTGAGGTCCATAATGAACGCTAGAATTGTCATGGTTTTATCTTCATTTGTCATACTCACCCTTCTTGTTCATCATGTTTTTGAACTATTTTCCCATAAGTTTTTATTCTTAGACAACCATGTTTTGCAAATAGCATTATGTTCTCATATATCTTTGAATAGTTAGACTTTTTTTAATCTTGGAATCAAGTATATAATATTTGCTTTTTACTATAGGATGATTTTAATTATAATGTGTTTAAGGTGTTTGAAGCAATAGGTACAAAGGAACATTTCATGATCCATCCTAAAACAAAGGGATTTTATCATGAGAAAACATCCTATATCCATTATATGACTAAAGTTGTGGACAAATAGAATTTGATTCCCAATTCAATCGACTTGTAAAAGCTGTAACAACTTTCATGGAGCATAGTAAAGATTCGGTTGAAGACTAAACAACTTGGCTTGTCTTGAAGTAGTGTTGCGAGATCCATATGAATGACATCCTTAGTAGTAGGAACTAATCTATGTTATCCTTCAACCAAATGTTTATTAGTTTGGAATGTATTTTGTTTTGTATAAGATAGTCTCCCATGTGTGTGTGTGTGTGTGTGTGTGTGTGTGCGTGTGTGTGTGTGTGTATATAAATAGGGTTGCGAAGGTAGTAAAGAGAAATTAGAGGAATATAACAAAAGCACATTTTGTAAGACAATTGTTATTGTAATTTACCTATACCAATTATTTACTACATCTGATTAATATGAGAAGTTATTTTTGAGTCAATTTCATTGTTGTCAGAGGAAATATTGAATCTTGATTCAAAAGGAGGAAGAGCCCCTTTTAGAAGTCTTGTAGCAACAATCTGACCTATTAATTACCTAAGCATGTTATTTATTTCATTTATGTGTTGAGTGTTTTATTTTGAGTTGTGTGATTTTTAGATTTACACATGATTATTTTAAGGAAACTTACAAATATAAAATATTGTAATAATTTAATTCATGTTTTTGTATGAGTTTTTAAATTAATCATTTCATTTCTTGTATAATTTCTAACATCCTAGATTACAATCATCATAATGTCAAATTAGAGGATTAAGTATGCACATATAGTGACATCATCCTATCAAGTTTACATCCTTGTTTTGATATTTAAATTAAGTATAATATGAAATTATTTGGTAACTTTACTTTTTAATTAAGATCAAGATAATTATATTAGATTGTGAATCTACTACTAGTCATTTTTGGTGTCGTTACTAGGGAAGGGTGTCACACACTAGAAATCTTCAATATTCATAGCGATTGTTTCTGAATGTTTAATGATTTCCTAATGTTTAGAGCTTAATATTTTGTATATTAAATATTTCCTTTTTTTATAGTTTAAATTTCCCTTTTACAAAGTAAAATAATGTAAATTTTTAAAAAACCCCTTACTACTAACCCTATGCAGGTAGGGTGGGAAAAAACTTAAAAAGAGGAGAAGTGGTTGACTTACATAAAAAGAGAATGGGATCATATATGAAGATTTATACCTGGATCATCAATCATTTCTTCAAGAATATAAATTCATCTTGTAATAATGAAGTAACATGAATAAACCCTTGAAGATCACTCACAGTTGCCAATAAAAGAGGTAGAAAATGAAGAATTTTTGGCTAGGTTGGTAGCACAAAATAGAGAGTTTAAAGATGTTAATACCCATAAAATAGACCCATATGTACCACCCTTGAGGATACCCACATTATCAACTCATACTCAATAATCTAAATTTCACTTCCTTCCATCACCCAAATTTATTGTTGAGGAATTTAAGGCTATTCTTCCTCCTAGAAGAAATACTAGGCTAATAGAATCTTCCAATTTAGAATGACTCTTTACTAAGACACAAGATAAATCTTCTAAAACCTCTATAATTGTATAATAATCCATTTATTACTAAGAAATAAGATAAAATATCCATGTTCTACACCTCAAAAAATAGAAGAATTGATAGGAATTTTGAGAAGTGGGTGGTAAGAACATCTGGTCTATAAATAAAAAGAGTATTCATGGAGGATATGTAGGAAGAAAATACTACCAATGAGTCCACTACCTTTGAATTTCCTATCCTTAATCTTGAAGGAAATGCACCTATGAATAATATTCCTCAGTTCACCCTCCCTAATTTTAGGACAAAAGGATCCAAAGATCCATACATATTTCTTTTTGAGCTTGACATCTTATGCCATAGCTATAACTATAATCAAGATGATCAGAAACTCAAGTTGTTTACAACAACACTAAAGATGTTGTACTTATATGGTTCATGAGACAAGGAAAGGATGCCATTTTTACTTAAGAGGAACTGAAGGAGAAGCTTTTTCAAAAATACCAAGACTATTGTAGAGGTAGAAACAACAGGAGAGATGACATATTCAGAATGACATAAGATGATGATGAGTCATTGGAGGAACATATGGAAATATTTATGTCCATCTTAGAAAAGTCCAAATCAACTAAAACGGAGAAATAATCTATCAAGATGATATTCCTAAAAATAATTAACGATGATCATCTAAAGACACTAGACTTAATGTTTGTTGGAGATGTTTATACACTATCCTTTAATGAACTAATAGTTTTATGTAAAATTACTCCTGATCAACCATGAACAAAAGTAGGGGTAGAACCCTTCTTTCAACATCTTCACTAGGACTATCTAAAGGTGAAGTCATCGACCTACTATAAGACATAAAGTAAGACATTATTATCTATTTAGACACTTAACTTTATGCATTACATACGCAAAAGAAGCACTAAAAAACTAAAAAAGCCGTAGGTGACTATTGCCCTAAATGCAAAAAAAGTAAGGCAAAATATACATGCCATTATATTAAGGCTTGGGTAGCCATGATAACTAAGGATAATCCTAAAATGGTGGATCTAAATTCCATAGGAGGAGATGAGGATCAAGTATTTTATGTGGCTCAAAGGAGACCATGGGTAAAAAGGCCATCAATTCTAGGTATGACACCAAACTCTATGTTTGTAAATTCTCAATTCTCAAATAATACACAATATGGTTCTTGGACAAATGTACCCAATCAAAATTGACCTCAAAAAAATTGGTAGCTACCCTAGAATTAGTTATGGATGTAAAAAAATGGGTAATAACCTCAACCTAGGTAATTCCAAAACCAATAATGGATCTTTCCCTCTAATCCATGGCAACATCTATAAAGAGGTAATTAAGGCTTTCCTCAACAAATACAACCACAAAAATAGGACTTAATTCCAAATACTCTATAACCTACTATACCTACTCAATTACCTACCCAACCCAACCCTAACCCTATCAATAAGTTGGTTCAACTAACACAATCCACTGAAATAATGTAATATCCAACATACACCTTGGATATCAATCAAGTCCATCTTTGCTTAGGATGAATTCTTCCACAACCAACCTCACCCATAATCACATAACATTTTAAAAAACTTGATACAATCCATACTAATTAACAACCACCCATGGCCACTCCTAAGACAATTCCAATAGAAAACCAAAAAGAACCTAGCAATCCTCCTTCTCTAGAGAGATTGAGCATCTCAAGTCCTAAATGAAAACTTGAGTTTGATAGATTAGGACAACTCAAGAATGCATGCGTAAAAATTACACTCTTTCAAGAAATAAAATATGTTCCTATCTATAATAAGTCCATTATAGAGATATGTTTGAAAAAACTTTGAAGAAAGAAGAAGGAACCTAAAATAGTCCATGTTATTGGCCAACTAGTAGATATTATGTTGGGAAACATAGTTCCCCCAAAATACTTTGATCTTGAAAGTCTTGTAGTCAATTTTAGTATCCATGAACAACACATATCCAATAATTTAAATGAGTTGGGTATAGACATTAATGTGATGACCATGGATACAATGTAACAATTAAAAATTATAGCTCTCCATCCAACACCCACCATATTATAGATGGCTAATAGGTCGACTGTTAACCTTGAAGGGATTGTTTAAGACTTGGTTGTCACTATGTATTCCTAAATATATCTAATAAAATTTATTTTAATAAAGCCAAAAAGTAACTTGGGATGTTATCCTCTCATCCTTGGTTGCCCATGGTTTACCATCATTAATGCTTTCATTAGTTGTAGGTCAGGAAAAATGTTAATTTCTAATCAAAATAACATCAAGATATAAGTTTTTATCCTCCATCTAAGCCTTCTTATAATCATGAACCAACCCCATGGATTTATTACTTTAAGGAAGATATTTCCTTAAAATATTTGTGTATAATTGATTGGATTCCATCTTTTCAATTTTTGGTATCTTACAAAACACTTATCGATAAGATCTATAGCTGCAAACATGTTGGAATTTAGACCATTCCCACTTTAGAATGATTTTCTTGGAAATGACCTTGCTAAAATCATAAGGGAAATTTATAAATTCCATCATTTGATTCCCCATTAATGTAGCTATGCTCCTTTAATTGATAATGTGGAAACTATGTTCTCTTTAATGGAGCAAGTGTGCATTCTACCAAATAATCCTCTCAACATCAACACCTATTTAACATCCTAGCAAGAAATTCAGCTACTTAAAATGATGAGAAGCACAATTTTTTTTGGGACTACCATGACATTAGAGGAATAACCCCAAATTTATCCATTCATCACATCTACATTAAAGAAGAATGTAAATATATTTGCCAACTCCAAAGACAAATGAATCTTGTAGTTATAGACATTATCAAAATTGAGTTGTAAAAACTCTTGGATGTAAGATTTTTTTTCCCCATTTTGGATAGCTAATGTGTCTCTCCATTTTTTAATGTACTTAAGAAAGGTATAAAATGGTGTATTTGTGTCGAATACCCAAAGTTTAATGCTACTACTAAAAAGGACCACTTTCTCCTTCCATTTATTTATCAAGTATTGGATAAATCAATAGGGAAACTATATTGTTCTATCCTAGATGAATCTAGTGGTTAAATCAAATATGAATATCTCTAAAATACCAAGACACAACCACTTTTAATTTCCATTAGGGAACCTATGCCTATGCCATCTTACCATTTGGTCTTTATAATGCCCCAACCACTTTTCAAAGGGCTATTTTGAGCATATTTTCTGATCTCTCCTATGATTGTGTTGAAATATATGTGGATGATTCCACTATCTATGGGAATACATTTGAATAAACTCTTATCAACCTAGAGAAAGTTTTTCAACACTACCAGGACCAATAATTATCTTTAAGTAATTAAAAGTGTTATATGTTTATGACTAAAGGGATTATGTTGGGGCATCACATCTCCCCTACTATAATTCAAGTTGATCCAACAAAGATAATTATAATTAAGGATATACCCATACCAAAGAATCAGAAAGATGTTAGAAGCCTTTTAGGACATACTAGTTATTATAGATGATTTACCAAGGACTTTAGTAAAAATTCTTCTCCATTATTTGGATTTCTTACTAAGGATGTTGCATTTATTTGGACTACTGATTATTAAACTACATTTTAGAAACTCAAATTCCTTCTCATAAAAATTCTTGTTTTGAGAGGGCCTGATTGGAAGAAACCTTTTCACATCCACACAAATGCATATAACACCACTTTAAGAGTTATCTTTGGCCAAAATGATAAATATTTGAGTTATGTAATCTATTTTATCAGCATCTTCAAGGAGATGAGCTCAACTACACTATAATAGAGATGGAATTTCTTGAAATCATCTACAACATCAATAAATTTTAACACTACATTATAGGTTACCAAGTATTCATCCACATAGATCATGTAGAATTTAGGTATTTGATGAACAAACGTATTGTTCTAGGTAGGATAATTAGAAGGTTGGTTTTGTTATAAGAATTTGATATTACCATTATGGTCAGACTAGGTAAAGATAATGTAGTAATAAATATTATATCTTGACTACAAAATGATGATCAAAGTCCTATTGTTGATGTTATATTTGCTGATGATCATTTGTTTTTAGTAACTACTCAATCTCCTTGGTTCACAGACATTGCTAACTATCTTGTATAGGATCACTACCACAACATTTTTCACATTGAGAAAGGCAACATCTAATTCAAAACATCAAACATTATTTTTGGATTTTAGGATATCTCTTTGTTATTAGACCAGATACAATTATGCAAATATGTATTTGAGAAGATGAAGCCTATGACATTCTCATAGCCTTCTATGATGAACCTTGTGGAGGTCATTTTACTAAAAAATGGACTACTATGAAAATACTTACTACAAGATATTATTGGCCTTCCATGCATAAGAATGCCATGATGTATAATCATATATGTGATCAATGTTAGTGTATGGGGAAACCTACCCACTTTGATAAAATTCCATTATAGCCATAACTAGTTTTGGAACCTTTTGACAAATGGAGACTTGATTATATAGGTCCCATAGATCCTAAATCTAACAAAAAAAGAATATATATTGGTGTGTACTAATAATGTAACAAAATGGGTTGAGGTCAAGGCCTTAACTCATGCTTGAGATGATAAAGTAGGTGAGTTATTTTATGAGGAAATCTTTACCCACTATGGAGTGCCACGAGAACTAGTCACAAAGTGAAGAACATAGTTCACATCAAATCTCATAGCTACCCTGGTAAAAAAATGCAATCAAACACAAAAATTCCACCCCTTACCATCCTTATTAAAATGGTTAGGTGGATGTTATAAATAAAAAATTGGAAAATATAATCACTAATACTATCACCCTGCATAGAAAAGATTGGTCAACTCAATTTTTAGAGGTAGTTTGGGATTATATAATCACTTGAAAAACCACAACTGATTTCACTTCATATGAACTAGTTCATGGTAAAAATCCTATTCTACCCATTGAATTTGAGCATAAAACATTAAGGATAACACTTTATTTGGTCTTGGAACTTTTCCAATCTCAGTAAGACAAGATCATGCAGTTGAATGTACTTGATGAATTTAGAAAGGAAAAATTCATCACACTAAAGTAATGTAAAAACAACAAGTGGGTTGGCATGATAAGAACATCATGACTTAGAACTTCTAACTTAGTGATTGGGCACTCCCTTTTTAATCTAAATATAAGGATCATAAAGGAAATATTTAGTCCATATGGTTTGGGCCTTATAAGATCAAGAAAGTTTTTTATAATGGAGCTATAAAGCTCATGACCATTGACTCTATCCAGTTTTTACTACTTGTTAATGGCCAAAAGCTCAAGCTATATAAGAAACCATTTTTTAAGGAGACTCTCACCAACCAACTTCTTGAAGAAAAACATCCATCTCTTCTTCATGAAGTAGATCAACCTATTCCTACATTTGAACAATATTTTATCAACCATTATCTAATAGTTTCCAAGAAAAATAAGCTTCATGTAGCCAATAACAAGCCATTCATAATGGATTGATTTAGGCTAAATAAAATCCTAACTCCTAGGCTTCTCCAAATTCAATTGAGTTAAGACCAAAAAATTTAAAATTAAAAATTAAAAAATTTAGCAATGAAAACTTTTGGGTATTATTGATGGCTGTTGAATCAGAAAACCAAGTCACTAGCTAATCAACATTCATTAAAAAAAATCAAAATCCATAATAATGAACTTTTATTTCCATATAGTTACTTGCATATTCATTTTTTTTATTAAAAAAAATACTTTTTTATTGCTATAGGATAATTATTATTTCTACAAGACAATTATTTTGCCACAAGAAGTATTTCTCACTATTGGATGAATTTTTATCACTCCATCATACATTGCATTTCTCAAAATCCACTTTTGATTATAATTAAAGGCTGACACATGCACAATAAACCTCACATCTTCCACTTTGACTCATCATTCATGCATTAATGGTAAGGTACTCTTAAGTACTGAGGTAACTATTTGTACTTATTTCATTTCATAAGTTTTAATTATTCTTTTGATTATAGTTATTAATTCTATGAAAATCTTATATATCTCCACTCATTCCCACCATCCTAATAAATCTTATTTGAAATGACCTTTAAATTATACCACCACTGCATCTATCTCTTATCACTTTCACAACACCTTTTGTACATGCCAACTATGTACCCTTAGGGACAAGTGATCATTTTAAGTTGGGGGGTTTTTACATAATTCAAAATGATTATGAATCTTCCAAAACAAATCTCAAACATTTTTTCCAAAATCTACAAAACCCTTTCTATAAGAGCACAAACCCTGTAACCAAAATTTTATCCTATGGCATGGGAGGAGACCTACTCAAGCATGAGCCACTCCACATCTCTCCCCTAACAAGAAACCCAAAAAAGTTGGTCCTATTTTAAAATGTAGATTGGGATCAATATTTTGAGAAGATAAATTCTCTTAACCAAGGAATTGTAGAATAATTTACCATATCATTTTATAATAATCTAGCAATAGTCAAAGGAATGGAGATAAAATTAACTAAAACTATCATTAGCATAATAACTAGATTACCCAAAATAAGAGAGTTATGGTAGGAAAAGTTTGATGCCAAAGTATGAAGGCATAAATTCATTAGAGGGGTCAAATTATTAGAGACTTCAAAGTAAAGAACTACACATTTATCATTACCAGGAATATGGGCAAGGGTAGTCGTATTCATCTTCAGATGTTTTCCCTATGAAATAAGATACTCCATGTTGCATGGAGTTTATTTCAAATTTATGAACCATCTACAACATGGTATTTATATCAATATTCCAAATTTATTGTATAATATGATCATAAAAATGGCATATGCATTTCAAAAAGGTAACCCCAAAGTTCTCTCTCATCATTGCTTAATTTAGTTAATTGTTCAAGACTACCTACCTAGGACTAGGCTCAATGTAAGTTGGAGAGTTTTGCTTCAAATAGATAGAAATGCAAAAAGTGATAATGAGAAATAAGAAGAAGAGATAGAGGTAGAAGAATAAATGTAGGTAGAGGAACAAATGGAGATAGAAGAAGGCCTTCCAATAACTACATAAGAACTAGTAGTAGAAGACCTTCCTATTACTACACAAGAACCTATAAAAGAGGACCTTCCTATAGTCACACAAAAACTTACATAAAAGAATCTTCCTATAGCCACACAAGAACCTATAGCAAATATGAGCCTCATGGAGGAAGCTTCAACAAGCAAAGAACCTAGGAGAAGGAAGATGAAACTAATCCTCCAACCTAAATCTGAGGAATCTAAAGAAGAGAATCTACCTTCCCATAGAAAGTCCAAGGTCACATCTAGTCCTTGAAGGTCCCATAGACTAAGAGGAAATATCAGATGAAAACTAAGAACTAAAACTTCTTCTATCATAGAAATCGGTGGAGACTCTAAAGAAGAGCAAACTACCAGTAGTCATGAGATACTTGAAGCATCTAGTTTTGATGAAATGGAAACTGGTAAGGAAGAGTATTATAAATAAATCAATAAGAAAATAGAGTAAGTAGGACATATCCCTAAAAATTTTCAAGGAGAAAAAATTTAGATCCATATAGAGATAAGACAAATGGAGTAAACTTCTATGTTGATATAAGAAAAATTTCCTACCTGGGAACAAGCTCTACATGAAATAGAACAAATAAGGAAGAAGCTACAAAACTAATCAAGAGGTAGACTAGATGAACTTGCTATAAAATATTCTTAGATATAACCCTTACTAGATATCCATCCTAAAACTATTATTTTATAGCTTTATATAGTAAAAAACAATAAACAAAGCCCATAACTGACCAAGCAATCAGGTATAATTCTTCATCTAATATGTCTTCTAAATTGATGATATGGATAGACAACTTGTGTGAAAAAGTTAGAGCATTGACAAAGGAAATTAATAAATTAAAATAAGAGGTCGGGATAAAAGAATAAAATATTTCCAAACTACAACATAAATTTTAAGATCTACCTAATCTTACTCAAGCAATCCTTGACTATAGGCCTCTTACAAGGGTATATTTAGTTTATATTAAAGAACAATGGCATAAATTTGAGTTCATGAAAATTTATTGTGATATGCCATGTGAAGTAATTAACCCTATTTATTTATTTCAATTATATAAATCAAACTCACAAGAATAACACACAAAATTGTGTGAGTTCTATCTTCATAACTATGTTGTACCATATGATAGAGAATTGAATCCCAACTTGTATGTTGGAGATATCCTTTTAAAGGAATTTTTAGCATATATTTTGAATGAGAATAGGAGAGGATGTGATATGATTGAATACATGGAAAAGGAAATGGAAAGTCAATTATTTATCAAAGGAAAATCAAGAACACCTAAAATGGTGTTGTCAGAATGGGATAACTTTATGCTGAGAAAGGAAGTAAGGGCTTAGTTTGCCAAAAATAATGATGAAGCTCAAGATTTATATTTGGGGTTAAAAAATTCTATTGGACCATCATCATAATAATCATACATATAAATATGGAATAATATCAATCTTGATCTAAAGAGGAAAGAGTCATACTCTCCTTTCAATTTAAAAGAAACATTTGATAGAGTAACAAGATACATTCTACTTACAGGTGACCTAGGAACACAACTACTAAGCATAAGATACCAGCCTCCTTTTTTTGGTACCCCATTATAGATTGGTTGGAAAAAATCCATTGGATTTAGCTAGGTAAGTTATAAACTAGTAGCTATATGAACAAAGGCATGGATTATATGCTTATCTATCCAATGGTGTCATTGAACATGCAGATTTCAGAATTATTTATGAGTTTGAAATGAGCAAGTTTGTTTCTAGAAGATGAGTAAAGTCTTAAGTTGGGGGGTGTGATGAGCCCAAAAAATTTCATGTTTTTTTTTTTTCATTTTCCATACTCACCCTTCTTATTCATCATGTTTTTGAAATATTTTTCCATAAATTTTTATCCTCAGACAACCATGTTTTGTAAATAACATTATGTTCTCATATATCTTTCAATAGTTAGACTTTTTGTCTTGGAATCAAGTATATAATATTTATATTTTACTATAGGATGATTTTATTTATAATGTGTTTAAGGTATTTGAATAAATAGGTACAAAGGAGCATTTTATGTTCCATCATACAACAAATGGATTTCATCACAAGAAAACATCCTATAACCATTGCATGACTAAAGTTGTGGATAAAAAGAATTCAATTCCTAATTCAACCAATTCACATAAATTGTAATGACTTTCATGAAACATAGTAAATATTCAGTTGAAGACTAAAAAACTTGGTTTGTCCTAAAGTAGTGTTACAAGATCCATATGAAAGGCAGTCATAGTAGAAGGAACTAATTTGTGTTATCCTTTAGCTGAATGTGTCTTGGTTTGGAATGTATTTTGTTTTTTTATAAAACTATATATATATATAGAAATAGGGTTGAGAAGGTAGTAAAGATAAATTAGAGGAATATAGAAGAATCACATTTTATAAGATAGTTGTTATTGTAATTTCCATGTAGTAATTATTTGCTACATTTGATTAATATGAGAAATTATTTCTGAGTCAATTTCATTGTTATAAGAGGAAGGATTGAATCTTGATTTGGAATGAGGAAGGGCCCCCATTTAGAAGTTTTGTAACAAAAATCCAACTTGTTAATTAGCTAAACATGTTATTTATTTTATTTATGTGTTAAGTGTTTTATTTTTGAGTTGTGTGATTTTTAGCTTTACATATGATTCTTTTAAGGAATATTCCAGCTATAAAATAGTGTAATAATTTAATGCATGGTTTCATATGAGTGTTCAAATTAAGCATTTCATTTCTTGCATAATTTCTAACATCCTAGATTATAATCAATAGAATGTCAAATTATAGGATTAAGTGTGAACATATATTGATGTCATCCTATCAAGTTCAAATTCTCAAGTTGAGATTTAAATGAAGTAGAAGATACAAGTCTTTGGTAACTCTCCTTTTTCATTAAGATCAAGAGAATTATATTAGATTGTGAATCTCCTATTAGTTAAACCCATAGTGAAAACCTCTTTGAGGTGTTTTTGGACTAGGGAAATAGTAAAGAGAAAGGCTAGTTTAGTGGTGAAAACCTATTTTAGATGTCGTTAGATGGGGGTTTCAACCTTCCTCAAACATAGATCAGGAGACCACTGCTAACAAACTTGTCTATAGGTCTGAGTTTAGTCTTGAAAAACAATAAGATTTTAATCAAATCATCTAGGAGACCACTGATGATGAGCTTGTCCATGGGTCCAAGTTCAGTCTTGAAGAACAACAATATTTTCATCAAATAATCCAAGATTTTCCAAATATATTTGTCACATGTCCATCCTTACCATTATGGGATTCTAATTCATCATGTTTAGGAGAGCTTGAAGATCTATCCTAATAGAGGACTCTATTATTGTAGTCTAGTTCAAATATTTGCCCACTATTCTTGAAGATGGTTCAACCTTTCTAGTGGAAGATACTATAGAGGTAAACATCAAGACCCCAAAAGAACCAAAATGGATCAAATTAGGTGTATCCCTCATTAAGGAGAAATGTGAAATCTTTACAGCCCTATAAATGGAATTTTTTAATATATATTTGCATGGACCTACTCTAACATGCCTAGTTTGGACCCTATCTTGGTTTTTCACCACTTCATGGTACATCTTGATGCCAAACCTATTCAACAAAAATTTCATAAAATGTATCCTCAAATTTTTGTATTAGTGAAGAAAGAGTTGGAAAAACTTTTGGAAGCAAGATGTGTTAGGCCAATAAACTATTCTAAATAAATCTTGAATGTTGTGCCAGTTAGAAAAAAGCAAGAAGGATTTGTTTATTTTATAGATATGAAAAAATCCTACCCCAAGGATGAATTTCCTATGCCAACCATTGACATGATTGTATAATTCATAATGGGTTATAAAATGCTTTCACTAATGGATGGATTCTTAGACTACATATAGATCTAAATCACACTAGAAGACCATCACAAAATAAAATTCACCAATCCATGGGGAACATTCTATTATCAATTTATGTCATTTGGTCTCAAAAATGTAGGGTCCACCTATCAAATATCCATGACCATCATATTTCATGATATGATGCATAACATTATTAAAGACTACATTGATGACATATTAGGTAAATCAAAGACCAAGGTCAATCATCCAATAGCACTAAGGAGGATATTTGAGTGATTTCATGAATACAAAGTCAGGATCAACCCTAAAAAGTATGTGTTTGGAGTTAGTTCCATAAAAATTATTAGATTCATTATGTTTCATTGAGGCATTAAATTTAATCCAACCAATGAATGAGCCATAATAAACATGCCACCACTGATCACTTTGAAGTAGCTTTACAATTTATAGGGCAAGATATAGTCTATTCAATGCTTCATATATTAGTTGGCAATAAAGTGCCATCCTTTCACACACTTTTTAAAGAGAGGGGTATAATTTTATTAGGATGATGACTTCTAGAAAATTATTCAACACTTTAATGACTATCTATCAAATCCACCTATTTTATTTCCTCCAATGCTAGGAAAACCATTCCTTCTATATTTATTGGCCATAGATAAATACTTAGGGTAATTCTAGATCAACATGATGATAATGGATAAAAGTATTCTATGTACTATCCAAGCCATATATTGATCACGTATGAACACAATTATACACCCATTGAAAAAACCTATCTATCTATGATCTTCATAGCTCAAAAACTATAACATTACATGTTATATAACAAGAACATGGTCATTTAAAAAGTAGATCCACTCAAGTATGTACTATCTAAAATAACTTTAAAAGGCCACATGGCCAAATGGATCATGATTCTTAGTGAATTTGAGAGAGATTATTTCAATCAAATCTTTATTAAGGGACAAGTCCTTATAGATCAGCTTACTGAAGCACCCTTTATAAACATAGAGCTACTAGCATTCCAATTCCCAGATCAATCCATTATGACCATCATTGAAACACCTCTTGAGGAGTAACACTAGAAGCTATATTTTTATGGATCATTCACAACACATGGATCAGGGGTAGGCCTTTTGTTTATTACTCCACAATGGGATCTAATCCCTAAGACATTTAGGATTGACTTTCCTTATACCAATAACATGGCCAAATATTAAGCACTCATTGTAGGGCTTAAACATATAGTAAAATAGAACATATCACATCTAAAGGTTTATGGTGACTCTTAATTAATCATCAATTAGGTTATAGACCATTTTTAGACCAAAGATGACAATCTAATACCATATAAAGCCATGGTTGACACTCTCAAATAGAAAATTATTGATGTCCAATTTGAAAATATACCAAGGGATAGTAATAGAATAATAGATTCCATGGATACCATTGGATCTTTGATTTAATAAAAAGATATTAAAAAATAATACCAATTTCTCATTGAAAATCTATTAGCACTAGGTCATAAACCATCAACTATCATAATGATCTATGATATTATTGATCTTATCTCTACATGGTATTCAAGCCTTTATACCTACCTACATAACCAGATTATGCCACCTGACTTATCCCAAAAATAATCCAAAGCCTTTATCCACCATGCCACATATTATACCTTACTCAAACCAGCCCTATATCATTGTAGTTTTGATGAAACTCTAATTAATTATTTAACTTTGAAAAAAGCTACATTATCATTATGGGAAGTTCATGTAGGATTATGTGGAGCCCACAGCAATGGGGTAGTACTATCCAAAAATCTCTTGCATATTGGGTACTATTTACCAATGAGGATGAAGATGCAATTGTATATGTAAAAGGATGTGATAAATGTCAATGACATGCCAATATGATTCATGCCCCAACCAAGACTTTAAAACTAATGCTAAAACCATGGACATTTCCTACACAAGGCCTCAATCTCATTGGGAATATAAATCCCACCTCATCTGATAGCCATAAACACATCCTTATCACCATAGAATACTTCACTAAGTGGGTTGAAGATATACCCCTCACTTACATGATTGGAAAGGAAATTTACAAATTCATCTTTAACCATCTCATTTGATCATATGGTATTCTCTCTAACATTATATTTGATAATGGTGGAACATTCAAGAACAAATATATCGAATCATTATGTTTTGAGTACAAGATTAAACAACACTTTTCCATGGCATATTACCTAAAAGGTAATAGTCAGGCATAAGCATCTAATAAAAACATTATAAACATACTTTAAAAATATTATCAGTGTTGTCAGTCATGATTAACACCTTCAAATAATTTATTCCCTTTGGTAATATCATACCAATCATTGCATTCCCAAAGGTGCCACTCCATACTCACTTGTTTATGGAACTGAGGCCATTCTTCCCATTAAGGTCAAGCTACCTTATTTTTGCATCATTTTGAATCATGTCTTGAATGATGAATATTATCATGTAAATCACCTATAAGAGATGGATTTAATTGATGAAAAACTCCTAGCCATAGTTAACCATTTGAAAGAATACCAGAATTGGCTCGATGGCCACTATAATTGGTGCACGAAACATAGATAATTTGAGCTTGGTGATCTTGTTCTTAAAGAAAACCAAAAGAATACCATGATCAAGAAGAAACACAAAGGCAAGTTCAAACCTAATTGGGTAAGTCCTTTCATCATTATTGTAGACTATGGATGGAGCATAAAATATCACAACACTAGATGAGGATGAACTTGATGAGCCAATGAACATTATACACCTTAAGCACTAATTCATTTGAGTAACTATGGTATATTGTCTATGAGGATTATTTCAAGTTATATCATATTATTGACTTTCTTCTTTGTACCACACCCTTCTATCATTATATCACTTTGAAATTCCACCATTCCATTCTACCATGCCTTTCTTATCAACCAATTTATTTTCACATATCCCTACCCAACCCATTTGACCTTGGTTCCATTCCATTTGGTTCTAATTTTAGCATAAAGATTCAGACTAGTTCTAGTAGTTGTTTAAAGAATTCTAGACAAAATCCATATTCTGGATTAGTATGATAGAGATTTTTTTTAGTTACATCCTTCATTTCTTATTATTTTCTCAATACCAATTATGCCTAATTTCAACTACCTATGGGAAAATTAGTGTCTCACTATCTTGATACTAATTATAACCACCTATGGGAAAATTAGTATCATTGACTTATGTCCTTATTTCCTAGTTATAAACACCTATGGGCAAACTGGGGCAACACTTATTTATCATTCCTTTACATACCACCTTTCCATTCTTATGTCATATTATGCTAGTTTGCTAAACTTGCATATTTTATTTGAATTGGTTACTATACTAGTCAGATTCCTTTGTTATAACACAGGACTATAGTGATTTGAGGTCTTGTCCCAGGACTATGTATGTAGAGATTTATTTACATTTAGGTTAGTTTAGTCACCACCTAAACCACACTTTCATTGATTTACAAAAAACCTAAGCCACACTCTTATCATTTTATGAGCAACTTAAGCCATGGTCTCACCATTTTGTGAGCAACCTAAGCCATACTCTTATCATTTTGTGAGCAATTATCAGTTTGAAATCTCTCACAATTTTGTGAGCTTGGATCGTTTAGTGTCTCATCTTCTCCATTGAGTTGATATGCTTATAAAATTCCCAAAAAAAAACATTTGTAAAATCAATTTACAAAAACCAAAAACATTGATCACTTATTTGCCTAAAGGATTTTGGGAACCCTCACTAAGTCATAATAAACCACTTGTAATTTAGTTTTCCCATCCTTTTTGGACTTTTATCCCACACTCCCACTATTGTATGATATCATTCCCATATTATTCTATCATATCCATCATATGTTTTATTTCTCATCATTTTCTTCTATTCCATTTCCTAGGAGAACTACATTTGTCCTAAAGATTTAATAGATATTACGTCCATATTACTATATAGGTAGTGTCCACTTGCCTAGTGAATTTGGAGATAGCTTGACCACCCCATTCCTTTTTCTTTTATTCCCCCAATTTGTTTGTTTTTTTAGTTGTCTCTTATCATCTAGGAGAATTTTTTGTCTTATTGTTCATCATGTTATTTGTACTAACATTGTGATTAACCATTATTTGTGTTTCCTATTATTTTGATTATTTATTGTTTATTAACTTATTTGTTTGTTTGCCTATTTGTTTACTTTATTGTTGTGCCTTGATTCAATTTATGTGCATTAATTGTGTGATTCCTTGCATAGTATTCTTGAATCTATCCATATTCATGTGTCAACATTATCATTATATATTTTATCATTGGTACATTATTTTTAATTGTTTATTGGATAGTGTGTTAGTCCTTATGCATATTTCAACCAAGTTATCATGGTGTTATATAATTATTCCTACCATAATAAAAAATATCTTTGAGGAGTCTATACAAAAATGAAACATCGATATATCTCCTTGACACCAACAAAATTCTTGATCTAATCCAAATCATATCCTAAATAGAGTAATTAAACACTAATAAAATATTCTTCCTTACTAGTTCAGATGAACATCTCCCTACTAATAGGTTGCATAATTCATATTTCACCTTTATATTCCAAATTCGTTTTGCCTTGGGGTATAATTTTTCTAACCACCTTTGGGCAAATCATTTTATACCATCCCACTTACATCTCCAATGATTCTAACTACCTTTGGGAAAATCATTGCATTTCCATATATTTGAAGATTGATAATTATAATTGCCTTTAGACAAATCATTCTCTTTCTTTTGCCCAAATGGGGAATATTTTTATCCTACCAATAATTCTAACCACCTATGGGCAAATCATTTTTTCCCTTTTGATGATTATAACCATCTCTGGGAAAATCATCCTCATGTTACCCTAAGCCTTTTTTAATGATTATAACCACCTTTAGGAAAATCATTACCTTTTATCCCACTTATGTCGATGACTATAACCATATATGGGCAAATCATTTTGTTTGTCTACCCTAACTAGGGTAGCTCTATATATCACTAATTATAACCACCTATGGTCAAATCAATCCCTTCCACCCCATAATTTTAATCTATTTAGTCTAATCATTTCCTTGTTTTGAAGGACCATTTATTGATCCCTTTTACAACCTCTCCCTCAAGGGGTCACCCTATAGTTCATCCATTACTATTAAATTCATAATCATACATGACCTTTTCAATCTTTGAGAAGATGCTACTATGCTTACAACTTGTAGTGCCTTCTCAAATAGGGTCAAATTGTAGACACCTAAAATTGGCCACCAATGGTTTCATACCAAAATATAGACTAATTCTTACCAACCTTCAAAAATTAAGCCTAAGAATATCTAAATATCTCAAATTTAGCTATTTGGCCTATAGACCTATTAAATGGGGTAAATGCACACATGAATTAATTCAAATCTTAAAAATGCTAAAAATCTTAAAAAAAATTAATTAATATGCAAATCCAAATCAAATACCTAATTGAATTATCCATGAGCAATTAATGAATTATCCAAAAATGAAAATAAAAAATCAAGAATATCTTAGGAATTCATAATTACCTTTTGTGAGTTGTCATTTTTGAAAAATACATAGAAATATCTCAACATGACTATTCATTGATAATCATGACCATTTGACACCTTTTAACTCTATTAGGGTTAATTAAATCACTACTATTAGGTTTGAACACATTACAAGCTCTAATTTTTCTCTAACTCACATTGGGTTGGGGTTAGTTTCTAAACCTATAAATAGAAGCATTTGCCTCTTCATTTAGAGAGATTGAAAATAGTAAAGTTATAATGTAGTATTTAGTGTATTATTCAAATCTATAGAGTTATAATGTCAAAATAATAAGATAAAGACAACCTCAAGCCACAAGCCATGGTGCCAAGGAGAGAAGGAGATAGCCAAGCTCAATTGCCACAAACTTCTTGAGCACAAGCTAAGCAAGCCAAATGAACACATGATTTAGAGAATTCAAGGAAGGTAAGGAACTTATAAGTTATTTGAATTTTAGTTGATCTTTGTCATTTTTTTGTTCACTAAGATCCCCCCTATGATCTAGGTAAGTAAGTGTTATGCATGTTAGTGTGTTTTTATTTGAGTTTTCTTACTTGTTCTAACACATGATCTAACCACCCTTCTTGGATTCCTTGATCATAGGAGGCACCAACCCCCCAGATGAATTAACACCAACTAAACCACCTAATACACTTGATCAAATTTAGACACCCTTATTTCTCATACAACATATGATGATCTTCTCTTTTAGCTCTTTTCTCACTTCTATCCCTCTCAAACTAGCCTACATCATTTTTTGCTTAACTGTCCTTCTTCATGGATTGACTAGGTCTTCTAACCCTAATCCACATATTTATAACCTATATTATATATTAATTACACTTATATTATTGTCTACATGACCTCCTTCTACTCATTAATGATCTATATCATTTGTTTATCCTCTTTTGATCTCACTCTTTAATCATACACCAATAGACCTAAATTACCTTAATTTTATGCAAGTCACTTGATCATATCATTTTTATTTTACCACATAATTAGGTCTTATAATATTTAAATAAAATACATTAATCATGAATCAATAAATATATTAGGTCATCCATATCTAAATTATCCATTACTCCTCTTTTTAGGCTTCAATGAGACCTAATAGGTCTTTTTAACAACACCATACCCTTTGATACATATTGAAGCATATAAAAACACCTCACATGGTAGGAAAAAATTATATGTCACTCAAATATAACTTATCCAACTTTAATTTATGTTCATAACACATTTTAAGTCCAACCACCATTTGAACCCTTTCTCAAATCACTGTTCATAAAAGGCCTTTGCATATATAAAAACTCTGTCTTAAACAACTGAGGCATATACTCAATTTTTCCTAATAAACATGGTAAAAAATTACATATTCAAAAATACCATAACCTCAAGGTCATAAAAAACTTCATATGATTATTAAACTTAGGGTATACAGGCTCAAACTCTTCTTTGCAAGATGCTCACTCAAAACTACCAACTGACTTCAAAACATAGTCAAGGAAACATGAAAATATAACACATGATTAAACATAACAAAGGGAATTAAATTCATGAAAAGTATATTATATCATCCTAAAATAAAAATCTATCAAATAAATCATAATCTCTAATGGAAACTATTGGTCTTACAAATCAATCTTTTGATATACTCTCTCATAGACTCTACTTAGTCAAATAAGCCATTTTGGCTTCAATGTTCCAAACTCTTACATTGAATTCCATGATTTTGAAAAGAATGGATAGATTATTAAAGTCATAAATAAAATCATTATTCACTTCAATGCATCACTCTTACATGAAAATACATTTTTAATCATCTTCTCTCTTCTGCTTGATTTTCTTACTATCTGCACTACTAGGTTTGTTAGCGACTAACCAACTTGGATCGCCAAATTTTCACACTTGAGATATGGAACCTATGTATAAAATTTTATGGATAAAAAATATAACTATCGCACTTTTATTTTCATCCACTTATCAACATTGACTTGGTCAACTCTATTTTTTACAATAAATCTTTGAAAGACAAGTACTTTCTTATAAGGTCTATTCACTCACCTAAGAAACCAATCACACTTGGAGATGATTGAGAGATTTGAATACAACATCCAATAACTTTTATATCCATACCAAACCATTCTAATCTCTTTAGAAGAATATTTTCAACATTGGGTCTTTATTAGGGTTTTATGAGGGTTTAGACCATCTTTTAGTCTTAACGATCATTCATAAAACATAGCTTTTATTTTCGTAAACCAATGCTTAGAACATTAAGATAGAACCATTAATAATATAACATTAACAACATTATATCCTCATGTAGATACTATACATGCCAAAAAACACTATAAAAACCTTCTTAGGTAGACAACTCTTCATTTTGTGCACTTGAGAAACCTTGAAATAAATTTTCAAACTTTTCTTGCAAACCACCTGAAAATTCATACACATAATTAAATACAACTTTACTCACCTATATACATGATCAACTACTCAACCATGTCATGAAAAATGATCTTAATACCTTATCTATCCACCATCTCTTTTTTTTTTATGCCTTGACCTACAAGTCTCATTAGGCCTTGAATTTGATCCTCTAGCCACCTTATAGGCTTCACCTTGAAACTCTCCTATGTTCCAATGCCTATTTTTTATGCTCAATCAACCCAATACACTCACTCTTATTTAGATATTCAATAGATAATCTTTGTATCTTGACAAAGATCTTTGTAGAATCTTCAAAGATGCATACACATATCTTTAGAGATGACCTAATCATTTTCAACATCTTCAACACCTCATGTATAAACTTAAATAACCTATCTAATGCTCAAACACTATTATGTATTCTTCAGATCATTCTCATATTTTTATCTCATATCTTCTTAGATCATTTAGATCATCTTTATAACTACTTACACACATATTTAGATCATACAATTTCTTATTAAATGTTCACTTATTTCATGATGATACTTTTACATACATTCTCACAAGGTCTAGACAAATCAATAATAGTTACTATAAACTTGACATACTAACCTATAATTACTCATGTTGATTCTTAATGATATCACTCAAGCTAACATTAGAACATTATTCAAATAGTACTCTCATATCACTGCTCTTTATACAAAAACAACACTCATGCTTGATAACATAACTCATAATACACATACCTCAAAGCTTATTTGACCAATCATATTTACAATAACCTTAGACATTAATGATATTTGATTTACAACAATGATAAAACCATGCACCTTCAAAAGAACCTTTGACATCAATTACAACATTAAATACCAAATCTCAACACTCAATGACAATGCTCAATAATCCCCCCCTTAATCAATGACAATGTCTAACAAATATTTCATTGTGCCTAATTTCTTATCTTATAGTTAGAAACTATCATTATAATAACCTAAATTACCTATACACTTAATAAATCTATTACTATTATTTATATCCTTCATTTCTTATTACATACCTTCAACTATTTCTATCTTGTCAAACACTTGTGCTTACACATGGACATAAGGATCAAAGCTAGTGTCGAGTTTCCTTATCAAGTTTTCATATCTCAAAATTCATTGAAATTTCAAATATTTCAACATGTATGGGTATGTATATTTGTATTATTTAACCCTTTCATGAGATAATTTCAAAATGTATGATATAAATACAAAACAAATGCCATCTATCATTATCAATCACACATGTAGAAAATACCAAGTAAACACCAATTCAAGCTTATTCAATCAATTACACAACTGATTTCTCCTCCCTTATTCTTATATTAGTCATCATATCAATCATATTAAAGTTATGAAGCATTAAAATAATAACCCATGAATGTTATTTGTCAAGTTACAAGCTATATCATTGCATGCCCTTGCATATAACATATTGCACCCTTGTGTACACATAAGCTCACACTTAAGGGAGAAATAAAAATGTTTAACGTCATCCTTAGAGTATTAGATATGTAATAAATGCTCATTGATAGAGGGGTAATTGATTTTAGCTTGACTTTATGAACCTAGTAACTCATTTTTATCAAAATGACCTAACATAGGGTGAATAGCTAGATTTTAAGCTATACATAGTCATACACAACATGTGTATGCAATCTAGGTACATTAAAAAAGGTGATATAAAACCCTAATAGGCACATATTGTTGATTTGAAATATAATTATTATTATATATAAGACATAAATGTAAGCACTGATACAAGTGTCTAGAGGTCAACACAAATTTCTAGGCCTCCATAAATAATATTTATAGAATCTGATAATTAGATCTTGAGCATCAACCTTCCTGCTTCCACCTCTACACAACTTATATCTACTTCCACATTTGTAAATAAGCTAAGTATTATCCCTTGCATGTTTTTCAATTACTATAATATTAATTGGCATTATACTTTCCATATTTAATAATTTTACATATCCATTATATTGTATTATTTGAATAAGTATAATTATCCTACTCTAGAATAGTTTTATTCATTTGTTTGATTAGGTTATTCTAACATGTTAACCCTAACAAAAAAATAAAAAAAGGGTTAAATAATTTTTAAATTTAAATTTTCATTATGCTACCGTATAGCCTCATCTATGGGTGTGGTTACATCAATAGTATTGTCATCAATAAGATATTTTATCTTATGTTGTATCTTGTAACACTTTTTTTGGAATTCCCAATACATTTATGATAGTCACAATATGTGTTGATATAAAATACTTTATGTTAAGGCTTAGTCATATCAACCTATAATGGTGTATGGGGAGATATGAGATTTCATTCAATTAGTTTCTATAATAATACATGACGAAGTGATGGTAACCTTGAAATGTACCTCTTTGGTGGTGTTATTAAATGAAGATTTTTCATTGGTTGTGATAATATATTAACTATTACTTTTGATTCACTATTTATTTCATTAAACTTGAACCTTGTATCTTAATTTCCTTTGAAAATTAGTGTTTACAGTATTTGGAGCATTTGGCATATACTTGAGTTTGTTTAAAGATATGATCTTTAATTATCATTATTTTATTATATGGCATAATTCATCAAAATATTTGAATTTAATAAACACGATAGACTCATGGAGTGGTGCTAGAAAAATTTGTGTGAAGATAACTTGTAACTCATTGTCTACTATATAATTGGTCATCTTAGATAGCATAGTTTTATATTAGATAACATATTCATTGATTGTATCACTTGCCCATCATTTGAGATTATAAATTTATGCATGAGATAAATTTTCACCAATGTTGATAGAGAAGTGTGCTAGAAATTAATATACTAAAGATTTTAATGCTTTATTTAATTTATGTGGATGATCATAAAAAATATCAAAACATATGATTTAAGTATTTTTGGAAAGAACTTGTTTGGTAAATTCATTGTAAGCATAATCAAATCATGGTACATGGAATAATTGAAGATACTATTTGGGACCACCTTTACCTTTATAGAGTGGAAGCTTATGAACTACAAAGCCTAATGGTAATGGGTTATATGCTATATTGGGTTCCAAATGATTTTAAAGTAGAGTATCATAATCCATTTAATGACTAATTATATAAATACCTTTCTCTAATTTTAACACCTTACCATGTAGTTCTATAATAAGTTTTTTAATAAAGATTTTATTAGGTAAGGTGGTGATGTACCATGCATAGTAATAAAAAGAGGTGTGTATGATGAAGTTGTATAAATAAGCATATTAATATGTTTAAAACCTTATGATTTACCCATATCTAGGGATGATGTTACATATGTGACTAGAGGTGTCGATATAGGAATATAAATAATAGTAGAAACTTAAACACCCAAAGTAGTAATATTGACTTAGGAGGGATCCAATTATTCTCTTGATGTATAATTTTAATCCAAATTATTTTTTCATCTATAGAAATGTATAGTATTACATCCATTTTATGTGGATTGGTTTATATATATTACATGAATTATTTGTCATTAATTTCATTTGGTTATTTTCTACCAGTTTTATCAATCTCAGTAAACATGATAAGTCTATCAATAGCATCCATAATATGTATTCTAACATTTTGAATTACAACTATTCTTATTTTTAATTCATATTTTATTTTACAAATATTTGACTTAATGGTGCTTGTATCTTAGGATCATCATTGTAATAATGTGAGTTGAGGAAGGCTTGAGATTGGACATCATCATCATCATCATCATCATCATCATCATCATCATAGTCATAATCATAATCATCATTAGCGTCATCATCATCATAATCATCACCATCATCATCATCATCACCATCACCATCACCATCACCATCACCATCACCATCACCATCACCATCACCATCACCATCACCATCACCATCACCATCACCATCACCATCACCATCATATTTATCATCATCATCATCATTATTTTAAAGATATGGGAAAATATGTGGGTCTTAAAAGGATCCTAAAAATTGATACAAAATATGAATGATATAATAATACCATACCACCAAAAAACCTACTAAAATGAGCCCACACCAACAAATCTACTATATAACACATAAATTTATCAAAAAAGAGTCTTAACTTCATTATCTCCACTGGTAAAACTTTATTATTCATCAACCTCCTCCTTAAAAATGGTAGCATCTATTTCCTCCCTTAGATATTAAACCCAAGCATCTAGGGTATATTATTTTATCTCTAATTCCTTACATTCATTCATCATTAAAAATGGTTCTCTTTTTAGGGACATCTTGACTATATTCAATGGTTTTTTTCTATTTGACCTTTATATGGATCTCACTAGTACTAGGTGTATCTTTCTTGATGCTCTCCTTCATACAATCCTTATTCTTCCTGGAGATTTCTTCAAAACCCTACATTTCAAAGTATAATTTAGAAACCTTTTCTTTCATCTAACCAATGTCTAATTTTGCATTTAAGGGGACTTGAACTTGGTTTTTGGATAGTCTAATTTTCTCCTCCAACCTATCTTGAAGCTTTATAATGTCCTTCTTAGTCTTATTACACTCATTGACTAATTCCTTTAATAAGATGAGATGGTTTATCATAAATTATTCAACCTTATTCAATATATATGTGGAAGGAGTATCATTAATAGGGTTGTCAATTTGTTTGATCCATGAGAGTGGTAGATCCCTCTTCTCATTAACCTTTTTCTCAATTTACCCCTTATGAGGTGTGACCATAGGTCTTTATTGAATTTTTTTAGCTCCACATTCTAATGATTCCATTATCTAGGTTTTCCTAACTCTTTCCTTTATGCTTAAGATTCCATATATATTGGTCCATATTTTCTTCATCATTAATATCACACTTATCAAGTTATTTACCAAAGACTTCTGATGGGCCAACTTCATATTCCTTCTACTCCTCCATATCACTCATCTTGATCACTAGTTCAATAGCTAGGAGAGATGATTGTATAAGAATAAAAATGAGATCTTAATGGAAAAATAAGTCACTTTTTTATTGGTAGTCTAAAATTATGCTCATTAAGGAAATTAAAATATATAATAAAAGGTTATTCATCATGTTATACCTAAAATGGTTCAAAAATAGAAAGTGGTGAAAGCAAACCACCTCATATTTACCATGAAGGGTGATATATTTCATAAGTTGAAGTAAAACATATCCCCATGGGGGAGGTAGAGTTGTGTGCATGAAACTATATTCTAATTTATGGATTATTTATTTCAAAGTGAATAAGTTATCAATTAGTTCCTTCTTCCTAAATTTTTCCTTGAACACCTCTGATCCTTTCATGGACATCCCCATAACTAAGGTAATTCATTCTTTAGTGATTCCTAGGATAATGCCTCTCATCTTAAATAATATCTCAATCCATGATTTGGTAAAGTTCAATGCCAAGCCTAGATCAAAACCTCATATGCTCCATAGATAGGGATCTAGGACACCATGTTTGAGTATGTTTAGAATCCTTAGTGAATTGTATCCCCTATAAGTTCATTCTTGATTTATCAACATGATTATCTTTATGACCCATTAAACCTATATAGGCTATGACTAGTACACCTCTAATATCTCTAATGAATCCTCATCTCCTTAATTCTCCAATATTAACTTTTTTGACCCCATCAAAAATCAATTTGAAACATTCTTTCAATGGATTTTACCATTTGACATGATTTCTATCAATGTTTTTGTTGAGCCTAGACTCTTCTTATAAGACTTCAAGATTTCAATTTTGAAGGATACCTATCTCAATATCATAGGATATATTCTAATTTATATTTCTAATAGCCTTCCAATTTTATTTTAATAGATTATATGATCCTCATCCCCACTTTTGTTGGAATCCATTTTATTTTCAAAAAAAATATAGCATTCCTTTCTGTCCACAACCCCAAAGGTTATGTGGAAGAATCAAATTCCAAATATTATTAATAACTTATGAGGATAAAGGATTAACCCATTAGGTTATAAAATCAAGCATCGAGTTGGGTACAACCCAAGAAAATAAATGATGATTTATAAAAAATTTGGACACAAAATAGAACTCTAAAATTGAAAGATGGATAGACTTAGATTCTCTTTCATATAACATACACCTATTTGGTAAAATCAAACCTCTTTTCATGATATTACCCACCATGATAATTTTGTCTTGTGCCACCTGATAAAGTTTGTAAAACTCTTTAACCAAGATATATCCAAGAATTAATTACCAAAACCATGAAAGCTTTATAATTGCATGCAAATAATAAACTGTCTATTATCCACATATTGATTATGGAATACAAAAATTGTTTTCCATATGAATATCTCACCTTCCATATTAATGATTAGGTGAATAGGTAAATATATAGGTGGAATATAGGTGAATACAAACCATACCATATGTGTTGGACTAACTTCCCCAAAATAGGTGTAAGAAAGGAATCAATCCAAAATTCTCATACATTTGGGATAAACTTAGCCAATTCACATAAAAATAACCTAGAAAGCTAACATCAAATGTGTATGAAAACCCATGAAAGGAAAAATCCTACACTAACACTCCCCCTTAAGAGTAGATTAGGTTGGTAGAGGAAATACAATCGACAACAAGTCTTGATGAGGTACCCATGTACACAAAAACAAATATGTGGTGTGAATCCAAGTGTCCCTATAAACACCAATCCATCTTTTCAAAATACATGGATGTAGAGTCACTATAATTGACAAGTCAAATTAAGAATGGTGTTGATTAAAATGATCACTAAACATGAACACTGTACTCCATAATATTAGACAAAATGATGGACCTAAGGAAGCATTCCTGAAAACCCTCACTCAATTCTAAATGATGAGATGTAAATGAAAGTCTCTAAATAAGTGTATTTAAAATTATGAGAAGTGAGCACAAATATTGGTGGGTATTCCACATTGGTGTTACTACACAAAAAGTCACCAATAATTCCACTAAGACATAACAATCCTCATATGGATTTGGAAAAAAAAGTGCCTTAATAAGATACCCATGTACAAATTAGGAATTAAAAAATACTAAATAAAGGTGAAAAACGTACAAGTGCATAAAAACACACAACTACTAAACAAGGAGCTCAAAATAACAAAGGATAAAAAATTAGAAGGAATGTGTAGTCAAAGACTATATTGGATGGGTTTAAAAACCATCACTAGAATATATGTAAGGGATTATCAATATACAAAGATGATTTCAACTTTTGGTACAAGGTGCAATGGACACTCAACACCTAAATAAATAGTTAAAGGTAAAAAAGAGTACTACCTGATGCAAAGGACACTCAACACCCAAATAATTAATATCTACACACACCCATAATGCTAGATGGGTGGAGTGGATGAAAAAATATGTATGAGTGGGATAAAAGGAGGAAAAGGTACAAATCATGTGTAAAATTGGACATTGATCGTAATAAAAAATGTTTCCAAAATAGTGTAAAGTCCAATAGTGGATGAAGAAGTAAATCCCCACATATAAATAAAGGTAGACAAGGATAAAATAACAAATCCACATGGATGTTGTATTAGGTCCCCTCCTCAAATTTATAACTTTATTATTTTGGTGAAATTACAATGAAAATAGGACCAATGGAATGGGCATGGAAAAAACATACTTTTATAAAAAATGGCACTCAAATGTGAGATACCAATCAAAATTTATTGTGATTCCCATTTTTCAACATGAATAACCCAAATTAAATAAGATTTCACAAAATGTAAATACACTAATGACCCATAAATAATTTACCACTTCAATAAAATATGGGTAGTGGGATTTGATCTCAAGACTTCCCACTTGATAATTTTCTACCAAAAATGATTAACCACTTCACCTATTGCTTAGTTTAAGAAATTACTTTCAAAATTTTATTTTAAACCATGTTTAAAGTTAAAAAAGACAAAAAAAAACTCATAAATATTCATATGTGTGAGGTATTACACATGTATCTGGTAAACATATTCAATAGAAATGTTTCCAATAATTTCTAATGGGTGAAATATATATTTAGGAATACTCTTTGCAAGACTCAAAAAATTGGTTGATTGGGCCCTATTCTGACATCCCAAAAAGATGTATGTTCTACTACATAATGGTATATACTTATACAATATGAAATAGGACTAAATTTTATATGTTATTGATGAATCTTATCTCATTTTGTAGTTCATATGATATTTATTATTTTTGAGAAAATAGTGTTTAGTTCCTAAATAATAAAAGGGTCTAGAGTAAGGGGGAAAATCCAATCAAATATAGTAAAATACAAGTTTTGGACAATTTAATCAAATTAATTACATAGGGAGAAAGATAAAAATATCTAGAAAAATGGACTAAAATGAATGATTTAGGAGCTAGAAATTATAGTACAAGACTAGGACACTATCATAAATTAGGATCTGGTCTTCATTTTTTGATTAGACAAGAGCACCAAAATAAGAGACTAGTGGCATTGGCATTGTAGTCCACTCCTACCATTATTGTCTAGAAGACCTAAGATTTTTGGGTTTTGATTGTTGTGTCTATGTGACCCTACCTATGATGTTTTGGAGGTTAAAAGTCAAAAAATCTAATTATAGATTCATTTCAATCTCAAAACCCTATATCTGTCTACACACATATAAATAATAAATGCATCAAAAGAAAAAGGGAGAAAAAAACTAGGTTAGTGGAAGAATGATCAAATTATCTAGAACCCTTGTTGTCTTGATCTCTACCTACATTCACCCTCAAGCTAGTGTCTCAAATCAAATGTAGTTCTCCCTTAGGGAACATGCATAATCAATGCACATGGTAGATGTAAGAATTAATTTTGCCTAGGCCCTTCCTTGATCAAGAATGTAATTCTATGTGTGATGTGAAATACTGAACAATAATATTGACTATTTTTTTATTATCTAATGTGCCAAAGTAGCAAGTGCTAGATATAAAATGACTTGTGTAGTCCTTTATATAAGAGATGTATTATTTTGAATTTGAGATTTTTATTTTCATTTGGCCAACATTGGGAAACTTAAGGATGAAGCTCAGAAAGGGGCTAGGACTTATTATGTGAAGGAAACTAACCATTGGAGCTCAAAATGACCTTAGATAGGGGTGATAAAACCAAACACTAGTGGCACTGATGCTATAGTCCAATTCTAGTGATCTTGTCCTACAGGGTAAGGACTTGGGGAGATGGAAATATCATAGAAAACTTGACCTAACTGAGGTGGAATGACTATTTTAAAGGCTCAAGATGATTGGGAATAAGAAAAAGGTGTCTAGAGCATGAAACAAGACTAGGATGAGTAAAATGAAAGATATGGCTAAATGTGAACAAAGCTCATATTCTCCAATCAAAGTATCCTATGAAAGGACTATGAAAATACATGATATGTGTAGTTGCTTGATCAATTTAGGGTTTATACATTTTCCTCCTTTTAATATAGTGATATAATGAAATGAACTATTAGAGTAAAATAAAGAAAATAAAATATGTACCTCAACCTATCTACACGGATATGAATGTGCTACAAAAGGGTCTAACTCACTTCCTAGCCAGGAAAGTAGATGGAGAGTCGAATAGTGCTTAAATAAGGAAAATAATCCCTAAAATGGATGCCCCCTATACTAGATCTGAAAGTGGAATCCATGTAATCATGGAGAAAGAGGGCAATGCTTATACCCTATGTTGAATCTAAGTAGAATGAGGAATGCTTAGAGGCCCAAAACTAATGTCTATAATCTATCCCACATAAACTCATGTAATCTAGAACATGTGTAAATAATTTATATGCTTATGAAGAGAAAAATATGTCATGCTCTTGATATGAATATCTAAACTATAGTTAAGAAATGTTTAGAGGCACAAAACTAATATCTATCCTCTATCCTGTACACAATTGTGTATTCTAGGTCTAGGTAATACTATGGACCAATCACTACACATGATCTAACGGTCCAACCTGGTGACAACCTAGGTATAGCTGGGTATAATCTAAAACACTAATAATGTGTAATAATAAAATGGCATGTCTTGCCATTCCATCTGTATAATCTTAGATGATGAATAACTATGAACATTTATGCCATGCCCCAAAATCTAGTAAATGAGTGATGTGTATGTATAGTCTTATAATCTATATAACGATATATGAGATGACATATCATGCCATATCTCATGTGAAAAACTAGAGATCAAAACACTATACACTGCACTATGTCTATAATCTGCTATCTAGTCCTGTAACTATGTCATGTTGTATGAAGTTGTATGTATGAGATGTGTAGTATGTACATGTCCCTAAATCTAGTATTTGGTCTGAATCTGTATCAAAGTCACTTTGAATCCATATAATCTGAACCACTATATTAGACTAGTTTATGTATCTATAAACTAAAAGTATGTCCCTTTGAATGTCTTAAAGAATGTTGAATGACCCATGTAATTTGAATCATTGTACATTTTGACCAATCTAAGCTGAATCTGATAATTTAAATATTGGAGGTGTAAAAACCATGCTAGTGACCCATGTAGTTTGAATAATTATATATTTCAACCAATTTGAGGTGAATCTTATAATCTAAATACTAGAGGTGTAATAACCCTAGTGTATCCACCTATGAGAGTGGATGGGTATGCTGGGTAAGTGTAGTAATAAGAATAGTAGAGATAGAGATAGAGAGAGAGAGAGAGAGAGAGAGAGAGAGAGAGAGAGAGAGAGAGAGAGAGAGAGAGAGAGAGAGAGAGAGAGAGAGAGAGATTAGGTTCACATGGAAGCAAAATATCACCAATAAGAGGTTCACTTAGAAGTGCATGACTAATTTGTTCATTTAGTGCATTGTGCATAGCAGAATGAGGTGAAAAGTATCTTTTCCATTCTTCAAAATTATTTTATTTAGAATAAGGAATAAAAGAGATAGGTTTGAGATAAGAAGATGCATCTAATTTTTCTTCACTATCACTTTCACATGTATCATCATATTCTTCATTAAAACAATAGTAATTATCTTCATTATAAATGGAATCATTTTCCATATTTTTAGCTAATGTGTAATTTTGCAAATTTGTCCATTCATTATCATAATTATGAGAAAATCTTAGGAATTAATCTATGGGATGAGAGGGAAGAAGTGCCTTAGTGGCTATTTTATTTCTTTCACCAAAGAGAATATGTGAAAGTACTATTAAGAAAATAAATTCAAAAATAACTACTAACATAGAGATTTTGAAAATAGTTTTGACAATCAAAAAAATTTGCAAAAATTTCAAAATAATTTTCTAGAAATTACAAGGCTTGGGATTGGATGACCTAGTTTAAAAATCTAGGATTTTTGGTTAGGGTTTTATAATTTTTGAAAATTATGATAATAATTTAGATTCTAAAAATAATTTGAATAGGAGAAATGCACAAAAATTTATACAAAAATCATAAATTTGAAATTTAATTTTTGTATGAAATAACTAGTAATATTGATATTTTGAAAATATTTTAGACACTAAACAATTTACAAAAATTCTAGAATATTTTTCTAAAAATTGTAAGGGAGGTAGTTTTAGGGTTTAAGGACCTAGTTTGGAAATCTAGGGTTTTTAGTTAGGGTTTTATAAATTTTTAAAATTATGACAATAATTTAAATTATAAAAAATAATATTGAATAGGATAAATGCACAAAAATTTATACAAAAATTAAAAATTTGAAATTAAATTTGTGCACAAAATTTGAAGGAAAAAACCTAAGGGTACCTAGGGTTTTAGATCTATTTGAAGTAAGTTGGGTTCACCAAATGTTTATTATTTTTGGAAAAATAATGTTTAGTTCCTAAATAATAAAGGGTCTAGATTAAGGGGAAAATCCAATTAAATATAGCAAAATATAGGTTTTAGAAAATTTAATCAAATTAATTGCATAGGGATAAAGATAAACTTATCTAGAAAAATGGACTGAAATAAATGATTCAAGAGCCAAAAATTATAGTGTAGGACTAGGACACTATCACAAATCAAGATTTGTTCTTCATTTTTTGATTGGACAAGAACACTGAAATAAGACACTAGTAGCACCAGTGATGTAGTCTACTCCTACCATTGTTGTCTAGAAGACTAAGCTTTCTAAGTTTTGTTCATTATGTCTATGTGACCCTACCTATGAAGTTTTGGAGGCTAGAAGTCAATATATCTCACTATACATATATTTAAATCTCAAAACCCTATATCTATCTACACATATGCAAACAAAAAATGCATCAAAAGTAAAATGGGAAAAAAATGGGTTAGGGGAAGAATGGTCGCACGATCTAGAACTCTTGATGTCCTAATCACTGCCTACATTAACTGTCAAACTAGGCTCTCAGATCTAATGTAGTTCTCCCTTAGGTAGCATGCATAATCAATTCACATGGTATATATAAGAATGAATTTCACCTAGGCCCTTCCTTGATCAATAAAGCAAGTCTATGTGTGATGCAAAATGCTGAGCTATATTATTGACTGGTTTTTTATTATCTAATGTGCCAACGTAGTAAGTGTTAATATAAAATGCCTTGTGTAGTCATTTATATATGAGACTCATTATTTTGAATTTGAGAGTTTTATTTGTATTTGGACAATATTCAAAAACTTAAGGATGAATCTAATAAATGGATTGAGACTTATTAAGTAAAGGAAACTAATCATTAGAGCTCAAAATGACCTTGGATAGGAGCATCAAAAGTGGACACTAGTGGCACCAGTGTTGTAGTCTAATTCTACTGTTCCTATCTTATAAGATAGGGACTTATGGGGATGGAAATATCATAGGAAACCTGACCTGGCTGAGGTGGAATGACTATTTGAAAGCCTTGGGATGATTGGGAATAATAAAAAAGGTGTTTAGAGCATGAAATGAGACTAGGATGAGTAAAACAAAAGACATGGCTAAATGTGAACAAAGCTTATATTCTCTAGTCAGATTTTCTTGTGAAAGGACTATGAAAAGACATGATATGTGTGTTTTCTTATACAATTTGGGGTGTATATAATGGCCTCAAACCAATAAAAAATTATATGGTTGTGTATATGATGAAGACAAGATACTAAGTCTCTATTCAAGTTATAAAAAGAGATGTAGAACCCACTCCAAAATGCTATGAAATAGTATGAAATGTAAGTTAGAAATTCTATCTAATTTATCCAATTTTTAGATTAGAGAAATTAGCTTTGTATGACCTATAGTGACATAAAATTATATAAATAATAGGTAGGTTCCAACAAACAAATGAACATGTTATACAACAAAAGGAATGTATTCCCTAGTTTTGGGTGATTCTTTAAAATTACATAAGAAATTAACATTAGTTTTATATGCCCTTATTATTTCATATTTGGATTTTTATACATGTACAGCTTTAAATCATTAAAAAAATATTCATAAATTGCCTTTAAAATTTCCAAAATAGACTTAAACATGGGTCTAACAAAATAAGCATATAATGGTACAACCTAGGATCCATTAATGGCCAAAAAATAATTATAAAAATACATACAAAACACCAAACCAATAAAAATTAATGTTATGGCCTTTACAACAACACATCCAAGCAATTCAAATGTAAATCTTTAAAATAAAAACATAGATTTTGAAGACTACAAACTATAAAAAGGGATAACTTAGGCATGTTGAGCAATGGCTATTTGAGAATGCTCCAACACCATGATAGAGTTTATAAAAATATTCAACAAATATATCTCTAATAATCTATCAAAATAGCCATGAAAAATTTAGAATTTCACACAAAGAATAAACTATCTATTATCCACAAGTAGATTATATAATACTAAAATTATTCTCCATATGAATAGTTCACCTTCCATATGAATAAATAGATGAAAAAGTACATATATAGGTGGAATATATGTGAATCCAAACCATACCATGCATGTGAGACTATCTTCCCAAAAATAGGTGGAATAAAGGAATCAACCCAACATCCTCATACATGTGGGATAAATCTCCCTAATGTACACAAAAAAAAAACCTAAGCAAGCTAACAAAAAATGTGTAAGAAAAACAATGAAAGGAAAAAATAATACAATAACACCGCCAAATAAAAAAATAGGTTGAATTTGGGAATGTGTTCCTTAATCCACATCATTATCCATAATAAACCTTCCTCCTTAGGGCCCAAATCCACTAAGTATCTTGATTTGACTGAATAGCCTCCATGATCCTCAACATACCAAACCATCTCATCCTCTTTTGGCACTTGATATATTTAAACATTCCTCATATTATAATTAGATACCCTTAATTGATCAATAATTTATGAATCAATAGTGTCCAATGAATTAATTTTACAAGACTTCCTCCTTTCATTAATTTCTTAGTAATCTTTAACTTTAGCCCTAATGGTTCTCTTGAAATTCTCACCAACCTCATTTCAGGCTAATATAAAGCTTAAGGGATAATAAAAAAACCAATAATATTCCAACCTCATTCTAAGATGATATAAATCTTAAGGGATAATCAAACAACCAAGCATCTTTCCAAAATTAAGCTTCAGTACCATCACTAATGTTCCACTTGTCGCCTTTACAAAGCACCTCTTTGATTTTTACTAGAGCATTCCAAAATATGGATCCTTGTAAGTGGGAATATAACATTAAGAAATGGTCAACTTTACCTCTTTATAATTATTTAGTTTTAAATATACTTACCCATAAATAATTCTTTGTTACTACCTTCTAGCCCATCTTTTACACCAAAGCACTATTCATTACTTTTATCTTCCTTATTCATAGAGACCCCATATACTTAGGAAGAAAAACTCTTCCCCACACTAAAATAAGTATGATGTTTCTTTACTCAGTGACTAAACATAAAAATATCCATTGAATATACTTAATATTGTATGCCAACTTAGAAGACATCCAAAAACATGACATCAAATAGGTAAGATGACTATGAATCAAACTTTTAACCAACTAATGTTTGTAGCTTAGGTGAGAAGATTAACCTTATATCCTACAAGTTTTACATACATTATTTATGATAGGGGTTCCAATTTATAAATGTTCATCCTAACTTTGATAAAAAACATTATGAAATAATTAGAGGGTAGCTCTTGGAATTGACACCAAATATAATTGGTAATCTCATTGATAAGATCTTAAGGGTATTAATTAAAAAGATAGAAGTTTTGGAGAAACTGATGCATTGACCAATCACCTTAATTTATATTTTTTAGGATTATGGAATGTAACCCTAGGTTGATAAAGAGATGATTAATAAATCAAGGAATAAAATACTATAGTATCAATATCCACTGCTTTACATAATAAATGATTTATTTGAATATTCTATAAATAGAAATGAATTATAAAATATGTACTTAACTAGAAAATATGATTGAAATAGATAAGTGGTGGGATGGGAATTGATGAAAGATTAGGTCAAAGTATTGCTAGTGGAGAATAGGTATCAAAACCTTCTTAAAATAATAGTGGGGTCCTATTTTCCATTATCACACTAAATTATTGGCCTTTTATGTAGTTTTAATGACCTTATGTAGATAAAGTAATGAAATTATATGTAGACCTTCATTCTATTTTGAGAATCTTGTGCTTGCATAATTGAGACTTGGAACATTATCTATTATATGTTTTGACTAATTTCACTATGAAACTCTAAGACTCCATGCTCACTAGGGTTTTGATGAACACAAGTGGAAGGAAAGTGACATTAGTAGGGTAGGCTAAGTGTGACCTCAACATCCCATGTGTTGAGCACTACCTATTTGAACACAACTATCTATTGAGAGGGGGTGAATCAGTAGATTGGTTACAATTAGTCATTTATACCTTTAATGCAAATTAAAAAGTATATGTAGAGTTTACACACACACAAATAGACACAACACTCAATGTACATGAAAAACCCAATATGGGGAAAACTATGGTAAGAATAGCCACGAGAATATACTATTCTAACCCAGACTCACAATCAAAACCTCACTAGTTACAATGTTTAAGGGAATGAACCCTACAGAGACACTAATCCCCTGATTGAAGAGTACCTAATCTAAATAATCACCTACTTCCTAATTGAGATCCAACTTAGCTCATCTAATGGTACTTACCAATCAGATGTATTATGGAGCTATAACTCCATATTATAAAATTCATTTAAAAATGAATCTAGTTCTATGTTACAAACATGTTCTATAACTACTCATACTCTACACTTCTTCTCCCTTACTCTCTACCTCTCTATCCATTAATTTAAATTCATTCATGACTCTCTCTCTCTCTCTCTCTCTCTCTATCTCTCTCTCTCTCTCTCTCTCTCTCTCTCTCTCTCTCTCTCTCTCTCTCTCTCTCTCTCTCTCTCTCTCTCTCTCTCTCTCTCTCACACACACACACACACACACACACACACACACACACACACACATGCATTAGATCTAGGTCTCGCATCTTCTCTATATTCACACTTGGTCATTAACACATCACACTTCATTCCTAGACTTAGTTCATATTTCTTTAATGATAGGTTTCCCACTTCCTGAATTCATACACCACTACCATAATTCTCTATATTTCACTATATTTATCATATATCAAGCTCTAGTTTTTATGCACATGCCATATTACCCAATTTTGGTCAAACACAGTAATCTATATCATTCTTTATGTCATATAATGCATCTTTTCTGAGTGTTTTGTCACTTGACCATTGGGATGAACAAATATTTAAATACTAACCATTGATCTTTAGGTTTCATACCATGATATGATGATCATATTTCAATTGACTCATTTAAAGTGTAACCATTAGTTCAAAATCTGATAGGCTCATGCACTCTATTAGATCTTTGTGAGCTTCCAAACTTTAACATTTCAAATTTTAAATGCATCCATTGATATTTGATTTAAGATCCCACGTGCCATTAGATATTTAAAATTAGAGCAAACTTTACCTCTATTTATCATTAAACATTAAGTACTTGATCACATCTCTTTTCTTCTTGATACTTTGGAACACATACACATTATCAATCTCCTTAAAGTAGCTTGGTATTTAACTCACTATACATCAAACACTTTGACCTATTTGATTCCCCATATTACATTGATCTTCATTGCATGATCACAAGCTAACCTTTATATCATCTAACATATTAATACAACATTAGATCTCTATTTGGTAAACTCCCATTAATGTTACACATGTCACTAATGCATTTACTCTCAGGTACCTTTGACATATTTACTTTGTTTCATGTCATTAGATCTACATCATGTGATTAAGCACTAACTATTGATCAATATCAAACAAATCTTAAGTCAAAGACTTAGGAAATATTAAAGTCTTTGATGACTACTCCAAGTTGGTAATTACTAAGTCGAAGGGGCTAGTTGCACAATGATGAGGAAGGCTTAAGTTATAACTTAAGAAAATGGTTCCCACCTATATCTAGTAAACATAAAAAATATAAATGCCTATGAAAAACATGACTAAAACCCATAGGGTTTTACTGATAAACCCTAGTAATGGCTGAGAGCTAAAATAAATAATTTTTGGGCTCATTTCTCTTCATCTGAACCTATAGTCCATACATATGAGATGTACTTGAAAACCCATAAAGAATCTTTTATAAATTACTTTGAAAATGATCTATAAATAGTCTCTATAAAAGCATGACAACTTTATATGATAATATTACACCTTATAATGTGCAATTGTAAAACATTATCTTCTCTCCATCAATCTTGCCTGATCTTCTGACATCCATAATACTAGCAATATCCCTTTTGACATCAATGACAATCATATTTCCAATACTCTCCTTTTTTATTAATGGAAAAATAAACTCTCTGATCTTATAATGCATGATCTACTCCTTCTTAGGCATTGACTATACTTGAAATGATTGCATTGGATTGTGATGTATGTGAGTTGAAGCTATTCATACCAGACCTTTTCCCCCTTAGGAAATGGAAACATGCTTTACTCCTTATTTGATAAAAAAAAGCATTTGGCAAAATTTTACAAAGAGAATTTGCAATTTTTCACCCCCTTTGACACAAATGGCAAAGGGACTCCAAATTTTTCACTATTTGTCAAAATTTCTCACTTTTTGTCCAAATTTTTCTCTCCTTTATTAGATAAAGGAGTTTGTCCAAGAATATAAAACCATCAACTCATTAGAAATTTGCAAAAATATTCATACTTGAGTTTCCTTTTCTTTTTTATTCCAAGGATTGACAAAGATTCTATGATCCTCCCCTAGACTCATGCCTTATTACAATGATCTAGTGATGTGATGTATGAGCAACCACTCCTAATTTTTATCCTAGATACTCAAATTATTCCTTGGGAAGAGATTTGGTGAATATGTCTACAATTTGATCCTATGTTGGCACATATTCCATTGTGACCTCTTGATCTACAAACTTTTGTCATAATAAATGATACTTAATTGATATGTTCTTAGTTTTGGAATGCATCACTAGATTCTTTGATATATTAATAACATTTGAATTGTCACAAAGAATAGAGATAGGTGATTGGTATTCTATGTTGATGTCTTCAAGTGTTTGCTTCATCCATAAGACTTGAGTGCAACATGCCACTGATACAACATACTTTGCTTCATTTGTAGAAAGAGTAATCAACTCTTTCTTTTTGCTCAGTCATGAAACAAGTTTATTTACAAGGAAAAATGCACCACTACTAGTGTTTATTATATCATCTACACTTTTTTCCCAATCAACATATTATATCCTATCAAAGTGAAATCTTCACCTTTAAGATACCACATTCCATATTAAATTGTAATCTTGATATATCTAAATATTTTTTTCACTACATTGACATGTGATTCTTTAGGAGTAGCTTGAAATACTGTAACCATGCACACTACTTGCATGATATCAGGTCTTGATGTATTTAGGTATAACAAGATACCTATCATTGATCTATACAAATTTTGATTTGCATCAAGGGATTCATCCTTTTTTCTCAACTTACATCCAATTATCATGGGAGTACCTATTCATTTGTTATCTTCCATTCCAAACTTCTTGAGCATTTTTTAGCATACTTGGTTTAAGATATAAATATCCCTTCATCAATTTGTGTTATTTATAAACCAAGGAAGAAAGTAATTTCTCAAAGCATAGACATCTCAAACTCATTTTGCATTTGAGTATAAAATTCTTTGCTCATTATATTATTTTTACCACCAAAAATGATATCATCTACATAGAAAACAAAAATTAGCATATGTTCACCTTCTTATTTAAAGTATATATTTCTATCTGGATAACCTTTATTGAATCCTTATTATTTTAGGTATTGGTATAATATTGAATATTAGGCTCTAGGTGCCTATTTTAGACCATATAGAGATTTCTTTAGTCTACAAACATAATCTTTTTCTAATAGCTGAAAACCTTTAGGTTGTTCTATGTAGGCTTCCTCTTCTAGGTTCCCATTCAAGAAAGTAGACTTAACATCCATTCAATAGACTTTGAATTTCTTATAAATGGATAATCATAGAAACATTCTTATGGCTTCCAAACTAGCAACTAGAGCAAATGTTTCCTCAAAATCTATGCTTTCAAATTAGGCATATTATTTGCATACCCATCTAGCCTTATTCCTTATAATAGTTCCATCCTCATTGAGTTTGTTTCTAAAGACCCACATTATACCTATTACATTCTTATTTGAAGGTCTTGGAACTAATTTCCAAGTTTTGCTCTTTTTAATTTGGTCTAGTTCCTATTCCATGGATTTTAGCCAATTTTCATCCTTGTTAGCTTCAACATAGTTCTTAGGTTCAATTTTAGATATTAGAGCAAAACTTACATGCTCCTTGTTCATTGTAACTATTCTCCTTGTCTAAAATCCTTCATTTTTATTTCCAATGATATAATCTATAGGATGATCCTTTTAAACAAATCTTTCAAGTGTCTTTTCATTTATTTCCTCATCTCTTCATTAGCTACTTCCTCTTCAAAATTTGATTCTTCTTTATAGATTTATCTGTAAGGTTTAACATGTTTCAATTCTTCTTCAACCTTGACATTGATACTCTCTAAAAAAATTTGTATCCTTTTATTGTATCATATGTAGGATTTACTTTGGGTGGAGTAACCAAGAAATATTCCTTCATCACATCTTGATTCAAAGCTTCCCAAGTTGTATTATTTTCTCCTGATGTAAAATCTGCTACCAAACACTCTGAAATACTTAATAGAGGTAGGTATTCCATACCATAGTTCATAAGGGTTTTAATTATTGTTTACCCTCAGTTTAACTCTATCCAAGATATATACTATTGTTTGTATTGCTTTTATCTAGTATCCATTAGGTAAATTGACCTCTTTTAACATTGTTCTAGACATTTCCTTGACTATTATATTATTTCTTTCAACAACTCAATTCTACTATGGAGTCATTATTATAGATTAATTTATTTTGATTCCATGCTTCTCAAAATATTATATGAACTCATTTGAGGTGAATTCTCCACCTCTATCAGATCTTAAGCATTTTGATTTTTTGTCCAATCTCATTCTCTACCATGGCCTTAAAATTTTTAAATCTTTCAAATCCCTGAGACTTATTCTTTAAAAATGTTATCGATGTCATTGTTGAGTTATCATTTATTATCAACATGAAGTATCTTTCACCTTTAAATCTTCTTGTCTTAGTAGGACCAAAAATAATAGTATGAACTAATTCTGAAGGCTTTGCATACTCGTTCATTTTATATATAACCCTTGTTTTCTTACGTTACTGACATTCCTTGAAAGTAATGTTTTCAAGTTTGGTTATCTTAGGCACGTGTGTAAAAAATTTATTTGAGCTCACTTTTACTAGGTTATCAAAGTTGGCATGACCCATTATTCTCTACCATAACCAACTCTCATCAATCTTTCCTATCAAATAGTTATTACAATTCACTTCACTTAGATTATAAATATTACTTTCAGTTCTTTTCCCTTATGTAAATAATATTTTAGATCTCCTTATATTATATCCTTCTACATTATATATGACCTTATATTCATTGTCACACATTTTCCTAACACTTAGTAGATTATGTTTCAATCCTTCAACATAAAGGACATCATGTGTAGGAAATTTTCCATGTATGTTCAAGGTTCCTTGACCATGGATTTTTATTGTAGTACTATCTCCCAAGTTGACAAATCTTTCCTTACATTTACTTAGTTTGATGAACTTGATCTTATCACTAGTCATGTGTTATGAGTAACCACTATCTATTATCCACAATTTTTGTTCCTTAGCATGGTGTGCAATTTGAGAAATCATAGATTTTGTAACCTTCTAATCTTTCACTTTTCACACATCCTTAGGTTTCTTATTTGTCTTATTTTTTCTTTTTTCAAAGACTTGTGAGCCTTTATTCACACTAGGAGGCATACTTTCCTTTTTACTTTGTATTTTTGGTCTTACAAAGTTTATTCTACATTGTTTAGCTATGTGACCAAAATTATTGCAATTATAACATATTACATTTATATCTAACAAGGGGGAAAATTAATTTTTTCTTACAAAGTTTGTTTCCTTTTATGAATAACCCTAAATTCACTATCCCTATGACCAAAATAATTATAGGTATAAGAAAACCATAAAAAATGAGGAATACTTCATCATAAAATTCCTTTGTGTAGGATGAGGAGGTCTTCTTACCTTTGGCTTCTTCAAGTCTCTCACCTTTATGTAACCATTTACATCATCTACCTTTATGTTATATATCTTCTTTGATTTTTTAGAGATTGAATCATTATTCATCTTATTTTCTTTAAGATTCTTTTCTCCTTCAACTTTCTTTACATCAATAGTTCTTGTGTCTATTTTTGTATCTCTAGAGGCATTCTTGCAATCTTTTTCATTCTTTATTCCTAATTCTCCTTCTACTTTGAAGTTGTCATATAAGTTTTCATATGTTCTAGTTATGGTACTTTTACCTTTATCAAAACCAAGAACATATTTCTCTTTTGATGGATTTTGAGAGTAGATCAATTCATCAAGAATTTTAGAACCTCCTTTCAGCTTCAACCCTTTGTCTATTTATT